>ML681963.1:91126800-91217113 GCA_007922195.1 Podocnemis expansa | reverse complement strand
TATGTTTTACACCCCCTTGCATTTAGTTTCATTCCTTTCTGTAAGTTCTCCCATCTTCAAAGCATCTGAGGAAGTGGGATCTTCTCCCACGAAAGCTCATGCAAAAAATAAATCTGTTAGTCTTAAAGTGCCACACAACCACTTGTTGTTTTTTTACCGGATCTCCAGCCTGGGATGGGGCCAGGAAAGGTAGGGGCTGCCCCAGATATTCAGAGCACTGGAGCTGGGACTCGGGGCACATGCCCTGTGTGCTAGGCTCCAGCAACGCCCAGGTCCAGTTCAGCCAAACAAACAAGGAGTTCTGGGGCACTTTTAATGACTCACATTTATTTATTGCAGGAGCTTTCATGGGAGAAAGTCCCACTTCGTCAGACAGTTCAAACACCTGATGAAGTGGGATTGTCTCCCAGGAAAGCTCATGCGATAAATAGATTTGTTAGTCTTCAAGAGTGCCACAGGACTCCTTGTTTGTTTTCTTATTTTCCTTGTGTCTATAAGGGCTGCTGGGCTGATCAAGTTCACCAGGGATTTCCCTAACACCCCCTGTATGCTCCTACACCCCCCCCCAGTTGTCAGCTTAATGTTATACCAATTTAGTGAGCACCTCCAATACCCCCATACACCTCCCCCAACCTGCCCCCCATTTCAAGTCCTGAGGAGAATACTGAATTTCACACAGGTGCCAAGAGAGGCCAGGCCAGGCCAAAAAGTTTGAATTACTGAGGCATTCATTTCTAGCAACACCAGCAGCCTTTTCAAAGTCCCTACTTGTTTTTCTTCTGGATCGCTACTATCCAGGCTAGTAGGTCTGGTCTTGCCTTCTGCTGCTGCTACTATTGGTGCAGTAAGGTCTTCTAACAATAAAAGGGTGCTTTACTAAAGCACAGGGATCTGCAAACTGTGGCTCTGAAGTTGCACGTGGCTCTTTAGTTGCCCCCTTGTGGCTTCAGGCTCCCCCTCCACCAGGGTAACCTTGAGGGTAGCCTACTTCTAGTTCTGGGCCTGCCCCGCCGTCAGTGGATCCTATCAGTGGCTGACTCCTGGCTCCAGGCCCTTTGCCTCTTCCTTTCTACCAGGGGACCTTGCAGGGGCCTCATTCCTTGTTCTGGGCTTCCCCTTCCCCCCCACCAGGGGACCCTGGCAACAAGCACCCTGGCCCAGCTACCTCCCCTCACCTGGAGGCTATACCCATTGGAGCTCTCAAAACACTTGGTTATTGAAAGAATTTTTTTTTAAAATGGCTCTTATCTTTCAGGTCGCTGACCCCAGCTATAGCACAAGAAAGAGTGCAGCCTAGGGGCAGCAATGTCCTGAAATGTGACTGTAAGAGTGAGGCCAGAGCTAATCAGCTGTAAACTCTGGGCCAACAAGCAATTTCTGCTCATCTCTTGAGGAAGACAGATGTGCAGACCAAATAGTTGTGTGCTTTTAGGGACACAGCTTGGCTTTGTCTATGCTTCAGAGAGGCTCCTAGAAGCTAGTCTCTTTTAATCTATTGGAGCTTCCTGTGTACCATAGTACAGGCAGGCTGGCATCAATGAACTGACGTTTTGGGAAGTACTCCACCACCCAGAAAGAGCAGATGAGAGTCCAGATTGATTTTAGTGAGAATTTAGGCACTTCTGAAAATCCTAAAGTATCTATTTGCATCCTTAGGCACCCAACCACTTTTAAAATACCAGCCCCAGGGGCCTATTGCACTCTCTGGAGTGCACTAACAGCAGTTCCCTGTATATGGGGGAAGATTTCTTCCCCTGTTCATATCTTTCCTGAGCTCAGATACCCATTTTGGGAGCTAGAAAATAGGAAGGCCCCTTACATTTAATTTTTAAATAGCCTCATTGAAAGCTACCAATTCCTTCCTGGTATAGGTATTGAGTAAATTACTTCTAGCATTCATCATAAGGCATATGGCCCAAAAAAGCCACCATCACATGCCTGCTAAACTGGCAGTGTACTCTTTCAAGTCACACAGCCTGAGTGCTCTGTGTAACAGTGTAGTTGTCACCCATGCACCTCATGAAGAGCTGCAGGTGCTCTGTGTCAAGATCCCTCTCCTTCAGGGCTCTTTAATAAACTTTATACAAAGATCAGTGCTAGAGATGTGGCTTAGCCATCAACCTACAACAGAAAAAACAACCCCTGCCAGGGCTACAAGAAGGGCCCTAAAAAAAAAAAGTGTTGTCAAACCTACCTTCTGGACCCTGTTCTCAGCCCCTTTCAGGAGTCCTCTGAGTATTTTCCATTCTTCTGGTAGGTAGCAAGCACCAGCCTGGTTCTCCTAAAATACTATTCTCCTGTAGACCTGAGCACAAAACCTTCAGAAGAAAACCAGCCCACCTGCTCGTTATTGTTCCATTCCCAAAACGAGCTCCCTAAGTGTTTTTGTAAGGCCCAGCTGTCCGTTAAAGTATCAGACAATCTCTCTTAGCCCCACTTCCTCTGGTTGGGAAGGGCCTAAGAGGAGTTGATCCAATTTCCTCTTAAATGGGCTCACTCCACTGTAACAATTTATTTACATGCTGTACTATGTTATTTGATAAATAATCTGATGCACAATATCTGTTGCTCAGATGGCATCGTGACCTGAACCAAAGTCCATTGAAGTCAGTGAAAAAAACTTCTGAGTAGGCCCACGTTACAATGATGGGGTTCCTAGAAATGCTAAGACCAGTGCTAGATCAAGGCCTGGGGGGAGCCTGAGGCTGCCCACCCTTGTGGGTCCCCCATTGCCCCCCCATGCTGGGGGCAAGTTCAGGGGCTCTGGGTCCCAGCAGCACTGCAGAGGGGGTTTGGGGAGATCATAGCCAGAACTGCTGTGGGGAGAGGGACGTGGGTGCTGTGCTGCTGCGAGAGGGCCACAGGGGGAGGAGCATGGGTTGTGCTGCTGCTGGGGTCGCAGGGGGGGGCCACAAAGGCCAGAACAAGCCGGCGCTGCTGCTGGAGTCTAGACAGGGGCAGGTCAGAGGCCACAGTACTCCTGCTTCATCCTGGGGCTGGCTGGTGAGCAGACAAGGCATGTGGCAACAGCTCATCACTCAGGCCAGATGGGCCAGTTATTTTTTCAGGGGCTGCAGGGCCCCCCTGTAGGCTGGGGCCAAGGGCTGCAGCCCCTAAAGCTTCTGCCTTAGTCTGGCCTGAAGACAGATGAAAAGCAGGGGTCTCAGATCACATTCCCCTACAGCTATTTCCTGCAGCCCGCAACGACATTATCATTGCCGATATTTGCAATATCATTGTATGAAAAGGTTTCAGTGGTGCAGCCCTCTGGCTAACATACTAATCCTCATGCAACCCTCGTGGTGATTTGAGTTTGAGAGCCCTGATGTCAAGTAAATTGACCATGGTTTGCTTTGGTTCACTTCTGTCCCAAAGGTAACAATTGTTTAGATTTTAAAAAAATCTTGTAATAATTAAAAGAAGACCATGGTTCTATTTTTAAAGTAGATAAAGGGTCAGAAAAGGGGGGAGGGAGAATGGGATTCAAAGCTAAATGTCATACTAAATTTCATCTGGTTGCCTTTAATGAAAAAATATAATATGGACATTATTTGCTATTTAGAGACTGTTGCAGTTCTGAGACACAAAACTGAATTTTCATAAATTCATAGATTGGGATCAGTCCTGTAACATGACTTGAAACAATAAGGACCATTTGATTTCCTTGTGTTTTTGTCAGTAGAACTAAAAGCTCTTATTAACAAGCAGAAGGTGTTTGAGACTTTCATCAGAATCAATGTGAGCAAATTTCAGGTGTAATGTAAAGTAGACTATATACAAATTTCCATACTAAGTCAGGTCAGTGGTTCATCTAACCCAGTATCCTGTCTTCTGACAGTTGTCAGTGTCAGATACTTCAGAGGGAATGAACAGAGCAGGGCAATTTATTAAGTAACCATCCCCTGTCATCCAGTTCCAATTTCTGGCAGACATTGGCTAAGGACACCTAGGCTATGTTCACACACAGGGGGTTATTTCGATACAAGTTTTTTCAATACAAGTTGTATCGAAATAATGCCTTATTTCAAAATAAGTTAATTCGAATTAACAGTTTGTTAATTCAAATTAAGGAAAAAAGCTCAAAGAGAAATAGCATGTTCTGACAACAGTTATTTCTAAACGAGTCACCGTTGTTTTGAAACATGTTCAGACAGCATTGTTTCGTCCCCACATGGGGTTTAAGTTGTTTTGAAACAACGCCGTTGTTTCAAAACAATGGGTGCCGTTGTTTTGAAACAACAGTGTGAACATGGCCTTTCTTATTTCAAAACAACCTCTGTTGTTTTGAAATAAGACTGCTGTGTGAACACACCCCTAGAGCATGGGGTTGTATCCCTGACCATCTTGGCTAATAGCCATTGATAGATCTATCATCCATAAACTTACCTAGTTTTTTGAACCCAGGTATACTTTTGATCTTCACAAGAGGCCCTGGCAACTAGCTCTATAGGTTGACTATGTACTGTATGAAGAATTGCTTCCTTATGTTTCTTTTAAACTTGCTGCCTATTCATTTCATTGGGTGATCTCTGCTTCTTGTGTTAAGTAAAGGGGTAAAAACACTTCCCCCTTCACTTTCTTCACACCATTCATGATTTTTAGACCTCTGTCTTATCCCCCTTCATCATCTGTTTTCCAAAATGAACAGTCCTAGGCTTTATATCTATCCTCATACAGAAACTGTTTCAAACTCCAAATCATAGTTGTCATCCCTCTCTGTACTTTTCCAATTCTAATATATCCTTTTTGATATAGTGACCACATTTGCACACAGTATTCAAGGTGTGGGCATACATGGATTTATACAATGGCATTATGATATTTTGCCTTAGTCTGTATCCCTTTCCTTGTGGTTCCTAATATTGCTAGCTTTTTAAATGGCCACTATACATTGAACAGACATTTTCAAAAATTACCCCCATTGACTCGAAGGCCTCTCTCGAGTGCTAACAGCTAATTGAGATCCCAACATTTTGTCTGTATAGTTGAAATCATGTTCTCCCATGTGCATTACTTCACATTTATCTAAGCTGAAGTTCATCTGCCAGTTTCTTGCGCAGTCACCCAGTTTTGTGACATCCCTTTGTGTCTCTTCACAGTCAGCTTTGGATTTAACTGTCTTGACCAATTTCGTATCACCTACAAACTATGCTACGAGACAACCTTTCCTCTTATCCCATGTGTGCCCGCTTTACTTAAGACCCTTTGGTGTGGGACCTTGTCAAATACTTTCTGAAAATACAAGTACACTATATCCACAGGATCACCATCGTCTCCATGTTTGTCGACCCCTCAAAGAATTCTAGAAGGCTGGTGAGGCATAATTCCCTTTACAAAAACCATGCTGGCTCTTTGCCAACATATCATGTTCATCTATGTGTCTGATAATTCTGTTCTTTATTATCATTTCATTAAATTTTGCCTGATACTGAAGTTAGGCTTACTGGTTTGTGATTGCTGGAGATTTTTTAAAAATCAGGGTTGCATTAGTCATCTGGTACAGAGGCTGATTAAAGTGTGAGGCTACATACCATGATCAGTAGTTTTGCAATTTCATATTTGAGTTTCTTCAGAAACCTGGATGACTACCACAGGGCCTTCCCTAGAGTGATACAGGGCCCTGGGTGAAAACCCCCCCACTCATCTCCCCCCAGGCACTGAGGGGCAGGCCTCTGCACCAGCCACCCCATGCCAGGGACCAGGCGGGTGAGCCAAAAGCAGCAGAACAGGAGTGCAGGGTCTGGTTTCTCAGCCGCCCTTAAGCCAGTGGTTGTCAGACTTTTGTCCTCAGGACCTAGCCCCAGACCCCTCTGCTGTGTGGCGACCCTCCACTGAAAAAAAGCGGCCACCACCAGAAAAATCGAACAGTTATCATGGCTGCGGGGGGGAGGGGCAGTTGGTGGAGTGTCAATCCCTCATGGCTTTCATCCTCTCTCGAGACTTCTATTGCATCTCCGAAATCTACAGATCTAATTTGAGATCATCTACATGGAACATGCAGAGGGTGATCCCACATGCCATACTCCTGTCTCAAACCAGGAAGTATGTCAGGTCTCTAAAATTGCATGTAGTAGCCTGGAGTGTGTGTATGGGAGCTCCTTGCAAACGGGGGTGGGGGCAACTGAGTGGAGAAATGAGATGAAAATGCTGAGGCAGCAGAAGGAGAAGAGAGCCAATGCCAGGCTGGAAAGAAAGGTCCTGGAAGATCCTGCCTGCTGCTGAGCCTGTCCAAATCCCTCCAGGTCCTGCTCCCTTCTCCACTGCCAAATCCCAGGAACTGAAGCAGCCTCTCTGGGTTCTGCTTTCACCTCAGCACTTCGTCTGTTCCCTGAGTCTGCATGAGCTTCCATGAACACACAATTGTCCACAGTATTGTGACTGAAGGGGTACTAGCCCTCTCTGCTTGGTCTGGTGACCCCTGGCAGTGTGCATAAGGCAGCAACACAATGGGACTATCCACTCCCCCCTTCAGATTAGGGCCTTGTTATAACTTCCCCTTCCAGCAGATCCATCCCTGAGTTGGATTTTATTCTGTTACTTAGGCTTTCTAATTGTAGAAAAAATACCATGCTTTGTAACACAGGCTCTTACTAGAACAGTTTGCTTTTCTCTTCTCTTTTTAATTATCAGTCAAAAAATCTCTGGAGTTTTTATTAAAATCTACAAGTTATAACTTTGGTTGCAAGTAAAGGAATTCTCAGCCCACTGAAAAAAGAGGGAAGTCCTAATTTGCAAAAATAACTGCAAGCCCCATAATTCCAGAAATGGTGGAATAAGGGGTGCTCAGTTTTTCCTTTTCTTCATTGTGTCTATTGAGTAAAAAAACCACAAAGGTTGCTTGCCAGTGACTTCAGTCCTTTTTATATGAATGAGAGAAACCCAAAGAGATACTGACTCAGAGAGGAGGCATAGAGGTTGTTTGAACAACAATTAGCACCTCACTGCTAGTCCTAATGACTCACCTTTGTTGCAATGCTGATCTACTGCCTTAAGCAACTTTCACCCCAAGACACTCTCTGGCCTCACAGTAGAGCCGGCCCTGTGAAGCGGGCCGCCACTTTTGGCCAGCTTGTCCAGTCCCTGATATGGGGGGGAGGACAGCGGTGCTGCCCTGCAGGGCCCCCGAAAGCACAGGGCCCTGGGCGGCTGCCCCTCTTGCCCTACCCTATGGATAGCCCTGACTACCATCTGGGTCTACTGATGTATTAGTGTTTATAATTTTGTTCCTAAACCTCCTCTATTGACACCTCTGTCATGAACATGTCCTGAGATTTGTCAACTAAAAAGGATGACTCAACTGTGGGAATCTCCCTCACATCCTCTACAGTGAATTCATTTAGCTTCCCCACAATATCCTTGTCTTTCTTGAGTGGTCCTTTACTACCATGATCATCCAGTAGCCTGACAGATTTCTTAGCAGGCTTTCTATGTACTTAAAAATAATTAGTTAGTTTTTGTGTCTTTTGCTAGTTGCTTATCAAATTCCTTTTGATAATTATACTTGATGTGCCAGAGCTTATGCTCCTTTCTATTTTCCTCAATAGGATTTCATTTTCTATTTTTAAAGGATCTTTTCTGACTCTAACCACCTTTTTTAGTCTGCCATTTAGAGATGGTGGCTTTTTTCTTTTTACTCTTGTTCCCCCCACATCCATTTGGAGTATATATTTAGTTTGAGCCCATTGAGGTGTTTTTAAATGTTTCCTTGAAGCTTGCAGTCATTTCACTTTTATTGCCTTCCTAGAGTTGCTGTAGTATCTTCTGCAAGGAATCTCTAAAGATGTGTGTGCTATTACACTGGGAACTAAAAAGACAACATAGCATTATGGGGCAGTTTCTCAATATTTCCAAAGATCGTGTTTCCATTACCAGTAAAGATGCCTTCAGAAATTTTCTACATTTGTTCCACCAAGCTGAAACATCAAGACACCATTAATGTGTCTTTTAAACATGTCACTGCACCTCTCAGTTGTCCATTATTATTTTTGACAACTTGTCATTTTGAATTCCATATAGTACTCTTGCCTACACAGAGCTGTCATTATTATCCCATTCTGAGTACATTAGCCAGGATTATTTTTTTTGAAAGCACATAAAATAGAGTTAAAAACTCAGAAGCAACATTTCATCAGATTCTTGAGGAAGAATGCAGTGTTTGTGAAGGGACATAAGGGTGAGTTTCTCTTATTCCATCAACACTGGTAAACCACCTCATAGACTGGTACCTGAGCTTTGTAGCCTGGCCCTTGGAGCGTTACAGGCCTCATTGTGATTATTTAAGAGATGATGATATACTCACTTCCCATTATGTAACTATGTATCTATTCCAGAAGCTAGTTGATATCTGACCTGAATTTTGAGTATGGGGTTTCTGACCAATATTGGGAAGGTGAATGGGATATCCAGCTAAGGATTGGGATGTTTTGTCTAGAACAGGGGTCCTCAACCAACCAATTTACCATTGTGGGCCATATCAGTACAACCCGTATCCCTTGAGAGTCCCACATGGACTGCAAACAATGGGTTGCAAGTTGAGAACCACTGGTCTAGACCAGTGTTTTCTCAAATGTTTAAGTAGCAAGTCCCCCCTTAACTTCTGAAAAATGTAATAAGAGCCCAAATAAATACCCCCAAATTCTTGCAGGTACCCCCTGCCTCCCACCTCTCAGCTGGGAGTTAGGACCAGGGGAAGCAGGTGGCTGCCACACATACCCCCCATCTGTGTCTGGTGTACCACCAGTCGTACATATACCGCAGGTTCAGAACCACTGTAACATGGAAGGCACTATTGTGGCATCCAGTCTGTATCAAAAAGGTTCCCAGCTTTTAATTATTGAGTGCTTTTGCAGAATTACAGGTCAATTTGCAGGGTTTTATCCAGGATAACTTTTAGCTCTAAGTCACAAAATGTCAAGAAAGTCAATGGTTGGGGATAAGAGGGTAGAATTAATGTTTATGCTGAAACCTTCACTGAGCAATTCTAAATTTCAGTGTTTGTTTTATTTCTTTAATTCCAGGTGCAGTTTCCTTACCATAAGAATGTTCTGAAGTTACAGTTTTTATCTTTTCCATTGTAACACAGCAACATTGTAATAATGCAGCTGTAAATCAATACCTACATATATCCAAATGAGTGGGAAACTGACATGAATGCTGAACCTTTGTATTAACACCCACTCCTGAACACCAACTTTAAGTACATCTTGATATTATTATTACAGCTAGTCCTCACTTAGTGACCTACTCGTTTAGTGACCCCTCAGAGTTATGACCGGCTCTCTGATGAGTTGGTATTATGGCGATGTATGAGAACTCGCATCAACTCTCTCAGATTACCTATATTTACAGTACACTATGCAAACTAAGTTCAGTACATTAGAGCTTAAAACATTTAAAATATATATTAAAAATGTTATAAATGATGCAAAGGTGACATTAAAACTATCTACAGATGGTTGAAAAACCCACTACCAGTAAAGTACATTATGCCTGAAATACCGGTAAGGGCTGCTCCTCGTTTAGTGACCAATTCGTTTATCAACCGGGTTTCAGGAACGGAACCCGGTCACTAAGTGAGGACTACCTGTATTAATATGAATTCAGAGCACAAACTAATGTTTCCAAAGGAGCCATTACAATTCCTGGATAGAGAGATGACACTGTAACAGTAATCCACAATATATAACACAGATGTTAAGCAGATGCATTTTTAATATTTATAGAGGGCCTTTCACTGCCTGGTTCAATACAATATTTCTATTTTAGTGGCACTTCAGGGCCCCAGATAAGATCAAGGCCTTCTTGTAATGGACCCAGCACAAATACACAGGAAGAGGCAGTTACTGCTAGCAGTCTAAATATACAAGACAAACAAAGGATGGGAGAAAGGAGGTATTATTATTCCCACTCTTCAAATGGTGACTGAGGGATTAAGTGGCCTGTCCAAGGTTACAGAGAAAGCCTGTGGCACAAACAGCAGGAGATCAGAGTCCTCTACAGCCCCAGTACAGTGCCATAACCACAAAGACATCCTTTCCCCTCTTCACAAGCTCCAAGTCTGAAAATTCTCAAGTAGCCACTGGCCCTTTGAATGCTGTAGATCTATCCCAGTTTCCCACATGCTTAGCTAGCATTTCATCTATTTGAATCTCTACACATTTTTCACTCTCTTCTCCTGAGCAGACTGTCAGGCCAAGCTAAACTTTCCCATAGTAGAAAATTCCTCCTTATCTTCCTTCCCTGTAGTCTTTAGAGAACAACATTTTCTTCAGAAGTCTTGATGTATCAAATTGATATTATAGTGATATAGTAACAAGATCATAAACTATTGCTACCATATAGTAGCATCTAGAAAATGAGCAAGAGTTGGTCTGGAAGACATTGCAGTATTTCATTATTCCAAATACTATACCTAATGCACCTTTTACAATTGCTACATAAAACAGGAGTGCAGACAATAACATTTTTGTGGCATTGAACATTTTCTTGTATTCTCATGACCCTTCCTACTTTGGACTTTTGCCTCTGAAAAACCCATTTTGCCAGCAACTGCAAATGTGATTGTTTTCTTTAGTATTTCACAAGGAAATCCTGCAGTCCAGTAAGAGCAATAGGTAGCTAAACTCCATAGTTTTCATATTTCCCCCCTCACTGTATTAGTTTCTTGACAAATCACATTGGTGTCCAAATGTTAGATTCTTCAGCGTAAAGCAATTTACTTCATTTTTCTCGACTTCCCTCTGCGACAGGGCACTCTCACAGCAGCATCCCTTTCACATGACATTGCTGCAGTCTGAAGAAGGCTGCAGACCCAGGTGTAGGTAGTCAGCCTTTCCCTTGGGAGATTATGAGCCCCTCAGTGGTAGTCACTGTGCTAACATGGTAATTAGGAGAATGTAAGTGGAATGGGGCCAGCTTTGAAGGAAGCTAAGGGGGTGAATCTAGGCTGAGGAGTGAAGGCTGCAGGAACCTTGCCCTAAGCCTGCATTACACCTTATTACTTTGTAAGAAAATAATAAATACACATGTGGGTGAAAGATGTTAACCTGGTGTGCATTTGTGAACAGACAGCCCCATGAACTAGTCCTGCAGTGATGTTCCCTGGGTAGTGACAGAGAAGCCCTACGATACCCTCCCATTGCCTAGTTTACACAGTTGTCCTTCCATGATTTCTCTGAAGGTGTTATATCAGATAGATAACATGAGAAATCTCTGAACTACTGCAGCCTCTTGTCAATATGTATTGAAACACTGTTGGAGCACTAATCCAGTGGTTCTCAATCACTGTGTCACCACACAGTAGTAAGTGTGTCACCGACAGCCGGGGAGATGGCTGGATTTGGGTGGGAGGGGAAAAGAGGGCTGGTGTGTCCTGTAGGGTCACAATATGCAGGGCCAGCTGAAGGGGTTGTGGCACCCCAATCCTGGGCATGCTTGTGGGGCCAGGAGGAACAGGGACAGGCTGGTGCCCCTAAGTGTCAACTCTGTGCTTGGAGTACACTTGTGAGGGTGAGGAGGCGGGACCGGGCTGGGCCAGCAGTCAGGTGGCAGTGGGGTTGGGCCGGCACCCCTAAGCTTTGGCGTCCCAAACCAGTGCCACAGTGGCTCATCCCTTAAGCTGTCCCTGGGAACATGCAACCAAATGCATCATTACCTGCAAAAGATCGAGAGCCACTTCACTAACAACCTACAGAGAAACTGTAAAAAAAGGCTTTCAACACTAACATCTTCTATTTAGCACCACCTGCTGGTGAGCTTGCGTCAAAGCCAATTGGTGCATGCATTTCCTTCCAATGTCACAAAAAAAAAGTTATAAAAAAATTCCTAAATTCTAGGGAATAACACATTGATCTACATTTGCAAGGTGACAGTCCTTGTTTAATCCCCCCAAAACAAGTACCTTCTGATTAGTTAGCCACAGAAAGCCCACAGCTCAGTCCTTAGGGGCAACAAAGGAGATTTTCATTTTCTAGTTCCTTAAACTGATTCACACCATCTCTCAGAGCATACAGCACTAGTCAGTTTTCAAAAGACTTTTGAATGGCTTCTGTATTGAACCATCTAGGGTTTATAATGGAAATTATAACAGATGCCTATCTCTGTTCCCTCTAAGCTGTGCGCGTGTGCGCACGCACACAGGTCATGAAACCTGCGCACACAACAAAATAAAGTGCGCACAAGAAAATTCAATAGTGCTAATATTGGTGCTCACAAAGAAATGTTTTTGCACACACAAAGAAATTGTTTGTGCACACAGTCTACGAGTAGTTAGAGGGAACACTGACACTACCCAGGGGTGCTGCTGCCCCAGGGAATAACCCAGGGCACAGGCACAGGCCCCGCCCCCGGCCCACAGGCCATGCCCCTGGCCAAGGCCAGGGCAGGGAGCAGCAAGCGCGGCCACGGGATTGCTCAGCCTTTGAAGGGGCCAGAAGCAGCCACTACTGCAGAGGGCGGCTGGGCCCCGGATCCCCAGCCCAATCCGGCCAGAGACCAGGAGAGGCAGGGCCCCGCCAGGACCCGGGACACTGGCACCAGCATTCAGGGCACAGGCCCCATGTGCCAATCACCAGCGGTGCCCCTGTGCCTACCTATAATCAGTTATAAGGCATAGATGTATATCTAAAACTTTGTAACACATACATTGACTAGCTCAGTGGTTTTCAAACTTTTCTTCCTTGGAATCCAGTTAAAAAAAATCATTTATGTCTGCAACCCAACAACTACATCTTTGAGCATTGCTTTACAGTCTTTTGGTGTCAGCAGAAGGCACCACAATACAGTGCCTGAGGGTCTGTGACCCAGTACTGGGTCCTGACCAGTGGTTTGAAAACCACCGCACTAGCTGATCCATCTTCTCTGCCAACCCAGAGCCTATCAGCTGGATCGCTTCATGCAGAAAGATCACTAATACAGGAAGAACAGTTAGTCAACAATATCTAGCCAAAGAGTTTGATGAAAAAAAAAACAAAACAAAAACTAATTCCTTGGGAAGCTGAAATTGTGTGCCAAAGTGTACTTAGCACAGATCACATAGCATAGATCAGTCTGCACCCATATTAGTGGATTACACTTGGACAGATGCTGAAATTTGTAGTCCTTGTAATATTGTTTCAGACACTGTTTTCCATGAGATTATTTTGCAGTGTTACTTTGCAATATGAAACTAATTAGAAAACAGTTCACAGCACAGAGAAGGCCTGCAGCAGTACACACATGATTTCTGTTCCTGTCTATTTTGTTTAGATCAAAATATGGTGGCCCAGGTTTAGCCTTCATTTTCAGTCACTCCTGAAAGGTCCGTGTGCTAACTTCTTTCCATTCTAAACGGAAGAGCATGGCAGCTAATGAAGTCAAGCTGAAAAGGTGTGCGTCTTTCCACAGGACTGCAGAATCAAAGATCGCTCTTGATTAAATATACATGTTGTTAGTAGATACAGGAAAGTTAATGTAGACAGTTGGAAGTGTATATACGTACATTGAAAGGAAATGGGTAGTTTCATCATTTGATCAGCTTTTTTTCTGGCCACTTATTAAAAGACTTACAGCACCTTACAATCAATAGTAGGGATGCTAACCCAAGTTACCTGACAAATTTTTAATCTTGGCAATCACATTTCCTCCCTCTCCCATATGCCTTCTTCCTTCACTTTAACTCACATATGACAGTCTTCTGTATTTCCATTATGAAGAGCTATGCAGTTTGGTTGTAGTCTACTTACAGCTGTCCTGTTTCACAACAGAGATGGCTGCTTCTGATGCGATTCCTGTGGCTAATTTGTAAGCTTTTTGGGAATTAATCATACTGAAAATATAAGACCTAGACCAGGGGTCAGCAACCAAAAAGAGAAGAGCCATTTTTAAAAACTCCCTCAATAACCAAGTGTTTTAAGAGCCGCAATGGGTGTAACCTACTGGTAGCGGGTGGGGAGAGCTGGGCCAGGGTGACTGCCGCAGGGTCCCCTGGGTGGGAGGAGAGCCTTCACCCAGAAGCAAGCCCCCCCACAGAGTCCTTCAGTGGCAGTGGAAGGAGCCTGGAGCTTGTCATAGGCCACCTGCAGGATCCTCCAGTGGCAGTGGTGGGGGTCAGAGTCAGGAGTGGCCCACCTCCAGGGCCCCCAGTGGCGGGGATACGAGGGCCTGGAACCAGAAGGCACAAGCAGAGGTGACTTTTGGGATAGATGACACAGGCACATGCCTAGGGCCCTGTCACCTATTTTGCCTACCCCAAAAGCCACATTTGCCTCAAGGAGAAGCCCCCTGAGGTTGGGGCTAGTTGTGGGGAACAGGGATGGTGGGTCGGACCAACAGCAGATGACTGGGGGTCACAGGAAGTCAGCATCAGAGAGTCAGAGCCATGAGAGGCACCAGGGCCTGTAGGAGGCCCCCATGGGCCTTTAGAGGGCCCTGCAGGCCTATAGGGGGCCCCCAAAAGGGCTTATTCCTGGGGCCCCCAACAGCCAAAGGCCACCTCTGGTCACAAGGACACAGCCAGAGAACCGAGCCACAGGTTGCAGACCCCTGTCATAGACCTCTTCTTTTTACTTCCTTTTTACCTGCTCAGACTTGTGGGTTTTGAGAATTACAGGAGCTACTCAAGAAATTTCAGTTTTGAAGTAAATTACTTAGTCTTTTTCCTGCTTTTAAAGCAGCTAATAAAGTGATTAAGCTTTTCAAAATAGTGATGAAACTCTTTTACTAGTGCTAATAAATGTACTTTTAATTCAGACAGAAAAGGGCCAATGGATACAGTTGGATATTTTCTCCCAACTACTCACACCATACTTACAAAATTTCTGAAAGACGAGGAGAAAACAAGGAGACTAGAAAGCGTTATAGATTAATGGAGTCACCTTTTGTAATGAGGATAAATGAAGTAAATTTTATGTTCTTAACAAAAAAGCTAGTACATTTAGGTACCAAAAAATGTCAACTCCCACTCACACATACAAAGTAACTTTACTCATTCATGAACCTACTCCCATTAAAGTCAGTTGGCTTACTCATATAATTTACTTCGTGATTTTGCAAGAATGAGTAGTCAATACAGGCCCACTTTTCAGAGATTCTAATCCACACAGCTCTCAGTGAGTTTAGTTAGAGTTGTGGGTGCTTAGTACTTCTGAAAAAAATCAGGTTTAAGGGAGTCAGATCAGACACAGCAGGAGACTTTAAGAGACATGGAGAAGCTCACCTCTTCTATCAGTCCTTCATTGTAATCATGAAGCACTAAAGCCATCACACTCCACATCTAGATTTATAATTTGTGGTGATAACTATGTGTGCTCATTTCTGTCAATAACATTTCTGCAGTCATCTCTTTTAAGAACCTCTTTCCTGTAATAATGTTGCACCTTTGGCCCCAGTGGTTAGTCAAAAGGCAGGGCCATGGCAGTTGTTTGTTCAGAAGAAAAATTGATTAGATGATTCAGGTATCCCTTTGAGTGCAATGCTATTGATTTACAAAGCAACGTACAATTTCCCTGGACACAGTAGCTATGTCTACATCTGCTTTTTCAGTTCGGACTTCCTAGTTTGTAGTTAGTCTAACTACAGCTTTTGAGTTCGAACTAGCCACGAATCCTAGTTCGAACTAATGGCTTAGTTTGAATTTTTTTAGTTTGAACTAGCCATTAGTCTGTGTCTACATCGTGCTAGTTTGGACTTAAAGTTTGAACTAAGCATTTTAGTTTGGACTAAGCTTTACCTAGTTCGAGCAAAGAAATTTCTTTGTTCAAACTAGCCAAAGGCTAGCATAGACATGGGCTAATTTATCCAGACTAAGCATGTTTAGTCTGAACTAACTGGCTAGTGTAGATATAGCCAGTAAGAACAAAACAATAACATGTAGTTTCCTTGCTCGCAATTCTCACTTTTTCAGTTAGTCCCATGTTCCAAGGAGCAGTGGCTCTGCTCTCTCTTTGGGCCATGCTCATGACTGCTTCTCTACCTTTCTGGTTGCTTTAACAAAGCCACAGCTTGTCAAAAACAATCCATGACTAGCCCTGCTGTTTGCAATCACTTCCAGGGAAACCCCTCACAGCAGCCACTTAGCCCTGCAGCCAATTGCCTTGGGCAGTAGCTTCTATTGACTCAAGAGCCATATAGCTTCTTGTAGCAAACCTGCACAGGTCCCCCTTCTTTCTCTACCTTCTGAGCCCAAAAGTCATACATAGTTCTCTGGTGTGTGCTTCATTGTTTAACAGTTTTTCCCCACCACCAACTACATACACAGCCCCCATTTACTCTAGGGCCACACAGCCTCAGCTCCTGCTCAGGGTAGTTTGCCTCTTAGAGATGGTTTTCCCCCCAGCTGAGCACATTTCCCCTGTCCTCACAGCTTCCTCTCTCCTGCTACCATGCTCCTAGGAGCCCTTACAGGGCTTGGCTGCACGTGCCTCCCAGCTGTTCCTTGCTAGTCCCACTGCAGCCAGCTTGGGCAGCTAGTATTGCAGGCCCAGGAAGGAACTACCTTCCCTGATAGCCTGCCACTACTTGGAAGTATGGAAACATAGTCCCACCTTTCCCCTCCCCTCCCCTAACTCCTCACTCAAAAAGATATACCACCAAAACCACTGCCAGGAAGCACAGGGTCATAGCCCCACCTTGCCTTGCTCCCTCCACTGAGTTTAGGCCATAAGTCAGCCTTTCCCTGCTCATGGCCCATGTAGCTAATGCAGTGATGGGTTAGGGGACATGGCTGTGAAGTGGAGTGGAGTGGGATAGGGCAGGCTTGAGGCAGGGAGTTAGCCTTCCACAGGCAGAGGCAGCTTTTCGGGCAAGCGAAGCAGGTGGTGGCCTAGGGCCCCCCGATTTATAAGGGGGCCCCGCAGCAGCTGCCTGCTTCACTTAGCCCTGTGCTGGCAGGGCAGTGGGGAAGCAGAGGGTGGCAGACAACCAGGCCCAAAAGCTTTGCTGCCCACCTGCCAGACCAGCCTCTTTCCAGTGGGGGCGGAGTATGGCTTCCTGCCTACTCCCAGTCGGCCGTGCATCCCCAGGCGGAGGGAGGAGAGTGGCCGGTGCAGCACTGTGGGGCACCCTGGAGCGGTGCACTCCGAAGAGTTTGGGACACTTTGTCCCTAGCCACCCCAGGCCTGGAAGCAGCCAGAACTCTGCAGAGCGGGCCACTCCAGGGGGCCCCACTCCTGGCAAGCCACAGCACCATGCTGGCCGCTCTCCTCCCTCCCCATGGGGATGCACAGCCGGCTGGGAGTTGGCGGGGAGCGCCGCTCTGCCCCTGCTGGAGAGAGGCTGATCTGGCAGGCGGCAGAGCTTTTGGACCTGGCAGTCTGTGGCTCCCCGCTGCCCAACCCATGGGAGTTGGGACTGTGGGGGGGGGGGGGGCGGCTAGGGCATCAGTGGGAGCCCAGAGCCCTGGTGAGGGTGGCATTGGGGACCCATTGGGGGCCCCATAAAAGGCCTTCACCTAGGGCCCCCAATTCCGTAAAGTCGCCTCTGTCCACAGGGGAAGCTCTACCAGCTGCCTGTCATAGCCAGCTCCTCTCAGCTAGCTCCACTCACCTCTTAATTGAGCTTCTCCATCGAGCGCTGCTCACATCATTCAGTTACAGGTGTCTACATGCACGGTAGCTCGGAAAGTCTTTAGCATTAGCCTGTCAGGTCAGGGCGCACAGCCAATGCCTCCTCTACGCCGTGACCGTGGCTATATAAGTGACCGTGACCCTGACCCTCCCAGTTCCTTTCTCCGCCATCAGCGTCGGTTTGGATCGGTCTTATCTTGTGAAACACAAGGGCCTGTCTTTTCGCACAAAACTCGAAATGCCAGGTTTCAAGCCGTGCTTGGGATGCTGCAAGGCTTTCCTGAAGGATGACCCGCATGAGAAATGCCTTGCTTACTTGGGTGAGTCCCACCTTACGGTGGACTGCCCCATTTGCCGATCCTTCAAGTGGAGGACTCAGCTGGAAAGGGAGCATCGCCTCTGCCTAATTTCGGGGACCGGAGCCACTCTGCAAAAAAGTGGCCGAGCCACCAGCGCTCCACTGGATCCTCAATCGGCCCAGGCTCAAGATTCCCACCAATCTCCGGTACCGGGCTCAAAATCTCGGCCCTCAACAGTACCTCCTCGGCACCGACCTCACCGGTCTCCCAGTAGCCTCCCAGCCGCCCCGAGTAGGGCCCCGACTCAGGCACCGGCTCACCAAGGGCATTCAAACCCAGCTCTGGTGCAGAAGAAGAAGAAATGGGCCACAGTGGCACTGCCTCTCTTGGCACCACTGGACACAGCACTGCCCCGTGCAGCACTGCCCCTAAGCCCGATACCACCTTCAAGCCTGGTACTGCTGGACTCAGCACCATCGCCGATACCGCCGCTTCCGGTGCTGCCACTTCCACTACCATCAGACTCGGCACTGGCAACACCCGCACCGATACCGGTGCCATTGCAGGCCTCTTCACCCTTCTCCAACCTGGCACCATCAAACCTGGTACCAGGTCCAAGTTCTGCGGCTCCGCCTCATCGCTCCTCCGAGGAACTTTCAGTACTGGATTGCTGGTTGTCGGGGGGAGGTCATCCAGATCATCCTCAGAAGACCCCTTTCTTCCTCCTCAGGAGGAGCGCTCAAGAAAGAGGCCCTGAAAAAGCTCCATGTCACTGGGCTCAAGGGGAAGACACCCATGAGGGGAGGTGCCTGCTCCCCTCATGACACCCATGCCACCATCGAGGTCCCCACACAACGAGTGGACCCTCGACTGGCTGAACACAACGGCAGATGATACCTCTTTCTGCTATGCCTGCTCACTGGCACTGGAGTCCTCGGATTTCTCTGACAACGAGCCAGACCCTGATTCTACCCAACGAAGCAGATCAAGGGCCCCATCATCTTCGTCGCCTGACAAGCACCTAATCGATATGTCTGCTGACCACAAGAGAAATCTCTGCGTCGAGCTGGACCTCCTCCACTGCATGGCAGAGAACCTGAAGCTGAAGTTAGGAGTGATCCAAGTGGAAGATGATTCTCTCTTCGACATGTGCCGTAGAGCCCTGCCGGCTAAGGTCGCGATTCCCCTGCACACAGGGGTGTTCCACATCATCCAGGAATGCTGGAAAAACACCTTCCTTGATCCTGCCAGTGTCCAAAGTAGTGGATAAGAAATACTCTGTCTCCTTGGAAGGATTCCCCTTCCTGTTTCATCACCTGGCCCCAGGATCCCTGGTGGTCGATGCAGTCAAACAAAGGGAGAGACAAGGTCAACCTAGCACCACGCCCAAGAACAGAGAGGGGAGGAAGCTTGACCTGTTGGGCAGGAAAGTTTACTCCTCTGCTGCCCTCCAGCTGCAAATCTCAAATCACTCAGCCCTGATGACTCGCCCCATCTCCGAGGATCGCCTGAGAGACTTTGAGGCAATGCTGGATGAAGGAGAGAGAGCATCCAGGGATGTGCTCGCAGCAACCTGGGACGCAGTGGATACAGCGGCATGTATAATGGCATCGGCAGTGGTGCGCCACTTGGCCTGGCTCCAAAACTCCAGCCTCTCCATGCAGATGCAGCAGATTATCCAGGATCTCCCCTTTGAGGGCCCTGACCTCTTTGCACCTTCCACAGACACAAAGCTGCATGGTATGAAGGACTCGAGGGCTACACTGAGATCCCTTGGGATCTACACTCCTCAACTGGTTAGGCGCTCCTCGAGGTTGCACCAGCTACAACAGTAGTTACAGCAACTGAAACAACAGCTGCAACTGCAGACCCAGTTCCCGAGATCCCTCCAGTTTCCCCAGTGCCACCTCAGGGACCCAGACAAGGATAAAGGCCGATCAGGTAAAGGGGGTAAGCTGGGCACCTCCCAGTCGGGTCGGGTCGGAATGGCGCGGACAGGGATTGGACCATTCATGGGGCCGCAAACAGCGTTTTTGACGGTTCCCCCGAGGGCAGTGTTCCACTACCCCTGTTCTCCCCCCACTGCCTCCACCACTTTGCTCCACAGTGGACCCGTGTCATGTCAGACCAGTGGGTCCTCGACACAGAGGCCAGAGGATACCGCATTTAGTTCCTCTCAACCCCCCGGGACAGAAAACCGCACCCTCCCATAATCCCAGAAAACCCAGATCTGCTAAGCAAGCTCGAGGTCGAATGCCAGAAGTTACTCTCCCTCGGAGCCATCGAAAAGGTCCCCAAGAGAGAGCGTGGCAAAGTGTTCTATTCCTGATACTTCCTAGTCCCCAAGCCCAACAGAGATCTATGTCCCATTCTAGACCTCAGAGCACTCAACAAAAACATAAAGAAAATAAAATTCCACATGGTCTCCCTACCACAGATTATTCCCTCCTTGTCCCCAGGAGTGTGGTTTGCAGCCCTCGACCTAAAGGACGCTTACTTCCACATAGCCATTTGATCCCATCATAGGTGGTCTCTCAGGTTTGTAGTGGCACAACGCCACTACCAGTTCACCACCCTCCCCTTCGGGTTATTGCTAGCCCCCAGGGTGTTCACAAAGTGTGTCGCACTGGTCGCAGCTTTCCTACACAGGAAGGGTGTAAGAATCTACCCCTACCTAGACGACTGGCTCATAGTGGGCAAGTCAAGTCCACAGGTACAAGACCACGTCAACATGGTAATGAACCTGTGCGAGTTCCTGGGCTTCTGCATAAAACTAGAGAAGTCCAAGCTTTGCCCCACTCAGGACATAGAGTTCATTGGGGCATGTTTAAACACCCGGCAAGGCATTACGTCCTTGCCTCTGTCAAGATTTCGGTCCATCTGCACCATCATCACGGAGTTCCAGGCACCCGGGCTGACCACAGCACGCAGATGCATGCAGCTCCTGGGGCACATGGCAACGGCCACATAAGTAATCCGAACAGCCCGCCTGTGGATGAGACCATTCCAGCTCTGATTTGCCACAAGTTTCCGACCAGAAAGGGTTCCCCAATATGCCCTGGAGTCCCTCCAAATATGGAGAGACCCCGACTTCACGATGGGGGGAATTCCATTCAGGGAGTCCAAGTCCTCTGTGACCCTGATAACAGATGTGTCCGACTCTGGCTGCTGTGCCCACCTGTCGGGGGGCCTCTCCACGCAAGGCATTTGAAACCCCGAGGACCGTCTCCTCCACATAAACATGAAGGAGCTCAGGGCCATCAGACTGGCCTGCATGACCCTCCTAGACCAGATCCAAGGCAGGGTGGTCCAAATCCTCTCAGTCAACACAACGGCCATGTTCTACATGAACCATCAAGGGGGAGTCCACTCCTCGGCGCTATGCAAGGAAGCGACCAAGCTTTGGCAACTAGTGATAGACCATCACTTCACACCAACTGCCGCCCACCTACCTGGGGGGGACAATGGCATAGCGGACTCACTCAGCAGAAAACCCCTGACAAATCATGAGTGGTCCCTCCACAATGAGGTCTTCTCCCTGCTGACAATCAGATGGGGAACCCCTCAGATCGACCTCTTTGCCATGGCACAGAACCGCAAATGCCCCCAGTTCTGCTCCCTCCAAGGTTGGAAGAAAAGTTCTCTCAGCGATGCCTTCCTGCTCAGTTGGTCGGGGGCCCTAATGCATGCCTTCCTGCCAATTCCCTTGATTCACTGGGTGCTCCTGAAGGTCCTCGTGGACGAGGCACTCATCATCCTGATAGCCCCGGACTGGCCCAGACTACACTGGTTCCCTCTCCTTCAAGACATGTCAGTGAGGACCCCGCTCCACCTCCCACAGGGGGTGGACCTCCTTACACAAGACTCGTGACGCCTTGGGCACCCAAACCCCGGCTTGCTGCACCTGACAGCCTGGATGCTCTCTGGCTCAGCGAGCAAGACAGATGCTGCTCAGATGAAATTAAAAATGTCCTGGTTGGCAGCAGGAAACCCTCCACCAGGTCCACCTACATGACAAAATGAAATCACTTCTCCACTTGGTGTCATGATAAAGACATAGACCCTACCTCTGCACCAATTCAGGCAACTCTGGATTACCTTCTTGATCTAAGAGAGAAAGGCCTATCCCTGTCCTCATTAAAAGTCTACCTGGCGGCAATCTCGGCCTTTCACCAAAGAGTAGATGGGGCTCCGCTCTTTCCACACCCCATCTGCCATAGATTCCTGAAAGGAGTGGAAAAACTTTTTCCCCACATCCGTAAACCCACCCCACAGTGGGATTTGAATTTTGTGCTGCAGGCTCTGACAGAACCACCCTATGAGCCCTTAGACTCAGCCACCTTGCTCGTGCTGTCCTGGAAGGTGGCTTTCCTGGTAGCTATTACCTCGGCCAGAAGGGTCTCAGAGTTACAAGGCCTATCCTCTGAACCTCCATATACGGTTTTCTTCCCAGACAAGGTGGTCCTGCATCACCACTCCTCGTTCTTGCCCAAGGTTGCCACCACCTTCCACACGAATCAAGAAATCTGCCTGCCGGTCTTCTATCCAGACCCTCAGGTGACAGAAAACCAGAGATGGTGGCACACGCTGGATGTGAGGAGAGTGCTCCTAATCTAGATTAAGTGCACACAATCTTTCCGCAAGACCTCCCAACTGTTCGTGGCGGTCACTGAACGCATGAGAGGTTCCCCAGTATCCTTCCAATGCATCTCCAAATGGATTGTGAACTGCATTGAAGACTGCTACGGAAGGTCAAACACACCTCTCCCAGAAACTGTGAGAGCTCACTCTACTAGAGCTCAGGCGTCTTCCACAGCCTTCCTCACCAAGGTCTTGATCCAAGAGATCTGCAGGGCCACTATCATCGATTCATACCTTCATGATGCACTACACCATTGCCCAACAGGCTAGAGATGATGCCGCTGTGGGCAGAACTGTACTCAGTGTGGGTAGACTGTAACTCCTCCCACCATCCTTGGGTACGGCTAGCAGTCACATGTAACTGAATGATGTGAGCAGCGCTCGAAGGAGAATGGTTGGTTACTCACCAGTAACCGTCCTTCTTTGAGATGGGCTGCTCACATACATTCAGGTCCCTCCCACCGTCCCTGCTAATGGAGTTGGCAAAGGTATATGGGTCTGGGAGGGTCAGGGTCACGGTCACCTATATAGCTGCAGTCGCGGTGTGGAGGGGGTGTTGGCTGTGTGCCAGGCTAAGGCTGAAGACTTTCCGAGCTACTGTGCGCTGCGGCACGTAGACATCTGTAACTGAATGTATGTGAGCAGCCCATCTCAAAGGACGGTTGCTGGTGAGTAACCACCCTTTGCAGTGGTAGGGACTGGCTTAACTCTTGGTGTGCTGCCAGGACCCTGTCACAGTTCTATTATCTCTAGTTCCACAGGGAGGCTTAATTGCTCCTTCCATCTAGCATGAAAAAAGGGTACTTAGTATGCCCAAAGATTTTAACCAGGTCAGTATGATTGATGTATAGACCAAAGACACACTTTCTGGCAGCTATTAGCACCTTTAACATAATTTTTATGCATGTGACAACAATATCTATTTTTTCTGACTGTTGTACAAATATATAGGAAAAACATCTTCAGTGTTTATAATCTAAGGGAGCAAAACACAAACAACATACCCAAAACAAAGGAAGGACCAGAAGCAAGGATAAAAAGCTACCAGTGAATGTTTCCCCCAGCTATTATGCTGAGTTTTCATTAACCACAGGATTTTCATTGTTTCTAATGAGCTGTCAATTACGACAGTTACTGGAACATTTAAAGCTACTTTTGAACCTGTGGTTACATTCTCTTCTCTTTAAATATTAGAACTAAAACATGCCAATGCATTTTTTAAATTATTCAGTTGTGGTGAAAGATGTAATTGGCAAATCCTGGAAACTGAAATCTGCAGTGTATCAGTGGAACAGGTGTAAAACAAGCTGTGGCAGTACAAGCTTCCCTTCTGCTACCCCACCCACATCTCAACCTTGATCTGCAGCAGTGGTGGGAATGGAAAATAATTACTGCCAGGATTCATCAATTGCAAAGCAGGAGATAGGTTTTGATCCCTCCCTTGTACTTTTCTCAGTAGGCCTACAGGAGAAGACATTACTTCTCCACCTACGGCAGGTGCTTATTACGGAGGGCCCTTAACACTTTTCATTCTCCTTCCACATGCACACCTTACAGAGGGATCTGGAGGAATTTCCTCTGCAGTTCCACTCTCTCAACCAGAGGTTCCCAACTTTTCTTGTGTACCTTCTTCCTGACCCAGCTGCCCACCTTTCTCATCACTGATACTTTGGTTATTCTTATCATTGCCAGTCTTTAGCCATCTGTCTATATTTCTCTGTTACATATAGATATATTTATAGTGTGATGAATACAACCAACCCCTTTCCAGGTTCTGAGCTCAGTGAGCCTGGATAGTTGCTGGGCAACTGACCCAGTGCCATATGGTGGTTGGAGGAGAGGGATCTGCATGTCAGCATCTTGGTAGATCTGTTTTCATTGGTATATTTTTCAAGTAAACTAATTTCCATGTTTTCTATCACAAATTCCCCAAAAGATTTAAAGTTTTACTCTTATATAACCTATTAAAAGTGCAATAAATAAAACCCACCTTTATACAATTTCTCCTGCATACCCCCCTCGAGGTCTTGAGTACCTCCCATGGGTACACTGTATATACACACCACAGTTTAGGTGCCCTTAGCTATTTGTTCTCCTCCTTTTGGCTCACCATCCTAACCATTATAGGTCCCTTTTCTGCTCCCTCAAGCTCAAACAGGGAGTCCCACAGAAAAAAAAGTTCATAAAGATGGGCAGCAAATCTCAGCAACTCCCCTATACTGTACACCTTATTCTACCTGTTAGAATAACAAAGGGAAGTAGGAGCAACAAGGAATGCTTATCTGCTGGGAGCAAGGGAGAAAGGAACAGGAGACTGCCATTGAAGACTGACCCTCACTGATCAGAATGAGCATTCTGTCTGGGGACCTGAATACTAGCACATCCCATAGGACTTCTGGTGCATGAGGGTTTCAGATTTAGAGCTGAAAGGACAGTCCAGGCTTGATTTCTGTTCAGTCCTTAGCCCTCTGCTTAGACTTCCAACCAGGGCTCCAGTTAGTGCTAGCTATTTATTATTTGGTTAGGGACTGGCTGTTCACTTGGTATACTGCACAACATACAATGATAAAGAGAGCTCCATTGGTGCTACAAAAAGCTGGTGTGGAAACACAAACTCATGACCTGGTTTCGAATACGGCTGTAGTAATTGTGGAGAACGGGTCTGTCGCAGGGCAAGCTCCCCCTAGTGGAGGAAATGTCAGGGCTGTGTGCAGGGAGAGGGCCCCCATGACCGCTTTAACATCCAGTATCTTTGCTAAGTAAGGCAGTATGGTCTAGCAGCCTCAGAGTCTCTAGACACAGCCCTCAGTTCAGGGTAGCACAGCTTAATATCTGCAGACTCAATACAAAAATGTCATCGATGGGGTTTAGTGCCCAGGTAGGGGGTGCCCAGGCCCTCCTGCTCCACTGAGCCCCAGCCCAAGGCCCTACAGGGGCCAGGGTTATGTCACCCAGTCAGCATGGATCCAGGCTGAAACACACTGACTGGTCCTGCCCTCAACCCACAGCTCAACCCTTCAGGACCCCTGGGCTGCTTCCTATATGGGCTACTGTCAAGAGTTTGTTGCAGATCCTCAGGGCAAGCTTGTTGCAGCCAATGCCTGGATATTAACTGCAGGATGCTTGTTGCAGGACAGATCTTCCTCCAGGCTCCTGCTGGAGTCAGAGTATCCTCCCAATGGTGGCTGATGCAACTCCTGATCAGGAGCTTCCAGCATACATCCTCTCCCTTCCCTTGTCAGCCCAGACTGAGCTGAGCTGCAGCCTTTTATGCCTGGGCAGCAGCCTGAGCATGCCCAGCAGGGCCTAAGGGGCAGGGCTTCCTCCTTCCCTAGTCTATAAAGTGCTGCTCTAGTGCCCATCACAGGGTCTCTGCAGCAGATACTCCCATTAGTTGTGGTATCAGCAACACCCCGTGTCTTTCCTTGGGGTGAATACTCCCCAGGGTTCCAGGAAGTGTTTGAAATTAAGGAACCAGCTCCAGACTGCATGGCTCAGATTGGTTCCCATTCACCAGTAAAACAAGAAGCATAAGGATGGCAATAGTTCAGAGCGAACATTCTCCAGGAATTATTGCTGGCTGTGAACAATGGCAGACAATAACTCTGGCTACGTCCACACGAGGCTTTTATTTCAAAACAATGGCCGTTGTTTTGAAATAAAAGTTGTCATGTCTGAACGACATTTCTTTATTTTGAAATGACGGGACCCCATCATTTCAAAATAACTTTTTTCATTCCGGAACAATAAAAACCTCGCCTGAAAGCAAAATAGCCATTGTTTTGAAACAGTTGTTTCGAAACAATGCCGTTTGGATGTGTTATTTCGAAATAAAGGTTATTTTGAAATAACACTTTTGCTCTTCTCTTTCCCAGGGTGCCTTCCCTTTTAATATATATTGGGTGGGGGCATGGCCCAGTGAGAGGGCAATGTTGCCACACCTCCCATGCTGCCCTTCTCCTGAAGTGAAATAACAAGTCCTGTGTCCAGAAATGCTTTTTCACTTCGAGGTTGTCCCTTACTTTGATTTAATATTTGCTTATTTCGATTTAAGTTATTTCAAAATAAGGATTTTATTTTGAAATAACTCATTTCAAAATAACTTATTTTGAAATAAGAGTTTATGTGTGAACATAGCCTCTGTCTCTTTGGTGCTACTGACAGGAATCTTTGGTCCACAGCTACAGATGACATACCAGTTGTATCATAGTCATAGAGTTCAAGGCCAGCATGGACCAATAGATCACCTAGTCTGACCCTCTGTAGGCCACCATTAAGTGGAAAAAAAAATACCACCAATGAAGCATGCAGTTAAGGTGTTTGCACAAAGGGGAAACATTATTAGCTCAATGAGGTCGCAAGTAGTTTACGTTCTCCCAGTGGGTATTAGGGTACATTTCCAATGAACAAAAGCCACACGACACAGCTGGGACTGACCTAGATCAACTGACTCAGGTTCAGATTCCATGGCTAAAAATTGCTGTGTAGTCCTTACAGAGTCCCAGAGCTTGGGCTGCAGCCCAAGCCCAGATGTCTATGTAGCCTTAGAGTTTGAGCCCCACACCCTTGAGACAGCTGACCTGGGCTAGCCACATTTTTATCTCCATGTAAACATACCCTTAGTGCCAACAAGCCATGTCAGTTTAATCCTGAAGATGCTCTGATATCTGTAACATACAGGCATGATAACAACAACTAACAGAACTAAGCCAGCTAAGCTGTTATAGCCTACAGGGGAGAGAGAGTAGGGGTAGAAAAAGGAGATTTTCGGTGTGTTGAATGGAGCAGAGGGACATGAACACAACTCTCATTAAGTGGAGGCTTATGATTCAAATTCATCAGGCCTACCCACTCTGCCCTGGAAAGAAAGCTCTCTCTTGGCCAAGACTGTCTGTAATGATCTGTACAGTCCTTCTGAGGTGAAGGATGCTGTAGAAATGCAGGATTCTGGAGGGGTGGCCATGTTAGTCTATATACAGGAGAAACAACAAGACTCCTTTGTCACCTGAAAGACTAATACATTTCTTCAGGCATAAGCTTTTGTGGGCTGTAACCCGCTTCGTCAGATGGCATCCAGCCTCCAAAAGCTTATGCCCAAAGAAATTTGTTAGTCTTTAAGGTGTCAGGGGACACTCATCATTTTTGTGTAGAAATGTAAGCTCATTACCACAGATAGGCTCACATCTTGACACTCATAGCTGGATTTCAAACAAATACTTTTGTGAGGTGGGTCAGATCCAGCGCTTTATAAAGACTGGAGCTAGCTCCAGGCAAACTTTGAAAAGCCCCAAATAGCTGGGACATCCAGTTCCAGGATTTTAATTTAGTCCATTTCACTATTTAGTTCCCATGATAATTTTGATGAAATTGTCTTTGTTTTCAATGAGACTTTTCATGAAAAGATTTTGGATTTAAAAAAAAAAAAGAAAACATTATTTTGTTTTACTTGAAATTATTTTCATGTTTTGTTGAAGAAAAAATTCAGTATTCACTGGGGGTTTTTTTCTTTTTCTTTTTTTTTTTTTTTCTTTTTTTTTTTGGACAAACTCCCCCACGCTACACTTGGAAATGTACATTTCCCACAGAAATATCCATTTTAATAGAAAAGCCATTTTTAATAGAAAATGTGTTTCAAATTTTTTAAAACAAATCAACAGTTCCAATTACTATACTATTGCAAAATGTAATCAGAGTCAGGATTTCAAGCTCCATCCCACACAAAAAAATGAGAGAGGGAATTGCATGCTGGTCCCTCTTCCATGATTTACTCTTCAAATTCATCCTTATATTTTAAACAGCATGAACTCCCTGTTGAACATCTGCCCCAGACACACACAAATTCTGCCTCCTATTAAAAGCACCTTAGTCCTACAGAATGAGATCCCCATTACTTGTTGCTACTGCGTTATTGTTCTATGCAGCCAAGTACAACGTAAAGCAACTGCATATGTGAGTGGGCCATATTCTGTGTTCAAGGCACAGAATAAACAGGCTCTTGAACCATTGCTATGCTAATAGAATTTGGTTTTGTTAAATTGACTGTTATTTTGTACCTAAATAGAATCACATACAGGTCAAGTTATTTTCTTTCTTCTTAAACTATTCCACTTTTAAAAGCTATTTGTTTATCACATCTGCTACGCAAGGTGTCAGAAAAGAGATTCAAACTGCTGACTCTGGAAATAGTCTGAATTTTACAAACACGTTCTCACTTTGCCTACTTTGGAAATGTGTCCTGATTTCAGCCACAGGCAGAGCTGCATCAGTATAGTTACGTTTATGTGAAGTGTAGCCACAATTTGCAGCAGTGCACTGAAGGGAATTTCAAGCTGAAGTAAGCTCATGATTTCATAAATTGACTCTCCTTGTGTATACTGGTAGTCTGGACCAGTGCAGCTGTCTCAATAGCTGGGCCTCAACTACCAAAAGTGGTGGCAAATTCCCATTTCATGTGAAGCCTCGTTCTCATTCCTTCCTGCTGCTGCCTCCACCCCAAACACTGACAAAGTAAAAGTTCAGCTCCAATCATGGCTGGAATGAGGAAAGGGATGTCCAAATAAATATTTTTAACTATTACTCCAAAGAAAAAGTGTGCAAGAAAACATGCTTCAAAAATTTCTCTTATACAGGAAAATGTCAATTGCACTTTATTATCCAAACAAATTGACCAAAATCTGCAACACAGGCAGCAATGGAGTGTACTGGTTCAGTTAGCTGGGCTGTATGATAGAAAGAAGAGATGAGGTTTATCCAAATACTTCCCAGGCTCCCTCCCTTTTAGCACTTCAGGAGCCAAACACAGGAGATCACATATTATCACCATAATCAGCTCCCATGTGAAACGTCTCTCTACTATACACAGTAGCTAGGCAGTGGCAGGTCATGGCTTCTGCTGGAGCAAACAGACAGAAAGTAACACATGTGGAAGACGAGTGGCTATGGAGGAAAGAATTCATGATAACTTGAAGTGAGAAATCAGAGGTGTGCTAGAAAAATCTTGGCCAGCTCAGATAAAGAAAGTGAACTAACACCACCGTGTGTTAGAGTGCTGCTTTCTCTCTGTTATTATACTTCTAATGTACTGGGGCATACCCATCAGCTCTTGAAGCTGTTTGCTTCACTAATGCTCTAGTTTTTGGAAACACAGTGTACAGTTACACTGTACAGTTACAGTGTATTTTAGGAGTCCAGTAAGGTAAGGAGGGACCATAATAATATCAAGATGAAGCTATAAAGAAAATAGTGCCCTTGCCTTCTGTTGTTGAAACCTAGGGCCTGCTCTGTGCTTACAGTTGATAGCAGTTAAGTTGGGCTGGGCAGGGCTGAACACGTGCATGCATGCGCACACACACAATCTCTCCTTCCCTACGTGTGATATAACTAAGCTGACATACAGGTCTGATTAAGGCACTTGGTGACCTGGGCTGCCCACTTTCGTAGGCCACCTACCACCACCACAGCAACAGCTCACCTAGGGGTGGGGCAGCACTTGGGCATGCTAGCCCTGGGATTGTCCAGCAGACCAGCCAGTCATGCAGGACAGGCCAACGCTCAGCACTGGTGAATAGGGGAACCTGGTCAGCATGAAAGAGACCCTGGGGCCAGAGGATGTGGTCTATGGTGCTCCCGCCCCACCCCTGGGCTGGGGAATCTACCCCAGCAGGTCCAGGACCAGCCAGCCCAGAGGCAAGGCGAGGCAGGCTGGGCAGCATGTAGCAGCAGTGGCTGATTCATGCACAGCACAGCCTTGAGTGGCAGCCCTCCAGAACCAGGAGCACTGTTGTGCTGCTGCACCAGGACTGCAGGGCCTGGCAGAGGAGACCTGCCAGGCCAGCCTGAGCCATGAGCATCTGGCCTGCACTGTGCTGACCTGAGCAGGCTGGATTATTGCAGGGCAGCAGGGCCCCGGGCTTCAGCCCTTAAAGTCCTTGCCTTAATTCAGCTCTGCTAACATGTGCTCTGTGGCATACACATAGCTCTAGCCTTCAGATGTCCGTCAGCCCAATGTGCACAGATTCCACTTGCACAGTCAGTAGGATAGCAATGGTCTGTCTTGCAATAGAACAGCTTGCTAGTACCTATGCCTTCCCTCCCCACAACAGCTGGGCCTTGACATCAGTAGATGTCAGCTTCATGCAGCGCGACAAAGATGAAGTAAGGCCAGCCATCTACAAGTTTAATTTGCCTTTTTCCCCCGTCTCCTTGTTTCTTTCTAAATCCACTTCTCTTGGAGGGAATAATAGAGGGTACATCTACACTGCAGAAAACTGACCAAGCTTCCACTTCCTGTAAGCTTCCTTTTTATGTCTAAGCTCAGAGCAGAGTTCTCTGCTAAGCCATTCTGGCTGCCTCACATGTTTGTTCTTTCTCCTAATTGGAATGGCAACTTCCTGTGCCCTTAGCAGGGTTTCTTTAAAATATAACCAACTCTCTTGGACTCCTTTCCCCTTCAGATTAGCTTCCCAAGGGATCCTACCCATCAGTTCCCTGAGGTAGCCAAAATCTGCTTTTTTGAAGTCCAGGGTTTTTGTTTTGCTTCTTTCCTTTCTTCCTTCCTTCCTTTAATTAGCATCCTGATCTCAACCATGTCATGGTCACTACTGCCTAGCTTGCCATTTACCTCTACCTCCCTGATCAACTCTTCCCTGTTTGTGAGCAGCAGGTCGAGAGGTGCGAGGCCCCTAGTTGGTTCCTCTAGCATTTGTACTAGAAAGTTGTCCCCAACATTGTCTAAAAACTTCCTGGATTGCCCATGCACTGCTATATTGGCCTCCCAGCAGATGTCAGGGTAATTGAAGTTCCCCATGAGCACCAGGGCATGTGATCTAGAAGCTTCCGCTAGTTGTCCATAGAACACCTCATCCACCTCCTGCTTCTGGTCTGGTGGTCTATAGCAGACACCCACCACAACATCCCCCTTGTTGCTTTCCCCTCTCAATGTAACCCACAGACTTTCTACTGGCACGCTTCCACTTCCATAATGGAGCTCTGAGCAGTCATAGAGCTCTTTTACATATAGTGCTACTCCTCCCCCTCTTCCTCCCTGCCTGTCCTTCCTGAACAGTTTATAACCATCCATGGCAAAGCTCCAGTCGTGCAGACTATCCCACCACATCTCCATTATTCCTATGATATAGTTCCTTGTCTGCACTAGTACTACCAATTCTTCCTGCTTATTTCCCAGGCTCCTTGCATTAGCGTATAGGCACCTAAGATACCCAGCCGATTGCCCTACTTTGTCATTTTGATGTTCAATTCTATTACATAAACCTCCTTGCATTTTTTCTTGGAGTTCTCCTCCCCCACTCTCCTCACATATTGGGGCTTCAGTGGAACATTTAAGACAATTATTTGATGCCCCCCCCCAATGTTCCAGATCTATGTGTATTTATCCTGAGAGGGTCACCTAAGGTTTCCATAGAGCCCAAATCCTCCTCTGGCCAGGATCAGCACAACAGATTCAGCCCCTAGGCTCAGGCATACACCTGGGGTTAGACATAGCAACACCTCTCACAAAGACTAGAGGTGGTGTAGGCAACTCACCTCCCCCAAGGCTGATAGCCAGCTGTAGGGGAAATTTACAGGAGCTTTGCCCAGAAGGAGTCCTGATAACAGCTCCCAAAAAAGGGTGGATGGAGTTATGATTAATGGAGGCACAATCCCTTCCAGAGATCCCAGGTATACAATGAGAACACACCCCTTCATGCACTCACCTAAGAACTGTAAAATGCTTCTCCTAAGGTGTCTGGCGCCAGCAGCAATACTGCGCAGTGTGGAATAGGTGAGGTCTTAGCCACAATTTCTTCCCAGGATGCCAACTGCCTTCAGAAGAGGAGCAATATGGTCATTATTCCTGATCCCTGCATGGGAGGCACAAGGTAAGAAAAGCTCATTGCTACATAACAAAAGGATGGGGATAATGTGGGGGCCACTTACTAACACTTTACTAGGAAGGAAGCAGAATGATCAGAAGATGAAATGTGTCTCCAGAACTCCACAACTAAGCAGCAGGGATGCGAAAATGTAAGCATTTGAGAACAAGAACACCTAGCAAACCTTTCACCTGAGAATCAGTCATGAGCGCCTCATCTCTTTTCAGAGAACCCCTATAAGGTCAAGCAGCATAACTGTTGGACAACTTTTAACCATCTTCTCTTTTAACCTTCTGTCAGCCTGATCTCCAGGATTATCTTTTGTTCTTTCACACTGATGCTGGAAGCATGCCAGAACTGATCTCTTCTGATTGTTGAAGGACCCCTAATACTTATCTTGACAGGAAGTCAAACTAAATGAGAGCAGGAGATAGCAACAAACCATTTTCTTCAGGCATCTGAATTCTAATACAGTTTGCATTGTGCCTCTGAACCTTTGGAGGTGAAATGACACATGTGTTTTTCTACCTGTTGACTAACAGAGGGCCAAATGTAAGGCATCCACTTCTGACCTCCAAGTAAAAACTATGGATCTGAATGAGAGATGAGGATATTTAACCACTCTTCTAGAGCTGCTTGATACTCTGCAAGACTGGAATCCAGGGAACTGATGTGTTACAAAGGAGCAGAGTAGGTTTCATGTCAGTGTTAACATACAGGTCTATTTTTTGAATTAGCCACGCCCACCAGACAAGGTATTTATGTGCTGGAACAAGATACAGTGTCTTTAACATCTACCTTCACTCATGAGGAGACATACCTCAGAAGATGAATAATCATGAGTGAGTAATCAGCTGCCTCTTCAGGAGTGAAAAATAGACATTATATCAGCAAGAAGCCTGCTCCTAGTTCACAGACACATTCATATTCTAGGTGCTTAGTTACTTCTGCTTTGTTTTTTTTGTTTTTTTTTAAGATTTATTTTCATATTGATGTTATATCTACAGCTTTAGAATGGCTAATTCAATAACTAACACATTTAAATATCTTTGTTCTATTTGATTGCAGTTCCTGATTTTTGTTTGCTTTTTAAATTTAAGGGCCCAACTGTGCAGTAGTCAAAGTCAGTGACAAAATGTCCATTGACTACAGTGGTGCAAGATCAATTCTGCAACACACTGAGGACCCCTCAGAGGCTGCTGAGAACACTCATCATCCATTAGGAAGTATTCAGCACCTTGTAACATCAACTACCGATCACTGAAATCTCAGGGCACCTAAACCCCATTAATATATTTATTTTCAAACAAGCCACAAAAGACCTCCCCCCAAGAGTCATCAGTCAATCACTTACCCCTGGAGGCAAAGCATAAGACTAACAAATGCATTCTGTGCCACCATCTTTCTTCACTCTGGGTGATTATTTCTCAAATATGATTTTGCATGCCTAGAGATAATCAGTTAGTTGAGCAATGTTGTACAGACTGAATTATGGAGGTTTCACCTATTCATGCTCCCCACGTTCCACAATATCCTGCACATTTCATATTTTTAAAACAGTTCTTGCAGTATTTGTTCTTACCACACTTCTGTTCACTCAATCAACCCCTCATTCATCATTAAATGACTCTATTGAGGCTATGGTTATGAAATTATAGATTGTGCAACTTCATACCAAAGCATTCAATGTTGTTTGTTTAATACAATCTTGATTTTCTAATCAGCTGTTACCAGAAACAGGATAATGCTATCCTCAGTGTCTGTTAATGACTCTGAACACTGCTTCAGTCACCCAGTTTTAGTCATGGTCCTCCATGGCATCTGAATAATTGTAATGGCACTGTTCCCTGTGTGAGAGGCTGGATCACTACCCACCTGTGTAATTGTGGAGATGGGTATTAGGAAAGACAGCGCTCAAAGGGGTCACAAACCAGGAAGTAACATTTATCTGACTCCAGCCCAAGTCACTGAGAAGAACACATTTTTGGTCCTGATTGAGACAAAAGCTGGCTGACTGCTTTTCTCCAAGAGGTGGGGTAGTGGAGAAAAGCAGGCAGGGTTGCTGCAGGAGACAGAACTCCCCCCACTCCCATTAGGAGCCTGCACCAGGGCTTAAAGTAAGCCTGAACACCCTGGAACAGCATTCCAGGACCCCCTATTTTTTGGGGGGCAGCATTCCGGGGCTCCCCAAAATTGAGGAACACACCGTTTTGGTGCATCTCCCAGGGCCAGCTCAAGGGGCTGTGGGATGGAGCTAGCCCAGCCACCCCTCCCCTCCTTTCCCCAGAGCCTGCGGCAGCCCTGCCCCTTCCTGCTGGGCCCAGGCGGTGCACACGGCCCAGACATAGTCTTAAGCCTGTGTCCCTTCTCGCCAGCTGCTTGGCTGGTGCCACAGCCTCCCTCCCCCAGCTCGACCTGGCTTGGCTCCTTGGCGGCTTCAGCAGTGCAGGAAGGGGGCCCTAGGAGAGGTTGTTTGGCAATAGTCAGGCAGCCAGTGGATCAGCATTGGGGGGGTGGAAAGAAGGGGTTGGGATGGTGGGCTGGAGAGGTATGGAGGGGGTTAGGGGGCTGGAGTGAGGACATGGGGGCAGGGAACTTAGGGAAGGGGGATTGGGGCTGAGGAAGACATGGGGAAAGAGTGATCTGATGGGGGTAGGTGTTTCAGGGGCAGTAGCTAGGGTGGGGGTAGGCATTTGGGGTGCAGTAGCTGGGGTGAGGGACAAGCTTTTGGGGGGCAGTAGCTGGGGTGCATGAAGGGGGCCAGACATGCATGAAGGGGGCCTGAAAATTTTGGAGGGTTCTGGGGCGCGCCAATTTATACTTCAGCTCCTGGCCTGCATCATTTTCACAGGTGGGGTAGAGAGAGCAGAAAAAGCCTAACCGCTCCTTCCTCCCCTTCTATGAGCAATAGGAACAGCAGAGCACTTCTGCCTCTTGACAGGGACCCCCCCCCCCCAACAGCCTCTCCCTGGGAACTACAGAAGGAGCAGAGAGGAGACTCATGGGGCAGAACTAATGTCAGGGCTGGGACAGCATTGATGTCTCTTTCATTTCTGTTGGAAGTCACAGAACTTCCACTTTTTTCAGGCCCCTTTAAATCATTGGAATCAAAAAACATCTATGACACGAGCTACCCAATAGCTCTGGAGTTACTGACCAATGCTTTTGAAATATGGAATCTGATTAAAACATATTTTTGAAAATTCCTCTTATTGCCTTCTTCCAGAAGGAACTTACCTGCTACAAAGCCAATGTGCAAATTTTTTGTTTGTTTGTTTGATGGTGCCTCTGTTTACAGCAGTGGAAAACCTGACTGCTCCACAGATAGACTGAAGCTGTGATGTGATGTGCAAGTTCTGAGCATTTCTGGCATGGGTAATGACAAGGCTTTGCAAATCAAGAAAACAGGGAAAATTTACATTAAAACTACCTGGGTGTTAATTATGAAATTTGAATTCAATTCAACTGTCAGAAAAGAAGCTGGAGTGACAGCTGTATCAAAGGAAGTCCCCAGAACAAGCAGCATCTAGCAAACTTACCCTTCACACCAACACCACAATGGGAAACAATCTTAAACTGGAGGAATATTTCCAAGGGACAAAAGGGTATTCTCAGTGTGATCATCTGTCAACAAGGATAATAAATTAAGGCCCTTCAATCCTGCCAGTTCGTATGACCCATTTCCTCATTGTGGCTAATAAAAGCAGAGCTTTCAAAGTCTGTAAAAAAAACTATTAGAGAACCAATGAATTTATTTAGGTAATTTTGTTGAGGTGTCAGCAGCATGACTGTTTGTTCCCATTTTATACAATGCAAGTGATGTCAGAGGCACTGGCACCACTTGATCCTAGACCATAGAGGGGACCACTGATGCATTCTAGCCCTATTTCCTATCACCAGCACTCCCTGTACAATAGCAGTGATTTCTATCTCCTCTTGGCCCAAACTGGTGGCTCTTGCCAACCTCAAAAAAAAAAAAAAATCACAAACCACCATGAGCTGTGATCCATCAGGTATAAGCAAGCAGCACAGTTTCACTTTAACATAGCTTTTTGGATCCATCTGTGCAATAAAAATTGTTCATTATTTTCAAATGTTTAATCACCCTGTCATATGGCAACAGCTCTTTCTAAAGGGAAACAAGAAACCCCCATTTAGTAAAGGTTTCACTGATTGCACACTGGTCCCGACAATCCCAACTTTGTCCCATGAGTGGAGGAAACTTGGTCCATCCCTGAGTCTGCCCTTTTCACAATTCAACTAGGCAATGGAGTCAGCCACAAATCTCAATCTCCTTTGCACCTCACAGTGCTCTGGGAGCTGTTACCTTTTCTGCCCTGCTCTGCTTTCAAACAGTCAAGCATCAAAATCCAGAAGCTGGATACAAGCTACTGGGAGAGCAATACCAGGTGGCTACCATGACTCCTGAAGCAGAGAACATTATAGGTTTGGCATAAGAAATCCCATGATCAGAGGTAGAAGAAGCTTGCTAAAATGCTCCTGATTCTTACTGCAGACAGGAGATCCTGAGCACTCTGGGAAATCTGCCTAGACTGCAGTCTTAAAAAAAATACAAGGTAGAGTGCTAGGTGTGGGGATAGCAGAACAGCTGTTTGGCTGACGCAAACCAAACTCGAAGCCAGCTAAGCTGATCATGTCCATAAGCGGTAAGTACACAAATCATGGTTCTAGTAGCAGCATAAATATAGCTGTAGGGTTAAATGCAAATCCTGCAACTTCCACTGGTGCAACTGAAAAAAACTGTATGAGAACACACGTACATCCTTTCTCCCACATTGTGCTGATTCAAATTTCTTTATTTAAACAATCTGTAGACAAACGGAGGTTACAGATGCAAATTGTAACTCATGCACAGAGATATTAGTATATTTATAATGTGTGTGCCTGCTCTTTGCAGGTGTAAGCCAGCTGCACATGTGATATGTGTGCATGCAGCTGGAGTCAAGCTAGACACTAACCTGCCAACGACTAGGATGTGGATGGTCAGTCAAACAGTTAATCAAATTGGTCATCATGAGTCAGAGACCAGGCATCTGAACCAAAGTTTGTAATCAGTGCTCCTGCTGGGTTCCAGGAAGCAAGCAAGTGGCATAAGCCCACCCACTACTAAAAGCCACAAGGAATCAGAGCTGAGTGTCAGAACAGGGTTACCTAGTGAACTAAGGCAGGGGTGAGTGTGGCAGAAGACTGGGAACAAGCAGGTGTAGGAACTATCAGAGCCATTGGCAAATTCTTCAAACAGCTATGGTACAGAACTGTTGGCTAAGACTTAAAAGTAGATCTGCTCACTCCACTCCAATCAGGTCATGCAGCCAGACAGGCAGCCTACTACAGGTCAGTTGCACTCATTAGATTTCCAAAGCAGAGTCTGGCTCTGCCTGAAATTGTGTTCTTTAATTACTAGTCTTTCACATTTAATTTTCCCTGGAAAAGGAGGAGAGAAAATGCCACCCAGCCACTCACCCTTTTTGAAAATTGCAAAGTCAGAGCATTTCACTTGCAGCACAGATCTGAGCTGCCTAACATCCCTACTAAGTAGTCTATGGTTAATTCAAGTTGTCATGCAATTTTGTGTTGTTTAATTAATTAAAATGTTATCAATAATTAGAGTAGGTCCCCAAGCCTTGAAGTTCAGATCTGAAATTCCCCAAGTGCTGAAGTAATTGGATCCAGGGTTTGCTTCAAGATCAATAGACAAATAAAGCAAAACAATAGAATTTTTAAGCCCAAAGCTTCCCCTAAATTTGGGTCAGAAATTGGAGTCAAGATCTGAATTTTGGATTGTACCCCACTCTCAAAATCATACAAGGCCACATTCTTTCTACCAAAGTTAGTAGAATTACAACAGGAATGACTTTTCCCAGATCCTTTGTATTTCAATCGTATCTAAATTTGGAGCTGAAAATGTCTTGAAAGGATTCCCTTTGAAGGGTACCAAATATTTCTACTATATTAGCTTATTGCCTGGAAAACATATATACATAGCAAAACTGGTATCAATCCAAAACAAAGATGCTCTCAATAGTTACACTAATAGTTGTGTTACAACATAATGAAGCTTTTTTTCTGAAAAACTAGTTAATATCTAAAGAGACGTCACAGGTTTGACACAGAATCCCAAGGAAACCAAAATGGAGGAGTGTTTGAAATCAAGACCTGAAACAATGATACCCATATTCAAACTCTCCTGAGTTCCTGTGTATCTTAAAATCTGATGAAGTGGGATTTTCTCCCACGAAAGCTCATGTGAAAAATAAATCTGTTAAAGTACCACATGACTCCTTGGTTTTTTTTTAAATCTAGAGCCAAATCCAAGTTTTGCAATTAAGGCCTCACGTTATACATGAGCCAGCCAGAATCCCTACAGCCCTTTCAGTACTCAGGTCTAAAATTTGCAGCTCTAGTGAATCTCTATCAACACATTTGGTTGAATGGGGGGCTGGGTGGGTGAAAGGAGAGTTAAGAGTAAGTGAAGATCATTTAAAACCCACTCCTAGTGTTTCACATTTACATGCACCACCCTCTTTGGAGCTCATAAAGAATTTAGCATGAGTAATAAATATCTCATGTATCCAGCTATACTCCCAGTTCAGAACATACTCTATCTATACAAATGTTATCAGTTCTAGTGCAAGCTTCCACAACCCAGCTGAATTCAATGGAGACACTAGCCTACATTCCTGCCTATTAGGAAGGTTATCGGCAGCTTATTTCCCTCCAGCCCTCCCATTACCATGACTTTTAATATTTGAAAGAGGAATAGATTGAGTTAAGGGATGCAAGAGGGCACTCTGTGGATAAAACGTTCTTATAAGCTACTATTCTTATTCTCCTGCCTTGCACTGGGTACAATGTTGCAATAGCCTTAAAAGGGGGAAGATAAACTAGATCAACCCTAATTATTTCATGCTTTGCATTCATAACCCACGACAGTACCTGTAACGGATTCCAGGCCCCCTTTGCAACAGTATTATTATGATATTCTTAAATTACCTGTAAAACAAGCAAGGAGTCCTGTTGCACTTTTAAAGACTAACAAATTTATTTATCGCATGAGCTTTTGTGGGAGAAAATCCCACTTCATCAGATGCTTTGAAGATGGAGGAGCTTATAGAAACTGTAAATTCCCCCATTTTCAAAGTGTCTGATGAAGTGGGATTTTCTCCCATGAAAGCTCATGCCATAAATAAATTTGTTAGTCTTTAAATGCCACAGGATTCCTTGTCTGATTTCCAATCAAGTTCAAAAGGGACAAACATCTAGGTTTTCAGAAGATTGTCAGAAGTGTAGCTATCATCAAACTCAGCAACAGAGATATGGTACTGTCAGAGAACGAGCTACTAATGGAGAAGGTGCTGGAATGAACTAAGCACTTAAAAAGTGAGAAGTCACTGGGTGGAGATTTTATATATACAAGATTCCTGAAAGAATTCAAGTACGAAGTAGCTGAGCTGCTAATACAAATATGCAATCTCATTAAAATCATCTATCGTTCTAGAGTGAAGAGAGTAGTGGAGATTAGAAAATGTACTTTTTATTTTAAAAAGAGACTAGAAGTGATTAGGGGAACTGCAGGCCAATGAGCCTTACTTCTCTTCCTAATGAACAGGTTGAACTGATCATTAAAAACAGAATTTTAAAACGCTTGGAGCATGATAGAAGATCATGTGTACAGTTTCTGCACAGGAAAAGCCATGCCTCTTTAATATATGAGAATTCTTTAACTGTGTCAACAAAAAGAGTAAATAAAAGAGAACTGGTTGATAAAATTTACTTGAATTTTCAGAAGGCCTTTAACAAATTCACTCATAGGAGACTACTAAAAAGTACCTAAATAGTTATGGTACCAGCAGCAAAGTATCATCATGGATCAGAAACCATCTAAAGGCCAGAAGACAAAGAATAGAAATAAACAGTCGATTTTCATCATGGGAAAGGCCAACAGTAGGGTGTCTCAACTTTCCATTCCAGGCCATGTGGCATTAGTGTATTTATTAGTGATTTGGAAGAGAGGGTGAGCAAGGAACTAGCAAAATGTTGATAATAACACAAAATTATTAGGCCAGTTAAGCCTGGAAAAGACTTAGAGGATCTGCAGAGGGACCTTTTGCGTCAGGGCATAAAGCAACCTCTATCAAGTGGGGGCTAAGAGGAAATGTCCCTGAGGAAGATCATAACTGCCTATGGCAAGGGACCCTGAACCTTCATCTGAAGCATCTGGTACTAGTCCTTGTTGTATCACTAGTTTCATCCAGTATAGCAAATCCTGTGTTCCTTTCCCTTTTGTAGCACATACAACACTGTGACTCTCTTTTAAGTAGAGCATTTTTTAGAATAAGAAAGATAAAAGGATTTTCCCTTCCTTGAAAAGTTATTTTCTCCATCAGACTCCTTCACCATAGCACTTGTTTTAAGTGAGCAATTTGGCAATGATTTTCTCTAGTTATGAAACAAAACCAATGTTCAGGATTCAGAACATGAATCCACCAATAAGCTGCAAACTATCCTCTGTATTATTAAACATCACCTGCAAAATGAACTTCCATAGATCAATTATTATATTCCATTTTATTATTAAGTAATCAGTTAACTTGAAAGTAATAGAGCACAGCAAGAAATGGACGGGTAACAATTTGAACTTACATACCTATATCACTCAAACTACAGGCAAGCTAAAACTACACAAGTCTCTTAGCAGGTTTTCCAGTTAATGACTTAATTTTCCCTTCTGTTAAGTTTACAATCCTTTTGAAATGATTTTTTAGCCATTTCAGCCACTAACTCTCTCTAATGGGGACACTGCTGTTAAGTACCCAACTGGTTTGAATAAGCTTCTCCCTTAACTTTTTAAACACAATACAGCTTTGTATTTTTAACAGCAATGGGCTGCAATCAAGAGTTACCTTGAAGGATGGCTGTGTTTCCTGCAACACTGGAGAGCAGCTCCCTGCTGCTCTTCTATCTAGTAGTAGGTACTCTGATGTGATTCTGGGGCTAAAGCCTGAAAAATCTCAGGTTTGTTTTGTTCACTGGGAAATGAAGTGGAAAAGCTCATGGTGTATGAAGTATTTAATAATTTTGCTCCCTCCAGCAGACAATGTAAGCTCTTGGCCTTTGGTGGGTGTTTTTAAAGCCTACATTTTTAATGAAAATAACCTGCAAGTAGCTAACAGTAAATTTTATACTGCAGACCATGTCTGAAAGTGTTATTTGCTACTGTGGCAAAGTGTCTTCCCTAGAGAGAGGCTCTAGTGGACATGGCCAAATCTCTGTCCTCTTGTGCACAGGTTCTCTTAGTGAAGCTCTGGCTTCCATAGGACTAGCTGATCAGCTTTTTATTGTGCTTGTCTAGACACAGCATTTCCTGTATCCTGGCTAGTGCGGGAACCCTCCAAATTAGTTACAGTAAGAGCTGAGAGGCTTTTTTGGGCAAATTGCTAATTTGTAAAAAAATGCAGTTTGGGGTCAACAGTTTACAAATATGACAAAAATAACCCAAATAGTTCTGACCAAATCATTTTTTTTTCCAGCTAGAGTTTGGAAACATTATTTGGTTTCAAAAATCTTTTATTTGGTTTAGTGATTGGATCCAGTTTGCTCAAACCTAATATACCTGAATTTGGTGGAGTCTGGACCCAAAACTCAATTTGCAGTTGTCCTCTCCACCAGTCCCTACTGAGAGAAAACTACAGCTATTCCTCTTCTGCCTGAGAGATGGATCAATCCAAGACAGGACCTTCGGTGGGGGAGAAATTTTATTTTTAAAAATGTTAAATGGTGAGCGAGGGGGGCAGAGAGGAATCCTCCCTCTCCTGAAAATGAAATAGCAATGACCAGTGGTTTTTCTCCACGCTGTCTCTAATTGGCTATTTCTAAGCAGCCTGCCGGTCACATTGGTATCTTAGACTTGGTTTTTAAGCTTTGGACATAACTAGTTCAGAAGAGGTTAAAAAAAACCCTTCACGTCCCTGACTGACACAGCTATGCTGACTTAACTGTCTATGCTGGGATTCTGTTGACAGAAGGATATTTCTGTCAACATTACCAATTTCTTTCAGGGAGATGCTATTCCTACATTGATGGGAAGAACCCCTTCTGTGAGAGCTGGCTGAATCTAAACCACAGCATATGTAGTGGTATAGTCTCTGGAGTATAGAGACAGTGTAAGTGCCATGGTGGAGTCTGTGCGAGAATGGGAAAGAGAATTTTGTTGCAAAGCTACAGTTATTTGAATGGTAAAATACTAACACAGTTCAGTCTCACTTATTCTTGCACCATCTGTGCAGTTTCTTTAAATAGCATTGTATCAATTCATATGAATCAGCTCAACCAATGAAAAACAAACCAGTTAGTACTGACCACATGCTGGCTTAGTGACCTTGTTACTTGTGTCCCTTTCATTGCAAAGGGTATTGACAGCTGTAATTGAATGGCAATGATCTGCTCCTGAACAGTCTGTATTGTGAAAGCCTCTGGATAAACAAAAGGGCCTTCAAATGACAGCGGTTGGCCACCACTTAGGAAACAGCTTCTCCAGCAATAACAGCTATCTGCCCAGCACAGTATAGCTGAGCTTTTTCAGCATCTGCAACATAATTTCATTCAGATTGTTTAATCTCCATCCCTCATCCTCTTTTCCACCTCCTTTTTAATTCAGTCATCACTTTAAGAGACTCTTCCCAGTTTACAGAGACATGTTGGCTATTACACCTTAAAAGACTTCATCACATGCCATTACTTCTGCACTTAGAAAAGCCTCCTACCATAGCAGAGAATGCCACACTATTTGTAGGCTGCTGCCTGAGATCCTCAGAGAAGCCAGTGCACATCTGTCTATAAAACTTCATCAAAACCCCTGTCAAAGTGCACACTAAAGACTAGTCATTTGCAGTGTGCTTTATTGCATCTATTTCAGTTATTTGATTGGCATGACTAATGTTGGGAAAGTTAATACATCAAGTGTTTATTTTTATTTGGATTCCAAAGACAGGTGTAGCAGTTGTCATGGATTTCTTCCTTGTCATTACTGATTAGCAAAACTTCTGGGCATCTAAAAGAAAGCTCATTCCTTGCTATGATCAGCCTGCTTCTCCTCCCTTCTGATGGATGTCCCTGATGATACATGCATGGATTCAATGCACTTGACTGTACCCAGTGCATACTAGCAATGAACAAGAGCTGCAAAAGTCAGAGTGGAACCCTTCATCTCTGCCCTGGTGGCAAGCAGAGCAGAGCCGGATCTGGCCTGAGTCACTTGCTGCAAGAGGCTTGAAGCTTGATGCAGCCCCAAACTGCTTGCTGCTGCCAGCAGGTGGCTTGGCAGCCTGCTCAATTTTACAGGCTACTTCTGTGATCAGGAAGAGCCTGAAACCGACCAGGCTGAGTCACTGGGCTATCTCTGCTGTGGGAGCCAGATCAGGCTCCTAGGCCCTTGCAGCTGGTGGCAGGAGCTGGCTCCCAGCCCCCGCTGCCTGTGGCAAGGGGCGAGGAGCTGGATCCGGCTCCCAGCCACCTGCTGGTGACAGCAGGAGCGGGATCGGGCCCTCGGGGCCAGATTGGGGCCCTGGAGCTGGATTGTGCACCAGAGGGTGGGTCCCAAGCTCAGACCCAGGGTAAGTCTACTAGTGTAGACATACCCCTAAGCTGATTTAAAATAGCCCCCCAGTGTAGACATACCTCAAGCTTATTTGAAGCTTTAAAAGATTCACTGTACCACCTTTGAAAGTCACTGAACTCTTTGGGTATGTCTACATTAGTAAATTAGTCTGAATTAAGGAAGCTTAATCCAGACTAATTTGCACCCTGTCTACACCAGGCTTTGCCTAGTTTGAAGTAAAAAAAATTGTTAGCTATTTAGTCTGAGCTAACTGCTTAGTTCGAACTTATTTCGAACTAGCACAGCGTAGTCACACTAAATAAGTTTGAACTAGTGGTTAGTTCGAACTAACTGTTTTTTTAGTCTGAACTAACTTTTAGTTTGAACTAGCTGTGCTTTTTTAGTTCTAACTAAAAAGGTTAGTTCAAACTTAAAAAAGCACGGCTAGTTCAAACTAATTTTGAGATACTTAGTTCGGACTAAGCAAGTCCAAACTAAGCTTTTAGGTGTAGACATACCCCATGTGCCTCATTTTCCCATCTGCAGAATGGGATAATACAAATCTCATTTGGGTACAGTATGTGAATATTAATACCTTTGATGTTCATATGGAAGATGTAGGGGTGAAATTGTTAACCCCACCCACCCACTTTTATACCAGGTAAAAGAACCAGAGCATATAAAGGGGCTCTAAAAATCTTGGACCCAGCCAGAGAAATGTTAGCCAGAGAAATGTCCCTTTGGTGCAGAACAGAGGAAGGCATCCACAATGCCGCCTTGTGAGGAATGCCTCAAGTCCTGGCATAGGGGGAGGTCAAGGACAGGGGCTTAATAGAAGGGGTGTGTTAAGGGCAGATCCTCAGTACACACTGCTCTTAGGATTCTGGGTAGTGCTGCAGTCCATGGGCAGACGGGACAGGCTAACACAGCTTGGATAGGTCCCCCAGGCTATCTAAATTACAATCAGCAGAACAAAACAGGCCATGCTGAGAAGGGCATAAAAGTGGCTTAAGCCACCTTTACCCCACCAATTATGCCAGGAGCTCTGTGCTTCCCCTTTTGGAAGCCACACAGAATCTCATCCCTAAAGTGCTAAATATCATTATTGTCAGAAACAGTCTCAGCCAGATCAGACATGTACAGACAACTGGGAGCAAATCGTCTCAAGAATAATCACTTTTAAAACAAAGGCACAAACAAGCCAGTCTATTGAAGGGTAGTAGCATAAGCTCCCTCATAAGGGTCAGTGCAGCCCCATCAATATATTAATCAAACCAAACATAAGCAAGAGAATAACTCAAAAGTTCTGTGCAGCCCAATAGGTACCTTATCACTGGTGAACTGTAACAGCTGGTCCCAGAGAGTGGTTTTTTTTGTTTTTTTTTACATCACTACTGCTGGGAATGCTGGGGACGAACAGTGCTCTGCCCTACAGGTGAGATGGGCACCACCTGACTGTTCTAAAAGAAGCATTTACAACTGCTGCCTTTTCAAATCCAACAATTGATAATTCAGGTCCTCATACTGTACCCGTCACCATGGTATCAGACAAGACCTCTACTGCTGGAAACTGTTAGCATTCTTTCTGAACAGCTTGGTACCTTCTCTTGTACTAACCGATAGTGTTGTGTGTAAAAATAGAAATATAGCATTTTAAAATAAACTGTGCTTGGCTTCAGTGAACTATAGCACTTTCACCCCTCAGATGACTAGCAGAAGGCACAACAGTCTGTGATTTTCACCTTCTAATTTCATGGTACAACTTCAGAATTTTTTGCTTTAACTCAACTGTATGATGCTTTCATATGTTAATGTTTTAAAAACACTTATATAGTAGAAAAAATATAATCACAGACCAGCATAAGACAGAATATAATGTTATATTATCAATCATATAATGTAATATAGACCATCATAAGATATAATATCACTATATTGATTAATTTCAATTTCATCATATCCCTCCAAATAACTTAATAGAAGCATTCTCATCCATCACTGCTAATTAAGTAATGAGATTGATGTAGAATCTACGGAAAACAAAAACACGGGAGAAAGAGGACACAAAAATTTAGATGTGGCAGATTTGGATTTTGTTACAGTTCAACCAGTAAGAAGGTTCTATCCCCTCTTCTTCCTGAATTTCAAGGGCCAGACTCTCAGAAACACTAATTGTTTTGTGTAGGTTTGTTGGTACAAAGCAATTGTATACCCTATGGAGCTGAGCAGTATGATTCCTGGCATAAGTGCAGGACCACCTTAGCGGTTCCTACCACAAGGAGCATGGATAGTCAAAAGGGCATAACCAAGGTGCCATTCTATGCCCCTAATCTCAGTGAAGCAACAGAGCAGTCCGAAGCTTTCTTTATTTATGCTAGGGACCTCTGTTTTTCCATAACAAATTTACATTTAAGCTCTGACGGTATCTGTAATATCTTCTTATTTTGATGAAAGAAAGAAATTTTTAGATGATAAGGTTCCTTTCACCAAGTTAAGTGGGGAGCAGGAGGAAATACTACTTTACAACATGATGAGACATTATTAGTGTATAAAATTATTTTTCATTGCTGTTAACACATTAATTGATCTTGCTGTTCTGGGATCCAAAATATTCTTTGTACTAAAGTGATACACTTAACAAATATTTCATCAGTTAAAATAGGAATTTTTAAAACATGATCTTCAGTTCCTTCTTGTAATCCCCAGTAATTTCTGAATGCCAGATTTCCTAATATCTCAATTATTCTATCTAGGAGAGTCGAGTTCTATTCTTTATTGCCTTGGATCTCATGTACTGATTTACCTCTGAAAGTGCATATTTTAAAATACTGCCCTTTTGACTGAGTTGAATTATAGACTCTGCACTGGGGTATATGATTATAAATGGTGAAAGGGAGTGGAGGATTAAGTCTAAACATTTACAAAGATACACTAAGGGAGAGTTTTCAAAATGCTTGTCATTTCCTCTTAGCATCACTTCCAGGACATCATTTCCACTGAAATGATTAGGCTGGAGAATGCAGACCAAGCACTTAAAGGATGAAAGCCTCTGTGACACTATCAGGGAAAGAGGTAGGGCAGAGTAGGACAGCTTCAAGGGCAAAGCAATAACAAAGATTAAGTTGTGTTGGGTAGTCTTAGAAACTCTGGCTAGCACCCAGAGCTGCTGCAAATAAGAGCTATTTATACTCCTCCCAGTTCAGTGACCACCAGGCAACTGGTCTCGGGAGGTCTACGGAGAGTTAGCAGCAACTGCCACTTTACTGTTTCTGGTATACTTACAAGCCTGTTGAATCCTACGCTCCTCAGTAGTTGGCTGTCATCCTCTACCACTTAGGGACTGGCTGATATCCAAGAATGCTGGGAATGGATGGCAACACCTACCACAGTCCTGCAGGTGGAAGAAGAAAGCAGCTGGGTAGTGGCTTTTCTAAAGCTTGATTTGCTTCATGCTTTTAGATCCATCAACCTTGCCCAAAGCTCCTGAACTGGAACTTGCCCCACCACTGATCAGGCAGCATCAAATATGTGGCTATGAAGCTTCTGAGACTGCACCCTGACCTAAACTTTTCTATGTCTTGGCAGCAAACTCACCCTAGTAAATGTGAATCTCTGCTGCCAGCCAGTAAAAGTTTACAATCAGGATGAGATTTCCAGAGGGGTAGCTGTGTTAGTCTGTGTACAACAAAAATGGGAGTCGTGTGGCACCTTAAAGACTAAGGCTATGTCCACACGTACATCCTTATTTCAAAATAAGTTATTTCACAATGAGTTATTTCAAAATAAAGTCCTTATTTCGAAATAAGTTAATTTGAATTAAGGGGAAAGCTCAAAGCGAAATAGCATGTCCAAACACAGGACTTGCTATTTTGCTTTAGGAGAGGGGCACCATGGGAGGTGTGGCAACATGGCCCCCTCCCTCGGCCATGCCCCCATCCAATATAGGCTAAAAGGAAGGCACCCTGGGAAGGAGAAGGGCAAAAGTGTTATTTTGAAATAACACGTCCGAATGGTGTTATTTCAAAATGTCCATTTTGAAATAACAGCCGTTTCGATTAAAAGAAGGTTTAAGCTATTTTGAAATGACGGCTCATATTTCAAAATGACAGAGCCCATCATTTTGAAATAAGAATACGTTGTGTGGACCTAATCTCTTTTATTTTGAAATAACCAGTGTTATTTTGAAATAAAAGAGACGTGTGGACATACCCTAACAGATCTCTTGGGGCTTAAGCTTTCATGTCTTGCATCTGACAAAGTATGCTGGAGCCCACAAAAGCCTGGGCAGAAAGAAATCTGTTAGTTTTTAAGGAATCAAGATAAAGACTTCCAGAGAAAATGATGTAATAATGACCGAGAAGCATGCTGATCCTAAGAGGGCTAAGGGCTAATTTACACTAGAAATGTGTTGTCAGTACTACTATGTTAGTGGAGATACAGCACATGTTGGCAAAAGCAGGTCTTCTGGAAGCCAAACTAAACCACTTCCCTGAACAACATAAGCTGTACCACAAAAGGCTCTTGTGCATCCGCTTGAAGGTTTTGCCAGCACCACTGTGTTAGCTGGGTTGCAGTTTTTTTTCACACCCCCTACCTGAGACAGTTATGCTTGCAAAAAGTGGTTATTTGATGACTGATTAAAGCTAAATGTAGCTTTGCTTGCTTGAAAGCACATTGCGCCAAACTCACTTGTACATTTCAAAGGAGAGATGTAAAAGGAAGAAGCTAAAGGCATCAAGTTTGGCAGCCTATTCAGAGTGTGGGCTGGGATTCACCAAATTCATTTGATCTGCCTTTAGCCCACTGTGGGAACATAGCTGAATGGATGAAAGCCACAATCTGCTGACAGGTAACAAAAACTGCAGCCACTTTCAAGAGACAACTGCTTTTGTAACATGGTGAAAAATGTAAGTCAAGCACATGTACTAAATAGGAGAAAGAATGTTCAGCAGAGTGAAATGGGGCTGGAAGACTTGTCCATTCTGTCAGCAAGACAGGAGAAACAGGATCTACAGACAGACATTTTTCCCTAAGCAGAGACTCAGACCTAAGTTGTTTTTTTTTGATATTTCCAATAATCTACACATTAATTTGAATCATTATTCATAATGCCTTGCACAGGTAATGTTTTTATTACAGAAATAGAACCATTTTGTTTGGCAGCCAGGTAAGATACACATAGCCTTCTCTACACTGGAATTTTGCTTCAACAGCAGGGATCAATAACCAGCCAGCAGTACACCTACACAGGTGTGGACTCCCCATGTAGACAAGGAAAGCCATGTTTTAAAACAGGGGTCTCAAACACACAGCCCATGGGCGGCATGCATCCCCTAAAGCTGTTTCCTGCAGCCTGCAACAACACTATTGTTACCAGTATTTGCAATATTGTTGTATGAAAAGGTTTCAGTGATGCAGCCCTCAGGCTAACACACTAGTTCTCATGCAGCCCTCTACTAGCCCTCATGTAGCCCTTGTGGTGATTTGAGTTTGAGACCCCTGTTTTAAAACAACAGAGAAATTCCTTCTGGAAACCAGCAAAGACTCCCAGTAAAGTTCCCCTTTTCAGAAGCTCCTGTAGCATCAGCAATGATAGAGATGGGGAAAAGACCAGTTCGATTATCTGGAATTGACTATTATTATCTTGGATTAAGAAGAGCAAATCTCCTAGTGTCTAGCTCAGGGGTGTCAAACTCATTTGCTATGTTTGGCCAGATTTGACTTAAATGTACTTCAACTGGGCTGTAAATACCATATATCGAAATACTACAGCATTCCCAAGGCATTATAGACTGCAGTGTACATGAAACTGTGCTCCACGATACATCTAGCCCTGTTAGGGAAGAGTGTGGTCTCACGGAGCATTGTTTCACATACCCAAAGCTCAATGATGTTGCAAGACCTGGCACTCTCACGGCATTGCAGAGCACTGGATATACAAGACCACTCTCTCCCCCCCCCCTCTCTCTCTCTATTAGGTATGGTCCCGCAGAGGGCAATCATGGGCCGGATAGAAGAGGTTCATGGGCTGCATTTGGCCCATGGGCCACATGTATATACAAGGATCAATGAGATTTTTTACTCCAAGAAACAGCACTCTACAGGTAGAATCATAGAACTGGAATAGGCCTTGTGTGGTCACCGAGTTCAGTTCCCTGCACTTATGGCAGGATCAAGCATTGTTTAAAATATCCCTGACAGTGTTTGCCTATGGAGGTTGTGAATTCTCCATCATTAGTGATTTTTAAGAGCATGTTAGACAATTTATTCCAGTGCATAATAGATGCAACTATTATCCTAAATAGATATAATCCATTTCTTCCTGAAAGAGAACCAATAATATTGAAATCTGGAGAGGTTTGCATGTGTATATATTGAATGCTTGTAGTTGGGGTAGGGTCTCTCAGATCCTCAGCTTCGGTGACAGCCACTGAGAGTCACAGTCGTGTAGGGCATATGGACTAGCTCCTCCCATGGGGCAGGAAAATGTTGTGGGAGATCTGAAGTGATGCAGCAAGTTAATCCCAGTTCTTTTCCCATAGGGGGGAGAGAGTGCTGGAAGAACTCTCTTCATCCCTCCTTGCTCCCCATGGGTATGTCCGAAGGAAGCTTTTATTTCGAAACACTGGTTGTTTCAAAATACAAGTCCCTATGTCCACTCTATGTTTTCTTGTTTCGAAAGGAGGGCGCTCCTTGTTTCGAAACAAGAGCCCTCCTTTCAAAACAGCTTAAACCAAGGATTGTTTTGAAATAACAATGACCTAAGGTCCCACCACCCCAGCATCCTGGCCAGGGATCAGCACCCTGGCCAGGGTGCTGAGTGGCGTGCAGGGGGGTCGGAGGGTGCCCCAGCCGGCTTCCCCCCTCTTCCCCTTGCTGGGAGCAGGGGGGGACGGGTGCCTCAGCCCCTTCACCCCCCCTACCCCAGCAAGGGGAAGCAGGGGGAAGCTGCCTGGGGCACCCCCGGGGCTCTGTCCCCCACCCGTGCTGGGGGGGAGCGGCCGGCCCTGCAGCCCAGTCAGGAGGGCTGCAGCCCCCATGGGGTGGCTGCTCCATGGGTGGCTCACTGCGTCGCTGGGGCTGCCCCCAAGCCCGGCAGCGGGGCCGGGGGCGCCCCACCCCCGGGTTCCCTGGCGCCCTGCTCCAGCCGGGGGGGGTGGCGTCCCCGGCCCCGCCACTGGGCTTGGGGGCAGCCCCAGCAGCGGGGTGAGCTGCCTGTGGAGTGTGGAGTGCCCAGAGAGCAAGCTGCTTGGGTCACCCCCAGGCTCCTTACAAGCCCCCCCCCAGCCCTTCCCCTAACTTGAAATAGCACGTCCACTGTGTGGACATGCTCTTTCGATTCCCACTTTTCCCTTATTTCAAAATGGTTTTTTGTTATTTCAAATTAAGTCGTTTCGAAATAAGGGCATTATTTCGAAACGACTTGTTTTGAAATAACTTATTTCGAAACAACCCCTTGTGTGTGGGCATAGCCCATGAGTCTTGACCTCCCGGATACAATTAAGTAGGGAGAGGAAGGTTTCAAACAAAGAACGGATTAGATCTGGGGTTCCTAACCTTTTTAAGGCTGAGGATCCCCTTGGCAGGGGAACGGAAGTTTGCAGCTCCCTGGTTTGAATGAGGTGCCACTGCTGTGCAGCAATGCCTCTGCACACTAAATGTGGCCCGCTGCTCTCCTGTCGGCGAGAGGGGTCTGCCATGGCCATGGCCCCCTCACCCAATCCAGGACCCACCACAGCCCAAGGAGCTGCCATGACTGTGGCCCCTTCCCCCTGCCCAGGGGGGCCGGGAGCTGTTGCAGCCATGGGCCCCCTCCCTGCTGGCTCCCCTCTCCGACCCTCCACACGATCCCTTCCCCCCCACTTACCTGACCACTAGAGCTGGGGGCGCCTGGCCACCCCCAGGTTACTCTGAGCATGCTTTGCATGCTCAGGTTGTGGGAGTTTTAAAAATTCCCAGCCTGGGGGAAGCTCCCTGCTGGCTGGCTGGAAGCCTGGGTCTCCATGGCAATTGGAGACCCAGGTGGCGTCCAGCTCCAGCTCCCTACCTATCTGCAGAGCCCTTGGAGCCACGCTGAAGCCCAGCAGGTGTCCATGGCCCATAGGCTGGGAACCACTGGATTTAGATGAAGAAGGAGCGTGTACACTAGAGGAAAAAACTGATGGGTTTGGGGAAAAGAAAGGAGTGATTGGCAGGAGAGACTGTGACATCACTGCTAATACACTGGCTGCCTCAAGCCTTTCCACTCTTTCCACATCACATACACATTAGGAAATCCATTTTCATTTTCTTCAAACTCATTCTCCCCTTTTCCTAATCAACTCATTTTCCCTCCTTTGCCTTCTTGATTTCCCTCACCTCTTATTACCCAAGGCGCACCTCCTCCCCACCTCCCACAGAGTACCTCAACTAATTAGATTCCTCTGTTGCTGCTGGTTGCTATTCATCAACTCACCTTCTCCCATTCTAGGCAGGTACTCAGGGCAAGATGTCCCTCCCACTGCCATAGTAGCTACACCATTTTTAGTCCATTAGCTTGGTGAGGACTTGGGTGGGTATGTCCCCTCCAGCTCCAAGCGCAGACATACCCTCAGACAGCAGCAGCACCAGTCACCACTGCCCACATGATCTGCTGTTAAACTCGTGACTCTTTCTCAAAATGCAAGCTCTAACTAGCTGTTTAGGGTCATACTGCCAAATGTACGCTCCATTAACCTTCCCTGTAGAGAATAATGCTACAGTTAGTGGAGGATTGGCTACAAAGCCTAATAGGCCTTTCTCCATGTCTAGGTTTCAGGTTTCATTTCTCCACTTGGACCATAAATATATTTTTTTAAATCTCTCTCTCTCTCTCTCACACACACACACACACACACACACACACACAGAGTTGCTAAATGACAACATGGTAGAATCATTTACAAAAGTAGCATTTAAAAACTCAGAAAGAAATTAAGGCTATCAGATATTTGCTGCCCACATTTAATCTCATCAAGAAATTTATATTTTATCACAACACAACTTTAGCTTTGTCTCATCAATTATGGGACTTATTTTAATGCATCATCTTTATTTTGAAACCTAAATATTTCCTTACTGCAAGGACACTGTTAAACATTGATATTTCCTATTTATCAATTGCTGTTTCTTGAGAATCTACACAAGAACATTCCAGGATTCTGTCTGTGTGTCACTGTGATGCCTAGAACGTCCTTTGAATCAGCGTGAAGCGAAGGAAAAATATAAGCATGGCTGAGAGATTTTTGGTTTAGAACATCACCAGCATCAGTTACTGAAGTCTGTTACTGTCCAGTTTTTAAAATTCTCAGCCATTTTTGGCTTCTTCTATACATAACTTTATAAATTACACCCATGCAACTGCAGGGGCTTTCAGTTATGGCACAAATAGTTTAACAGGTAACACCAGTTTACAACACAATTATATTGTATGACTGGCATTCATCAACATCATTTCTATTTCATTTACTGTGTTGTATGTTTCTATATTGGAGTAAGCTACCCTGGCAAAAATTTTGAGTTTTGCCAGGATAAGCTGCACCCTCACTTGGGGTATGTCTACACTGGAGGCTTTGTTAAGTCAACCTAGCAAGGTTGACTTTAATTCAACTCAAAGTCAGATTTGTTAAGTTGACTTAGAGTCCACTTTCAAAACTCCTGTTGATTGCCTGCATCCACACAGGCCGGTGCTAGGTCAATGGAGGATGGTGCATTGCGGGTAGGTGTCCCACATTGCACCGGAGAAGTACAACTTCTGGGAACTCTGGGAGGGGTCCTGGAGGCCAATTAGATCAATGTAAGAGCTTTTTCCATCTACATTGGCTTGAGCTGACTTAATATGGTCAATTTAAGTGTTAAGTCAACCTTAAGAGGTGGTGGTATTAAAGTGATGAAAGGAAGTATTTAAATTGACATCATAAAACCCAGCATGGGTGCAGAAATCTGTACATTGACTTAACCTTCCTTAAGTCAACCCAAGGCTCCAGTGTAGACCCACCCTAGGAATGCTTTGCTGGTGTAGTACACCACTAGCGCTAGCTTACCAGAATGCTCTTAGTGGAGACCTGGCCTAGGTTATGAGGTCCTTAGATATTTGTTTCCTTGTTTTTAAATGTTTGGATTCAGTAAGTTGTACAATGATGGTCTATACCAGGCATCAACAAATCAATGTTTCTGGCTGCCATGGTGACTACTATTAATAACCTGTTGCCTAGCTCCACTGCAGGAATGTAATGGAGGCACACCCTCTGGTGACCAAAAGAAAAATTGCAGGCACCTAGTTGTGAGCCAGTTTTGTCCACCCTTGCTCTACACTGTTGTCACTTACCAACCCTAACTTGCTTTTGAATCCATGTTTGGTTTGGGATTTCATAGCTTCTCTGTCACTTTTTTCTTTAAATTTGGTGAGGCTCAATTAACATATACTTTTTTTTTTAAGTATGCCTCTGAATGGACAGATCACTGGTGTAACAATCATAAAATGCATGAGCAGCATGGGCTAAGCTATTTGTGATTTCTGACAGCCTGACAAAATGTGTCTACACAAACGTTTGCTATACACGCACACAGCACGTGTTAGCTTCACTCTTAAGTGTTGGTAAAAAATGCAAAAACCAAACAACAAACCCAGAGTTAGCCTCAGAGCTGACTGGAGTCCAGGTTTCTTGACACCAAGGCCATAGTGCTTCTCCTGAATCTCTATACTCTGATGATGAACTTATTTTTGGTTTTACTATTAATCCAACTCAGTGCTGTGGCGTTAAGCCAAATGCTAGCCTTGTGCTGAATTTTACAAGCTACTGTGTACAATGTTTTTTGGGGAACATAAAGTCTGATATTTCTTTGAGTAACCATCTTCAGTGGCTTGATATCACAAGAAATGCTTGAAAAGGACTTTCGGAATGTAGTGTCTCTACAGTCAACTTGTAAGGCAAAGGGCTGCCTTAGCCCAGGGGAGAGTGTTTGTGGGGTTGACAAACTAGAAGCAATCGAGAGCTCACAGCCAGCTCAACACAAGCTAGACTCTCACTCATTAGTGGAAGAGGGTGATGAGAAGGGATGAAATGAGAAGTAGGCAACCCCAAGAACCGTCACAAATTATTCCAGCCATGGGGCTTCCACCACTGCCTGAGTGATTATTCCACAGCCTCATACATCCTCCTGAGATGTTCGTCTTAAGAGCCAGCCTTAGATTTCCATTCGCCTTACTTCTTCCCACTATTCCTAGCTGTGGCCCGTTGGATTTCCCCTAATTAAGTCTTCCTTCCCCAAAAAACATCATTATACAGATAAGTGGTGTTCTTTCCCTCCTTTTAATCTTGTCATGTTTGTGAAACAATACACAGAGTACTCACTTTAGTTTTGCCTGAGCTCCTTGCACAATGCATAAAAAAGATGCTCTACAATTTTAAAACAGGTCACCTTCTCTCTCCATCACCTCCCTGGGTGCCTCAGTCATTGTGTTTCATTTAAATAATATCGGCATTAACATGCATCTCAGTACCTCGCTCTCCAGGGCCCTTTCACACACACTTACCTTGACCTTACCTGACCTGAAGTCCTGGGGGCAGGGACAGGATTCCCAGGAGACCTTCATGTATGCCTACCCCTTCACTGCTCCAAGGAATCTGTTAGCCAGTCTCGGTTTAAATTTAGTCCATCCCTCTTCAATTTCTACACAACCCCAAAACAAATTGCTAGTTTCCACCCAGTTCTCCATGTGACGGGTCCTTCCCCACTCCCCCCAATCATAACTGATACTGCAGCAGACCTTTATAAGCCAATCTTGGCAGAGAATACAAGGGCTGACAGAGAATAGAGACCGTTACTTCTTGTGCCCCTACTCCCTTCAGATTTAACACAGTGGCAGAGATAATTGTGGGTGAAGCTTGCACTATCACTTTCCATGTTGCAGCTGTTCTGGGGATAGACAGGCAATTCCATTCTCCAGGATGGTTAGTCAATCTGTCAGCATTCTTGACTACAGCAAGATACCTTGTACTCTCAGAGTACATCTATACTGCAAGTAGACATGTGTAGCTGGTCCACACTGAGTATGGCTAATGCTAAGGGGCTGCTTAGTTGCAGCGTAGATGTTGTCAGGCTTACGCATCTATGCCACCACAGAGCAGCCCTATTAGCTGGCACAGACCAGGTGCAGGTTTTTAATTGCAGGGTAAACATAGCCTCAAGTATCCAAAAGCTCATAGCCCTGGCAGCTAACTGACAAAGGCACATATTTAAAGACACACACCCCCCCAATACCTGCATCTTCTTATGAACAGATATTTGTTTTTGATGGAATTCGCCAACAATGGCTGTAAGGAAAAAAAGGAGCTGCCACAGACTTCCCTCAGCCACTAGAAGTACATTAAGGTACAGAACACGCTATTCAGGGGTCCAATTCATGCCAGATGTAACTCCAGTTTGGTCTATTACTCTCAGTGGGCCATTGACTATACAAACTGGTGACCAGTTATAGGGTATATTTCAGACTCCAAAGATCACATTTGTCGAGAGGGAGGGGAAGAAAGGGCATCATGTCACACTTGGAGCAACTCTGCTCTACATAATTCCATTTGCTTATATGCACAGTGCTCTACATCCTTGTTATGCCATTGAATACCAATGCAAATACCTGTCAAACTAAGAATAATTCTGAAATTCCTGCTGTGGTGCACTGCCATCTGTTTTTGTCTTTTAAAACAATGGCTTGACATCTGCTTGCCAATTTTTATCTTGGAAGTGGCAAACTTCTGTACATCCAGTTGATAAATTCATGCTGCCTGAAGGTTTCACAATCGTCACTTTTTTCAAGCTAAACAGAAAAGTTGGGTTCTCTTTCCTGGTGAAGGTTTGTACTTTATTTATGCTCCAATCTCATTTTCATGGAAAAATTCAAATTGTGAACAGCGTTGTATAAAAATCAATGAAGTTACTAGTGGATATTCTCGTCTGAATAGGGTTATATTCAAAATGACCAAGTTATTATGACAGCAAGTGTCCCCTTATAAGAGGTTCTATTTGGTTTACATGGCCAAATGTTTGAGTGGAGACCTAAACTCTCACAAATATTCAGCTTCAGTTGTGCACAGAAAAAGCTACTTAGGCACCTTTCTGTTGATAATCATATATCTGCTTTGCATGCATAATTATTAAGCCATTGGCTGTGGAACTATGAGCACAAACCATCCCATGTGCACATACAGCCCCCCAAATCCCATGGTTCTTTTGGCAAGAGCAGCAATTTGCTTTTAAAGCCTCCCTGATAGCCTTCTTGCAGTGCAACAGTTTATCTGAAGTGAGGGACGGGTCATGTCTGTAGCTGGTCTAACACTCTAAAATCACTCACAGTGCTATAGGAATATCAGATACAATTAGCAGCCAGCTTTCATCTAACTATTGTAGGAGAACTTTTCCAGCTAGTCATACTGTTCCATTCTAAATATCTGTATAACAAGAAGCCCTGTGAAGACATAGGAGGTTAGGAATGGGAAAAGTAAATATTTTAAGAGGGCCATCAATTCAGTTTCCTTTTGCTTGTATACATATATTTGTGTGTGTAATTTTTGGCATTATACAAACCATATGTCACTTTTAATTTGCAAATACAAAAAACACATTCTTTCTTGGAGACAAGAGAAACAGGTCTTACAACAGGGAGCTCAGGTCAGCTGGTATGTTTAAAACTGGACTGAATGAAGAGTTACAGCTTGCAGATGAAATTCAGTCACAGTTTTGGTAGCGGTGGTCCCTCCCCATCATGGTTTATTCACTAACCCTTCCCGTTGCAGGTAACCACACAAACTTCTTTCAGGGACTGTGACACAACAACAAACATGGTTCAGAGGCTGCATCAAGCACCTAGAAGTGACTTGTTCTACAATCTATTTAAAAAAAAAAAAATTAAAGTACCTTGGAACATTGACATCTTGTGCGTATTTTTCTCCCCACCACATCCAACATTCTTTTAGTCTACTAAAGGTCAGCTTTACTCTCTCATAGGAATATAGAGCTGCCCATCTTCCTCACAATTATACAGTTAGCAGCCTGTTAAACATCCCACTAGACTCTACTGTTTTCCTTTATGGCAATGTTGGGGTGTTATTACCCCCCCATTCACTTTTTTTTTTTTTTACCAAGCTTTCCCTTCCCCACGTTCCCCCTCATCCCAGAAAAACCTAAGTGGCTACAGAACACCTGCCATGACCGTGCATTGTTGTCCGCCATCCCCTGCAGCGTCTGTTAGTGTAACTCCCAGCAGTCATGTCAGAGCGTCAGCAAGCAAGCAGTAGCCCAGATGGACCAAAACCATACCACTTCACTCTGAGGTCTTTGAGGCTCTGGATGCTGTAGGTCACAGGTCAGTTGCACTATGACTAGGTAAAATAAGTATTCTGTTTCCACCAAGAGGCCCCAAAAGAAAATCTCTAACTTGAAAACTGGGGCTGCTGGTAGCTCCATGGATTAAATGTGCTGTTGGTGTGCCCCTACTTTAGAGACCTTTCTGCAACTTCAGCAGTGACCATCTCTTCCCATCAGGCCATATGTTATTGGGTGTCTTTTTCTCTTGCTATCATATACTAGAACTTTGTAGCCAGCTTCCTGTTAAAATTTTGTGCCTCTTTATTCTTGAGCCTTCTCTCGTTACTTCTCTCTCCTCCTTCTCCTACCTGATGCTGCCTCCTGCCTTTCTAGGGCCAGTCCAACACCTCACTGTTATTGCATATGTGTTTCAAATCAGCAGCTACTATGGGAACTATAATCTGTGAAGCCAGATTAGATTGTATGCATTTCTCTAAGGCATTTATTTAACCACTTTCCTCTCCAACCCACTCAAAATAAGAAAAGAAAAACAGAAAGATAAAGCATCCCCCAAACTCTCTCTTCATTCATGATTCAAAGAGATGGATGATTGGTTGTAAGAGGAATGAGATGAGAAGTAAATTCTCAAAATAAAAGTTGTTTTTAAAAAACACACTCACAGCTTTCTCTCCCCAATCCCCCCAAAGTCACATCTTAAAATACAGACCACATATTGGAAAGTTCATGGTGTGAGAAAGGAGATGGCCAAACACCCATGGGATCAGTGAAAATGGCACATTCCAGTTTACACACCACTGATCATCTCACCTCCCCACTTCCTAGCTTCCTCCATCCACCCCTCAAGAAAATCAGACCATAGTGAACATCAGCAGCAACTTTACAAGAGGCAACAATCCTTTTTGGCAGTAGTCCAGGAAAAATCTGTTGTTTCTCTCTCTTTAAATTATAATGTAGTTGTGTAATATATAGATAGATGTATGCACAGAGATCTTCAGAGGGGAATGTTTCACATCCGTTGTCGATATCTCAGGAAGACCCACACTGCAGCCACTGCAATGGCCAATGTTGGCACCAAAAATACAGCTAGGGGAATACCACCTGGTTCTCCATCTCCTCTGGGACCAACTGGGCCATTCTGTGGCTGCATCTAAAAGAAAAAGAAGAGCATCAGGGGTAAGGAGATCCCTTGCAGCAAGACAGACAACAATCCTCTGGGAGGAATGTGAGGATCTAGAATGAGATATAACAACATGGCCATCAATGTACTGTAAACTTGGGGCATGGGAGTTTTAGAATGCAGAACCTTCTGCTCCAAAAGGCATGACTCTACAACTGGTACCAAAGATAAACCTCCATTAGCTACAAGTAATGTAGATGTATCCATATCCCCTTAGTAAGCCAGTCACTAGACAGAAAATCAAATACTTGGGACAGGTAGGATTCCATGCAGCAGATGACAATGGTACACACATGAATCACAACTCAACATGACCCACCTAGTCCCCGATTGTTTCACAAGAATTGTCCTAGCAATGGTTCAAGATGGGTCAGGACTTCCTTTTTCAATTTCAAAGGTAGCTAGAGGTGCCCAACTGACAGCAATGGAGTTTGGGTTCCTCTCTCTTTCCAGAGCTGGCATTGATACAGCTGAAGCAGCATCAGCACAGGCTTCTTCCTTCACACTACAAGTGTGCCTCAACCCTGTCATGGAGGGAGGGCCTCTAGGGATTAGAGAGGAGTTCTCCCTACCTTGGCCCCTCAGCTGAGACTGCCAAAGGAACAATGAATGGCAGGCATGCTGGGTTTTAGTTACATGGACACCTGCCCAGCAGAAAATTATCAGTTCCAGCATGTCATTTCACATAGGTACTAAACAACCCACAGATTGTAACTTTCAAGCATCAGTGACGTGGGCCAGATTTGAACCAGGAGCCTACTATGAAAGGCTCAGTATCCCACTAAGCATTTCTGAGCAACCTAGCCTACCCCAGCAGAGTTTTACTCCTTTCCTATGGAGCTACATTCTGAATCAGGACTCATCACTCAGACTTCCAACTTCTTCCCCACCATCCTGCATCCATCCTCACCATGAGCAGTACGGAACCAGAGATTAATGTATGGGAGAAAACTTGGACTTCATCTGACTGGCCAGTGAGACGTATTTTGCCTGTTACCTGCCTGGATAAGAGGGAGGGACCATACCACTCCAATTCCTAGTAGCAAAGAAAAGATTGGCAGACTTTGCCACCCAGACACTTTCCAATCCCATCCACAGCATCACTTAATGTAATGGATACTGCTTTACTTGATGTTCACCCTAGCAGAAGGGCACGTTAATTGAAAAAACGCAAAATAGCTCCTCCTTTTCCTCCCCGCTAAAACTCCACAACCATTGTTTCTACAAGAGGATGAGTAGAATCCCACTGGTTCAAAGCAGACAGGGATCTACAGACTTTCCTTCTGTCTGATCCAATCTGCGGTAGCCAATGCCCAGGACCTGGCAATACCCACCCTGTGTTGAACTTTCAGAGAAACCTCGCAGCCTGCATTCCTGAACAGGTCCACAGCATCCTTGTGCAGCAAGTTCTTCAGGTCCCTGCCATTAACCTAACACAGAAACAAAAAGAACTTAGTCCCACAGCTACTAAAGAGTCATCTCTCAGCACTGTAGAACAAAACAGCAGCAGCCAGTTTAGGTAGTCAGAATTATTCTAAATGCAAGAGTTCATGATTGGAAGGAAGAGCTACTGTCACTTTCCATTGGTGGACAATGAAGTAGGACCTGACTATATTCCAGTTAGAGATGATCCTAAACTGAAAATCCAGGTCAAAGCATTGCCAAACTTTTCTAAGTTGGTTCTGAACTTCTGCATGAGTTCACCTCAAATTTTAACAGAGAGAGTGAAGCAGGGGCTTATTATAACAATCTTATTTATCCAGTTCTGCTATAAAATGACTTGCCCAGCAGCTTATCAGACTCATCCAACCACCTATTTACTGGACTGCATTTTGAAGTCTCTGAAATGCTCTGAAATGAAATGGGTTCTACTGTACATGACTTTTATCTTTGGGGGAGGCAAGGCAATGTCAAAGAAATTACGGTATATAATTTTTTTGACTAATAGTACTGGAACTACCAAAAATGAAGTTTAACACATCATTCTGACTCTGCCTGTAACTCGAATTTCTTCACAAGCACTATCTACATTGATGACAAAATCAAGAAGTATGAAATTTAAAAGGTAATCTGAGTTGTCCAAGTCTTTTTAGTCTTTTTTTTTTTTTAAAGATTCTGTCATATTGGCATAGCTGAAAAAATAGTTCAACTGTTTTTGTCAAATAGTTTGCAGATAACCCAACTGCAGATTTCAGATGAAGCATCAGAAATTGTAATACAAAGAGAAAGTTACATGGAAACAAAAAACTGGAGCACATCTAATGACAATCTAAAGATCAGTTGCGTATTTTAAAACTACATATTTGCACACGCACACACACTCTTTTCACAATTCTAAACAATTCTTAAGAAAAGAAAGGGAGGAAAAAACACACACCTTTGCAATCCTTCTTTAAAGAGGAATGGGAACAGAATTTGTTAATTTATCGTGAGGCCCATCCTCCTCACATTTTATCCTCCATTGATCCATTCTTAGGAACTTCCCTCTCTTTAAGAGAGATCATGTTTAAAACTTTAAAAAAAAAATAAAGAATACTCATGCAGAAATAAAAGATACACATTTACACCAAGCATTTGCTAAATTACTGTTGAAAAAGATAAACGGACTAGCCGTTAGCATTTTCCCATTTTAAAACGTGTACACTTTCAGTATACGTGGGACAGAGTGACAATTTCTTGCAATGTCTTGAATGACTTTTAATGAATTAAGTTAAACATAGTTGGCTATGTCTACACTAGCAAATTAGTCTGGATTAAGGAGGCTTAATCCCGAATAATTTGATCCCTGTCTACACTAGGCTTCTTAGTTCATACTAGTTCGAATGGTTAGTTCGATGTAGCTATGCTAGTTTGAACTAAATAAGTTTGAACTAAGCAGTTAGTTCGAACTAACCTCATTTTTTCAGTTCAAACTAAAAAGTTAGTTCAAACTAAAAAACGCGGTTAGTTCGAACTAACTCTGAACTGCTTAGTTCGGACTAAGCAAGTCCAAACTAAGCAGTTAGATGTAGACATAGCCATTGAGTTTGGTTTAATATCTTTGGGGTCCTTTGTATTAAAAATGCAACTGTGTATGTGTTATTGTGTTACAGTTATGCTCCATTGAATCACACTAAAACTATTCCTCCATCTTCTTGCAATTTACATCCTTTAACTGCTGGTGCACAATTATTATGCTCTTAGGATAAGGCACTTAATTCAACAATATAGCTCCAACCTTCACGAGCCACTCTTAGTTTATTTACATAAGTTTAAAACTGGAATTCAGTAACAAGTACATTTAAAAATATACTTAATTAAAAGTAATTAGACATACAAATGATGTATCATATTTTAGTAAACATCCTTTTCTGTTGCTTGTTAAAGTGCTCTCACCTCATATCACTGACAATAGCAGAAGAAAATCTTCAGATCACACTGACCCACCTTAACCATTGTTCTGACAAGGAAAGGAGCCTAAAGTTAAACTTATGGGATTACAGTGAAGCCTTTCAGATCCTTCTGAGAAAACGGTTAATAATAATAATCCTGATTGCACCAACTAATACCCAAGGAATAGAAACCTAGCAATTGGGAGATGGATTCTCCTTGCACACTGATCACAAGCAACACCAGTAACCTCAGTGAAGTTACAACATTAAAATACCAGAAAGAGAAAAATCAGGCACTCGGGATCATAAAAACTTTGAGATGCAAATCAAGTAGCTGTGCAAGTCCAGAGGCCAAGGAATGTTTCTGGCAAAGCAAAAAGACAGAATGGTATGAGGACAGGCACTGGTCTATAGGACACCCCATCTCATCTGCTTGCTGGCCAAAATTCCCTGATTCCTCAAAACATGCCTCCCAAGGAATGGCTTACCGCTAAAATTTTGTCTCCCTCTTGTAATCGACCATCAAGGGCAGCAGCCCCATCTTCTTTGATCCGGCTGACATAGATGCCGCTGTCATTGGCAATGTACCGATGGTCTGTCCCACCAACGATGTTAAAGCCCAATCCTGAGACGCACAGGAGACAAACATCAAATAGATAAGAAGGTCAAGACATCCGTGCAGTTCAGGGGAGAAGCGGCCCCCGTGCAGCATGGCCTTCTTCAGCCCTCACTATCCAGAACAACTTCTCACCACTAATTGTTTCTTTCAAAATACACAAGGAGCCACATGAGGAATAAATAAATTTGTGAGTCTTTATGAATGCCACAGGACTCTTTGTTTGTTTTCCTGAACTAGACTAACACTGCTACTCCTTTGGAAGTTGTTTCTTTCAAGGAAACCAAGAAAGCCTACAGAGGACCATTTTGTAGTTCTGTCTTCAAACAATAATGAAACAAGCCCCACAACACAATTGCGAGGTAAGAAGTATTATCCTCATTTTATAGATGGGAAAGCTGAGGCACTGAGAGGTTACCTGACTTGTTCACAGTCTTGGAGCTCAGACTGCCCAACTTCCAGTCCTGTATTTAACCATGATTTAAATGTTTACAAGTTGTTGGATCAGATCCTAATGCATTTGTCAACTCATTAGGTCCCCTACACTCAAACTTCTTAGTCACTTCATCTTTCAAGTAAGCATCAGCAACACTTGGGCAAGCACTTCATGCTGTCCTAGAAACCCAAAACAGGACAGGAAATGAAAAGTACTAGGGTATTAAAAAAAAAAAAATCACACCAAAAATCAAAATGGAAATTATGTTCTGATCAAGGCAGCCTGTTTTTCAGGGGGCAGGGAGGTTGGTTTTGGTGTGGTGGTGTGGGTGTGTTTTTTGTTTTTTTTTGTTAAAAATAAAGTTGATTGCAGGCCTCTGGCTGCAACCAGATGGTGGATTAAAGTGCACTGTAAGATTAAGATTTGTGGCTGAGTCTAATCCAGAGAAACAGAATGAACTTAAGAGGCTAGAGCACCAAGAACTGAGAGAACACCTTCTATAACACAATGCAACAAAATATTTGTAAATAAAAAATGTTATGGAGGGGGATTGTCCGGCAGCGTGAGACTTCAGAAGTCAGGAGCACATACACCAAACATATGAGGGAAGGAAGGGAGAAAACAGTCCCCTTCTGACATGATCCTGTTTCTCAGAAGCTACTACAAGAATGGTCTGAAAGCAAGTCCCATATATGCACTTAACCAGGCTGATGCTCTCAGCCTCCATAGGTTAGCAAAGCTTAGTTCGAACTAGTTAGTTTGGCCGATTAGTCTGAACGAACTGCTTAGTTCAAACTTGTTTTGAAATTTAGTTCCAACTAGCATGATGTAATTGTGCTAGTTCAAACTAGTGGTTAGTTCAAACTACGCATGTTTTTTTAGTTTGAGCTAACTTTTAGTTTGAACTAAAAAGTTAGCTTGAACTAAAAAAGCACAGCTAGTTCGAACTAACAGTTAGTTCAAACTAAAACACCGTGCTTAGTTCGAACTACTTAGTTCCGATTAAGCAAGTTGAAACTAAGCTTTTAAGTGTAGACATAGCCTAAGACAGGGGTCTCAAACTCAAATCACTATGAGGGCCACATGAAGACTAGTACGTTAGCCTGCAGGCTGCACCACGGAAACCTTTTCATACAACTATATTGCAAATATTGGTAACAAGAGTTTCATTGAGGGCTGCAGAAAATAACTTTAAGGGCCGCATGTGGCCCGCAGGCCACATGTTTGAGACCCCTGGTCTAAGAGTCTATGAGGACAGTATTATTGTTAATAGCTCAGAATTAGCAAAACAGGAACAAAAAGAGGGGGAAGAAATCCAGAAAAATCAAATCATTTCATGAGTCATTCACCTCCCAAGCAAAAGCAAAAAATAATTTGCTATGTTTGACCTCTGAAATATATAATCAACCATGGAGATCCCACGACTCCCTGACCCCTGGGACACTTCTTCGCCCGCCTGTCCACCCCCCAGCTCCCCAACTCCCTTCCCTGACCCACCTGCGGACTCCAGGGGCCCCCCCTCGTGCCCCCTTACCTGGCTGGAGCTGCTCTCTGACCAGGCCACTCCTGCCCTGAGCATGCATCTGAGCATGCTCAGTGTGGGAGATCTGAAAACACCCCCAGCCTGGCCGCAGCTCCTGGGCCCAGGCAGGACAGAACATGCTTTCTGCCCAATCTGTCTATTTTTCAGGGCCCCAGAACACTGGCCCCTCAAATCTGTGGGCCCCAGAACAGCGTCCCTGGTTGTTCTGGCTTACTTTAACCCCTGGATAAGAGATCAGAGGGTGTAAGGATGACCCATGGTGTTCAGAGTGTGCCACAACTGGCTGATAAATACAGTAACATTAATGGCCATTCACCAGCCTCTTTGTTCCCTTTTCTGCCAGCTTCAGAAACATGGTGGTGAAGATGAACCAACAGCAGGGACAGGAAGAAGTGAGGTAATGTTACTAACATTCTAACATCTGGTTTAAAAGATATTTGAGTGAGATGCCACACACTTTCTGTGGCAAGAACCAAAAAAGCCCACAAAGCACTTCCCATGAAGCTAACAACCTAGGAACAGAGAGATCAGTGCCATAGAAAATTTGAGAGAAAGTCAAAGATGCACAAGAAATCCAGACACATACAAGAGGACCTCCATTCTGATGGTATAAACAAGGAACAACAACAAAAGGTATTTTTTATAGATTTTCAGCAATCAAGGCAAAACGTAGAGAACTCCTTATTTCTACTAGAGGATGCGATTTGTTTGGGCAATGTATGCTCATTAGCAGCCCCTCGGTTGCCAGCAAAAAGACGTTACTATTCAGCAGTTGCTAGTAAGTGGAAGGAAAGTTTGAGGCAACAGCCAGTGAAAGAACTGCTGAGATATGCCTTCCCTTGCGGCAGCTCCACAAACCTGCCTGGAAGCAGGACAACAGCAGGGGGTGGCGGGGGTGACCACAACATCTTGCAGCCGCAATGCCAGAGCTTTCAACAGGAACAAGGTGCTGAAGGCCCCTGCGCCTTCTGGATGTGGGAGCTCAGCAGACCCCAGCAATTCCTCTGCTATATGGAGCTGCCAGCAAGATGCAGTCAGGAGGGCACAGGGGCGCAAAGTACTGGTACTGTGCAGTTCCAGCACCTGGGTTCTCTGCAGCCAAATCTCTCCACCCACAGCCTCCCTTCCATTCTTCTGCTTACCTGTAACTCTTATCTTCTGTGCAGTCTGTATGCACAGGCAAGCTTGCAGGCCCGCATTCCCAGAAGGAAATGCTTTCATCACAGGAAGCAGGTCTGCAGGGTTGCTGCCAAGTCCCTGGACTCTCTTCCCTACCTGTAACCCTGCAAGTCTGCCTGTAGCTGGAGCCTTTCTTCCAAAATATGTTGCTAATAAGCTGCCTGCTGTTGCCAATATCTGCATCCTGTTAACATTATAATCAATGGAAGGGAATTGGTTCCTGGCAAAATGTTGTTATTAATTGAAGGTGGTTTAGCTTCCAGGTTGCTTTTGGGCAAAATGTACTGTTCTGAGCACAGGTGTAAGTTCCACAGTTCTCTCTTCTTTGAGGACAGGTTGTTGTTGATCTACAGGCTAAAAAAAGAGATCGCAAATGGCAAAATACTTCAAGATGAAACTACAATAATTGGATGTTCCATAAAATGTGATATTTTTCAGCAGTGTTAGAAGAATATATTTTTAAATATACTATTCTGCCACTTCTTCCTGTTAACAAACTTTAGCCAGAGACATTTAACACAATACCCATTTTAACAGTTTGCAAGGACAGTCAACATTCATATTTAAAAAAGGTTTAGACTGCACAGATACCTGCACTTTGCCAAAGAAATGAATGATGAACTATGTGATATGTGCTTTGATATTATGAAGAAATAAGGACACCTTGGACCCAACAGATTCCTTCACATCTTGCTATATAACTCCATAAAATATGTATCCCTTATAAGAAAATCATCAACCATCATAACTGAGATCCAGAGGCCAAACGACAGACTTCAAGAGCTAGCTCATAAATTCAGGTCAGACTATTCTCTAATATATAAGAATAACTGCAAATAGCACGGGCCTCAAGGTGTACATCTACCAAGCTAGAATTTGTTCAGCAGTTAACATCAGGCCAAAATTCAGGCACCAAAATTAGTGGTGCATGCAGTAATATCTAAAGCAGCACAGGAATAAAGAGTAGTCTAATGGTACACCAGCCTCACACAACTGAATGAGAGTAGATAATTCAAGGGATACAGAGTTTATGACCTTTTGACCATCAAATTGCACTTATCCAAGATCAGATACTTAGATACTAAGGTGATGAGCACACTAGAAAATCCCGGGTGGAACTTTTTGTTACTACTAACCTATCCAATGTTTGTTACTATAAATCTGTTCACTGACTTATGTGAAATAACCTCATACACTCAGGTCATTCCTACCTTCAGTGGGGAGCTGAAAAACCTAAGATTTCCTCCTTCCTTTTCTCTCTTTCCCTTAAAACACAAAAAATCAAACCAAAATATATATCCTTTACTTTAAGGCAGCGGTTCCCAACCTTTTCTCTGCCATGGCACACTTTGATACCTTCAAATTTTTCAAGGCACACCACCATTAAAAACCTCATGAATATTCAAATTAACTTAAATTACCTATGAATATTCGTGAACCATGGCACAGTGTTTTGGAAGTGCTCCTATGTGCTGTAGAAGGAATAGCAGAGCAGGGGTGGCAAAACAGGGGAGGTCAGGAGTTGTGTGCAGTGGCAGGAGTGAGTGTGGGGAGCAGAGCAGGGCAGGGGTGGCAAAAGAGGACAAAGACAGCCATGTGGGGAACAGCACAAGGGTGGCAAGAGAGGAAGGGTGAACAGGAGTGGTTTTGTTGGGGGGGCAGGGAGGAACCTGGGGAGTGGGAAGGTAGGGCAGGGGAGCACAGCGCAGCACCCACCTCCACCTTCTCCACCGTGGCTCCCTGCCACCCAGGGCAAATCCTCACCCCACTGCTGTTCCCTCCCACCCCAGTGGGTCCCATCCTCCCCTCTCCCAGCCTCCTGCTGCCTGTGATGGACCCTCCCATCACTGCAGGCACTAGAACTAGGCCTCCAGCCCCTAGCTACACCCCACACCCACAGCTACACCCCCCAACCAAACAGCCCCCCCACAACCCCAGCTACACACCCTCTGCTACACATCCACTCCCACCCACCTCTGCTACACACACGCCTGCCCCACACAACCCCCAGCAGCCCTCTCACCCAAAGCCCTTACCTGGGCTGTTTGCAGGCTGCCTGACACAAGCTGCTCCGTTCTGCAGGGGGAGATTGACACACTCCCAGCCTCCCCCAGCTCTCTGCTGGCTGGGCTTAAGGTGGAGCCACCAGAACGCTGCATTCAGGCTGCTCCTGCTATTTTTAGGAGGACCCCTGGAACTCCACATTGCAGTGCCTTCCTCTATTTTTAGGGTGAGCTGAATGCTGCCTGCCTAAAAATAGGGGGCCCGGAACTGTGTTCCAGTGCCTTCCCCCTTACTTTAACCCCTGCCTTTTCCCAGCCCTGCACAGCCCACATGGCAGGGAGAGAACTAACTCCAGCTCTCGGGGATGCTCGCAGCACACTTTGGGTGTTGCTGCAGCACACCAGGAACCACTGGTTTAGGGAATTCCAGAAAATAATGGTGTTCATGAACAGACTTCTTCATGATCTTGCTAAACTCCAGTTCACTTCAATATTATACAATGAAATGTTTCATATGCCTGTAGGGTGGCACACCCACAAGAAATCAAGAAAGGAAAGAGGAGGATGATTTTGAGGCCAAAATGGTCAGATCCTGTCAGTCTCAGAACACCTCCACACTATATTTAGTTACTTCAGTTTATGAACACAATGCACCAGAAGGACAAAGCGAGGAAAGTTTTCACTATTGCTATCTATGCTGTACTTGCTCGAGGGATAACTAGTAGACTTCAATTTTCAAGGCTGTCAAGACAGCACCTTACATTGGAACAAAACAGTGACATCGACAACAGAGATGTGGTTGTTGCAGTCTCTGCAAAGGACAACTGTGGTCAAAACTGGCATCATCCATAAATACAACACTGAAGGTTTGGTAGATTTTCATTCATGCTTATTTTAATTAAAGATGAGCTCTGAACCATGCAGTCCACTCCTAGACTCAAAACTTCTCCAGCATTTGTGACTTTCTGGATTGAGGAATTTGAATCAGGCCTGTAGCTAAATGGAAAAATTACCCTCTCTGTATCTTCCTCCCACTCACTGTCCCTCCTCACAATCCATATGACTTTTATGTAATCTTTAGCTACCTACTCAATCCACCATATAGCAACAGTAAACACAAAGCAGGTAATATGGTATACTGTCACCCTCCCCAAATTTTTCAGACATGGCCCAGTTTTTGGGTGTCCAGTGTGTCCATTTCATAAGTGTTGACAATCATATGTCCATCTGAAGTCCATAGGAACTACAGGTGCTCTGCCCCCTCAAAAAGCAAACCTACATTCTCCCAAAAACTGGGGGTATTTTTGAAAGTTCTGGGGTGCATCTGCTGTGTTTTGCCTACATGTACCATATTCCTTGTGTTAACAGTATGTTGTGTTAATTTTTGTCTGCAGTTGACACTTCAGTTCTACTATTGTTTTTTCAAATAAAGGCTTAAAAAGAAAAGGCAATCCAAGCTGGAGTCCTCACGGGTCCACTTCAGCCCCTTGGGTGCAAGATAGTCAGTGTGCATGTGTGAGAGTGTTTTGAGCTGCTATCACAAGGGGTTTGGTAGGTAGTTTTGAGTGGGAAAACTGTGCCTCAAAGAGGGCCCTATTTTTCATCCTCAGCTGGAGGACATTACCATGGCCAGAATGAGAATACGAGAAACCACAGAGATCTTTCTAGTGAAGGACTATGGTCAAGGGGATGGAAACTGCTGAGATATTAAGAGGGAGAAAGTGCAACTGGGTGGAGTCTAAGTTACAGCACAGATATTTAACATGATTATACAGGTGTCTAAAGGTGCCTGTGCTTTATAGTGCTCATAGCAGCACCATAAAGAATGTTAACTCAATCTGTTTTCACCCTTTGCCCACAAAATTAAGTCAACCTAACCTACATCAGCATACAGCCACCACAATTATTAATTTGCTTGTGTGTGCACAGATTTGGCTCCCTGCATTGTTGGTGCACATCTTCGCTAGGGCCGTTGTATTGATTGTATTGTATGTGTGGGGCACCTTGGGACAGTTCCTGGAGGCCACAAACAGTCAAGGTAAGCAATGCAGTGTTTACACTGATACTGCACCCGACTAATTACATCCACCATCGCTCTACAGCAGTTGGGGAAGTGTGGCTACTAAACGGGCATAGAGAGGCACTTTACAATGGCAGGAAGCTCCACAGATAGATCAATACAAGGCAGCTTCTGTAGATCTAACCATGTTATGTAGGTCAGGACTTCATCTAGACCAGACTTGTCCAACCTGCGAGCTGCAGGCCAAACTCCAGCCACCCCAGGGCTTTCATCTGGCCCACAGAGCACTGCCGCAGGAGCCTGGGAGCTGGGGCCAGCCCAAGCCCTTTTAAATCTCCTGCCCTGCAAACAGTCACAGAGGGAGTGCCTTGGTCAGAGAGCTGCGTTCAGGAGCTGCATTTAGCCTATTACAGGTAGGATGGGGGCCAGGGAAGGCACCAGGGAGCCCCTGCACCACCGGGGGATGAAAAAGGAACCCATGCAGGCTAAGGAAAGGAGAGGACCCATCACATTAGGAAAGACAGGGATGTGAGGGGGGAGGAAGAGGACCCCTCATATGAGGGAAGATGGAAAGTAGGGAGGAGGGAGGGCAAGACAGAAGAGGCAGGGGGAAGGAGAGGAGCCCTCATACGGGGAAAGACATGGAGGGGAGGGGGAGAGAGAGAAGCCCACCCAGGGAAGGGAAAGACATGGGGAGGAGCAGAGCAGAGCCCCAGGGTGGAAAGAGAAGGGAGGGGGCAAGGGAGCCTACACATGGAAAGGGAAGGAGGGGAGCAGAGCCCAGGAGGAAAGGGGTCGGCAAGTCCACACAATGAGCATGGCACAGCAGGGGCCGAGGAAGAAACTGGGGAGTCGAAGGGGCTGGCGAAGGGGAGCCTGAAGGGAAGGGGTCAGAGAGTCCACAGAGCAGGATTGGGGAGCTGATGGAGCTGGGGAAGGGGAAGTAGTCAGGGAGCCCACATAGCACGGGGCCAGGAAAGGGAACCCATGCTGCACCAGCTGGGGAAGGGGTTGCGGAGCCTGAGTGATGTAGGGCAGGAAGAAGGGGCCAGGGAGCCAGCAAGAGGTGTGAGGGGGAAGGGAAGTAGTGAGGGTCCCACCACCTGACCACACAACTTCCTTCCCACCCTTGTCCTACTGCTCCCTTGCCACCCCTCACCTTTGCTACCAACCCTTCCTTGTCCTTGTCCTGCTCACCACATTCCCCTTTGCCACTCCACACAGCCATTCCCGCCCTTCTTGTCACCATTGCCCTGCTCCCCACACTTTCCCTTGCCACTCCACACAGCCACCCCTGCCCTGCAATGTTCCCTTGCCACGCCACCCCATCTACCATCCCTCCCTTTTCCTGCTCTGCCCTGCCCTACTTCCCTGCCCTGCCATGCTCCCCCTTGCCACACCACCCTATCTTCCCTTGCCAGCTCTGCCCCTGCTCCCCACACTTTCCCTTGCCTCCCCACAAGCCCCCCTTCCTTGCCCTGCCATGCTATCCTGTCACATATACAAACTGACACATCCTAAAAAAAAATAACGTGAGTCTTTTTCTAGTTTTGCAACATGTGGTTTAATTAACAAGTGAAAAATTGTTGTATACGGTTGTGAAAGTGACATTTATATAAAGGCTACTACAGGAAAGATGGATATTATTTGAGAGTTGTGTTTAGGTATGAAATGCACGTTTGTTTTTAAAGTACCAAACTGATTTTGTAAACAGGTGTTTATTTTTTGACTATTTAAATTTTATTAATAGTAAAATCAATTTCTATTATCTTTATCTATCCAAAATTTGCTCACCAGCCCTCTGAGTGAGAAAAGATTTGCAGTGTGGCCCCTCACCCACAAGGTTGGACACCTATGATCTAAACCAGGGGTCTCAGACTGAAAGCCCCACGAGGGCCGCATGAGGGCTAGGAGGGTACCACTGCAACCTTTTCATACAATATTGCAAATATTGGTGATGATAGGGTTGTTGTGGGCCACAGGAAATAGCTTTAGGGGCCACATGTTTGAGACCCCTGATCTAGACAATGTCATGGATTTTTAAAAGGTATGTAACCATTGTGCAGCTCAGTGTTGTGCTAACTTATTTAGCAACGTGAAATCTCATTTGCAAATACCAAGGCATTTAGAAATCCCATTAAGAGTGCCTAAATCCCTCTGATATCACAGCACTGAGTGCAGCAACACTTAAATAACTTTAAAAAGTAGGGCCAAAGTACCAAGATTTAAAGGTCAGCAAGATTTCTCTTCTGGCAAGGTAGAAGTAATTCACTGCTGGTTGCATTATACCACAAGTCTAGGATTGTTTTCCCACTGCCTTACTCTCATTAATTGCACAGTAGTACAAGTACTATTACACACCAGCTAAACACCAAGGCTTCTATTTCAGCCTTGCTTTTTATCCCTCCCCAATGCCACTTTTTTTAAGTCTCAGATTTCCCTTGGAGGAAAAGACCACCATTATAACTTAGCACCTGGGTAAATCTCAGGTCCCTCATTGCTCTTCTTTTAAAAAGCTGAAGAGGAGGTAGCTGTGTTAGTCTGACTACAGCAAAAACAAAAGTCCTGTAGCACCTTAAAGATTAACAAACTTCCTCAGGCATAAGTTTTTGTGGGCTGCTTCTGACAAAATAGGTTGCAGGCCACTAAAGCTTATACCCAAAGAAATTTGTTAGCCTTTAAGGTGCCACAGGACTCTTTTTCTTTTAAAAGGCAAAACCGTATGTGTATTTTACTTGAAAGAAAAGCCAGCAGCATTCTCCTTCCCTGCCACCCTCCCCCAATTGTGGAGAATTTATTGGTAGCCTCTGTTCAGATGGAGTAGTAACCAATGTAGGCTGCCATAACCAAGCAATGTGAAAGTCCCTTTGGGCCGGTGTATGAATCAAAGTGCAATGTAGCTTAGCCCTTTCCCCCAGGCCTAGGGTTACCAGATACCAAAGCATGGAAAGGAGAACAGGGAAGTATGAAAAGGAGGACGCATGGAGAAAATGTAGTATTAATGTAATTTTCTTCTGGTTTTAGGAGGCCCTGGAATGCTTCCCCCTAAAAATAGGGTGTTCTGGGGCCTTCTGGCATACTTTAACCCCTGTAAGGAAAAACCCAGGCAAAATCATGTATTTTTAAAATGCCTGCTGGATGGAGGATGTGATGGTAAAAACCAGCACACGTCCTCCTTTTGCCTGACATCTGATAACCCTACCCAGGCCCAGAGCATCCAGAGAAGCTGCAGGGATGTGTTAAAAGGAAAGTTGTGTGTGGGTATTTTAACACCAGATTCCTTCTGCCTAGGCTTCTCTTTCACCTTGAAGGTACCGTTTGAAAATGACTTTGCTGCTAGAAGCTAGTGGCAGGATTAGACAGGCCTCGAGCCGGATCTTTGCTCTCAAGCCAAGGGAGTTATACAGAGCCAGGCTCCACGCCAAGCCGATCACAAGGTACCCAGCTCCGCCAGCCCATCCCAGCCCCATCTTTAAAGCTGTACCTGAAGGTCCTCGGGTGAGGTTGATCACTTCCTCCGAGAGGACACAGTCCACTCCTCCGTTCATGCTTCTCTGCTTTAAAGCTCACTAGCTGCCTGCCTGGCCCGCCCTTGCCACCCGATTCCCCTCCTCTCTGCAGCTGAAGGTGAAATAACCTCCCGGCCGGGGCTGAGCCAGCAGCTGCTACTGCAGCACTTTCAGTTTCTTCAGCCTCTGAACTGCTCGTCTGCCGGAGGACGAGGGAGGAGACCCTGCTGAGATCTCTGGGATTTGTAGTCCTTTCTGCTATTCCTGCTCAGTGTCAGTCTGCCGGCTAGACAAACCAGGAGTCCTGTGGCTGGCACTTTTGAAGACTAAGAAATTTATGGATTGCATGAGGTCTGGGGGGCACAATCCAGCTTCATCAGGTGCATGATGCCCACACAATCCCACTTCTTCCGATGCATCCTGCATCAGATGGATTGGGATTGTGCCCCTGAATGCTCATCTGATCACTAAAGCTGTTAAGCTTTATGTAAGCGGGGGGATGGACCCGCTCTTGTGGGGAACTTCCCAGACTTTGTACACCACCCCGGTGAAGGTGGGTAGCAAAAGGATCTGAGTCCCTGCTCCCACTTCCTTTACCCCAAGGCCTGCCTGACCTCAAAGGCTCATCTCCCCATCTCCTGTCTGGAAGAGTCTCTGTAACCCCGACAAGGCTGGGCCCCAGGATTCCTGGGGGCTCGACCCCCACTCTTATCGTGGTCTCTCAGGACAGGGCTAGGGTGTCCCCACTCCAGGGTGCTGACCACTCTTCTGGCCCACCAGTTACTATATACACTATATACAATTTATTTAAGCATACAGAAATAAAAAGAATAACCCAATAAGAAAATAGAAAAAAGTGGAAAAAGGTGAACAATAAACCCCTAGCACCGCTGCCTGGTATGGGAGCACTACAAACAGAGTCTCTGGGGCCTGAAGAACAGTCTCACAGTCTGTCCTCCACATTGCAAGCCCTCTGCCCAGGCCTGGCTGAGACTGGATGATCCAGGGGGCCAGATGCAGGCTCCGGCTGTGGCCACACGTCTCCAAGCTCCAGGGCCAGGGCCCTTCTTCCCAGTGTCAGCCCCCCTTCACTGCTCCCCAGCTGCTCACCACACCCGGCTCCAGATGGCTGCAACTCCGGCTCCCAGCTGCTGCTCGGGTTCAGTGTGACTCCTCTGGTCCTCTTGCTGTGGGGCTGCACAGATGAGCTCAGCACCTTGGGCTCCTTCTCTGGCCTCCTGCCCCAGCTTCAGGCACCTCTGGCTCTGTCACTGCCTCCAGCTCTGCTCTGCTCAGCTCCACTTGGCTTTCTGCTGGTCCAGCTGCTGTGGGTCTCCTCTGCACAAATCAGCTCAGCCTGGCCTCCCTTCCTGGGTCCTCTGGCTCCCAGCTGCTGGCTGCTTAGTGCTTCCTCCTTAGCTCGGCCCCACACACACACACTGGCTTGCCCAGGCATGCCCAGCCTGCAGTTTCAGCTCAGGGGCGGGGGGGGTACTTTCAATCAATCAGGCCATCCTGGGACCCTGGCCTCTCCCACTGGCGCTGGGGCTGTCTGTTTCAGAGTCCTGCCTCCAGGCGGGAGTGGCCAATCAAAAGGCCCATTCACTCTCAGTAAGGGGCTATCAGTCCCCTTACATTTAAAAGTGCTACAGGACTCCAAGTTTGTTTTGCCACACTAGACTGACACAGCTACCCCTCTGGAATTAGTGCTGCTGCTGGTATCTTTCCACAGTCACCACTTTTGTGCTGTGGTGTAATGAGAATAAAAAACGACCTTGCCTCCAGATTTAGGGGTAAATTATCCCAAATCTTTGCCACACAACCAGTCTAATACTTGTTCATTTTCACTCTGTTTATTATTTTAATATATATCCTGCATAGTTTTTTAAAAAATTTGGAATAAATTAAACAATTTTATACAGGGAAGGGCTAAACACATTTCTAAAAGGTTTTGTGACTTTTTTCTCAAGCTTTTCATGTGTTTCCTACCTTAGTCTGAATCATTATTTCTTCTTTTGAGCACTGGTTGGATACATTCAGCATTAGGTGTTTATGTGCCACAGTGCACAATTGGTCAAAAGCTTTTTGCCCCTAGCTTGTCAGAGCAGGGTCAGTGGCTGACACCCCCTCTGGCTACGTATATAGCCCAACCCTGACCCTCCCTAGTTCCTTTTTCCGCCCTCAGCAACAGTTTCAGAACAGGCCATCCTTGCAATTGCCTGTCATTAGCTGATTGTATGAGCCTCCCGTTTAAGCTAGAGGACCTATTTGTGGATATTGTTCCACTGAGAACTGGCACTTTTACAGAACATGTACATTCAGAGCCAGAAGACCACTCCCAACACCCACAAAGGATTCAATCAATCAGATCATAGGGCTGGAAGGGACCTTGTGAGATCATTGAGTCCAACCCCTCAGGAATTGAGCCCAGGACCTTCTGCATGTTAAGCAGAGGTGCTAGCTACTACGCTAAGGATGCTGGGCTTTAAACCCTGTGCTTCTTGTGGCAAGGCCTTCCTGCAGGATGACCCCCACAAGTGCTTCTGGTGGCTGGGTGATTTCCACCAGGCCACCAACTGCTCCATTTGTCAGTCCTCCAAACGGAGGACGCTGAAAGACAGGGAACAAAGGCACCATGCATTGACCTTCGAGCAAGTGCGGCAGCCTATCTCCTAAGAACCGGGGTTGCCTTCGGCACTTGCACCGTGTGCCAGGTTGGCACCAGAGCCAGCTCGGGGCTGATCCCCTGTGGAGCAGAAGACACGATTAGCACCAACTTTGGTGCTGAAACGCTCCAGCCAGTCTACCTCTCCCTGGCTGAGCCACTCCCGGCACCGTGGGCATGAAACAGGGCAGATCCCAACCATCCCAGAGGCCTTTGAGGCAGCAAAGCCCCCGCTGCTTTTGCCTATGCCCACATCTCCAAGGCCTCCTAAGCAGAAAGGAAAGTCTGCTTTCCTGTCGGGTAAATGGACTCCTCCTGAATGGCACCGCTCCCCAGCACCTAGTATAGTGCTGAACTCCCCAGTGCCAAGAGAAGGAACTCCCCTGAAGGCACACGGTGGTACCGCCCTAGGCTGGGCTCAGAAGCGCAGTAGGTTGTGCTCCGCTTCTCCCTGGTGCCGTAGTGCCTCTGCTTGTCCAGTGCTGTCTACATGGCCCGGCACTGAACCTCCCTCACCACGAGAAAGCTCTCACTCCCTGAGCCTGCAGGAGATCACCTCATCTAGAAAGGGCAGACATGCTGCACTGAGCCCCTACCTGTACCATCCTCATGAGTGGTCGGTGCAGAGAGAAGTCCCTTATCAGCAGACCCACCACGGTACCGAAGAGCCCACCATTATTAACCCAGATAGGGAGCTGAACCCCAGGCCAGGGTCCTATAGAGAGGACACCATGGCCCATTTTGATTTCCTGCGGCGGGTTTCTGCCCGCAAGGTCCTAGAGGCTGAACCTGTCGGGGGGAGGGGTCCAAGACCCCTATTCGATCTGGGTGTATCATCCCCACTGGACACGGTGGCCATACCTTTGCACCCTAGTGTGCATGGCATTGCCTGATCCTGGTGGCAATACCCTGCCTCTATTTCCCCGGTGTCGGACGTAGCAGTGCAGAAGTACCAGGTCCACCGGAGGATTTTTCCTTCCTCACCCGTCTCCTGAGCCTGAGTCCACAAGTATTTGAGGCCGCCCTAGGGCATGGAGTAGAACCCCTTCCGGATCTCATGCCAAGGTCCAGAGGGGCCAGACAGATGGAAATCCTGGGTAGAAAGATGTATTCGACCTTGGCCTTCCAGCTGCGTATAGCGAACCACCAGGCAGTTGTGGCTAGGTATACCTCAAATATTTAGGACTCCTTAAAGAGATTTAGAGGCCTCCTTCACCAGGATCAGAGGGAAGATTTCGAGGCCCTCCTTGAAGAAGGCTCCCTGGCATCCCGTAATGCACTCCTAGTTGCTTGGGATGCCACAGACACAGCAAGCCAAGAAGTAGCCATGGCCATTGTTATGAGGCTCATGGCACAGCTCCAGGACACAGGCCTACCTCAAACCACCCAACAGGCCATCCAGGACCTTCTCTTTGAGGAACGGTCCTTATTTGTGGAGAACTCACACCTCCTCATAAGCAGCACCAGGGACCCTCGATCAGACCTCTGATCTCTGGGTATGCTTCCTTCTCAAACACCTAGCCACCCTCTTAGCCCTCACTGTCACAGAGAGTGTGAATCATCCTGTTCAGGCAGGGTTCAAGATGAACCTATTGGGGGCCCTGAACTCTCATTTTCACAGGGCTCCCCTTCTTAGCCTATGGACCTGCCTGAGATAATAGCACCACTTTCACGCAACCTTCCCCTTCTTTTCTGCGGAAATCCGCCAGTAATTAGCAGAAAGGCCTGCACCTCATATAGGGATGGATAGACACCTCTCTGCCTCCTCACACTCTCATATTACAGCTGGATGTGTGACCAGGGATCCTTATAACCCTATGGACAAGGGGCCTTTTTCTATGTGGCTAGCCAGTCCCCCAGCGGACCCTACTGCTATTCTAGTCCCTATGGGCACATCACCCCCTCTATCACCTGCGTTCTTTCCTGCCTTTCCCTCCAAGGGTGTTTAGGGGTCAACCCCTCAAGATCCCCCTCTTACCACCCCTCAGTCTTGTATTCTAGTGCTTCTAACCTTTGGAACCTCAGAGGCTATCCTCTTCCTTCGGAGCCTCAGGGCTCACCACAGTTTAGCTTAGTATGTCTCAAGAAGGCATGACTAAGAATAGAGGCCGAGCCGCGGGCTAATCCCACAGGGCTCGATCACATGAGCAGATAGAAGCCTCATGATGCCTATATTTTAGGATGGGACCCTTAAACTACTTACTTAGGGATTACTCTACTATGGGGAAACTGCTCTGAGCACTCTCATGCCTGCAAATTTCAGATAGCCACAACTCTCAGCCCCGCGTGTCCACTGTCCACTGGGTTATTAGGTGAGCACCATGCATTGTGTATCAGGGAGGGGCATGCAATAAGCCCCCCGCCTTCCTTCCTTCCCCCTCCATCCTGCAATCACCCCAGGCTAGTGGCGACCAGGGTCTGGAGTTGGTCATTGACCATTGGGTATCCCAGAGCCGTGCCATTCTCCACATGGGGAACCTTCTCATCCCCCACTTCCAGTGGGGCCAACTTATGGGTACTCCGGGATTTTCTCTCTCCATCTCTGTGCAACTTGTCGAGTAAGGTTGCCATCATGGCTTGTCCGTTTCCTATAAGACACTCTCTGAATAAGCTCAGCTGTTCCCCAAGCCCTGGAGGGGTTTTTATCTGCAGGGCTCCCTAGGACAGAAAGTAAACACCTGTGGCTTTCTAGTCTTCTGTCTAACAGGATCCTTGTCAAAGGGGGCTTGTGAGGGAACAGTGCCCCCCCTTGACTAGTAGCAGAGGAATGTCCCTGCTCCTTTTCATTACCATGGATGGAGCTCTTCCAGTCCCAGCTCACTCTCCCTTAGTTTCCTGGTAAGCATGCTCGATTGTGGGGGAGGGGGAGAGATAGGTTTCTCCCCAAATACCTACTGTCTACACCCCTTCGCTAGGCAACTGCCATGCAGTTACTCCCACTGCCATGGGCATACCTCTCCCTCCTTCTCCTCCCCTCACTCACCAATGGGGTCCCTCGATGACTCCCTTGCTCTATCCCACTCCTAAGGCCTAGCGGGACATCATCGTCCCATGCGGACCAGTGAAGGGAGATGGAACCTTCCTCCTTCTCTATCTCACTTACTAGGGTCTTTCACCTAAGGTGGCACCTGACAACCCCCATGGGGGGGGGATGGGGGACCATGGGAAATAAATAAATAAATACGGACCTCCCCAGGGCACCCTATATGCTTTGCTACATGGGTTATGGTACTACGACTTTCGTCCTTCAGTATTGTTCCCTTCAATCTGCGCTACTTGGTTTCTCAGCTGACAACAGTCCCCGAGGGTCTCGGCCCCATGTGCTAACAGAGACTTAAAGAGCCTGGTTGTACCTATTTGTATTCGTGCCCTTCCCCTCTTAGGAGAAAAGGCTGCTAGATGCACAAAGAAGCTATCCTTGAGCTCATTGCTGTATTTGTCCCTTCTGCTCGGGCCCTCAGTCTTTGTTCCAGTGCACATGGAATAACAAGGACAGTATCCTGGCCAATGCTGCAGAAGTGACTCATTTCCCTATTTCATTTTCCCTGTCCAGTGCTCATAGAGCTTGGAGAACAGTTCTTTTCGCTTAGGGACAAAAAGTCCCTAGCTCGTCAAAATTTTCTCAATTTCCAGGGTTGGAGATCTGCTAGGCTTGCATAGCCAAGACTACAAACCCAAACCACCTCAAGGTGCTGTGTAGTTTTATCTAAGGACCCTTAACTCCACTTACTGCAAGACTTCATAGTTATATAATTTTCCTCTCCATGTAGGCAATATGCTTACTTCAGGTGGCCTCCTGGTTGCAGCTGTGCCTATGGGAATAACCGTGATGAAGGCGGAAAACTCCAGCTCCACTCACTGTCCACAGTACGGCTAGCTGTCACCTAATACTGACTGTATCCAAGCAGCACTCAAAGAACAATGGTGGGTTACTTACCAGTAACTGTTCTTTTTTGAGATGGGCTGCTTACATACATTCAGGGCCCTCCTGCCATCCCTGCTATCCAGAGTTGGCAACTTAAAGGAGACTGGGGAGGGTCAGGGTCAGGGTCAGGGTCGTATATATAGCCATGGGAGTGACCAGAGGGGGTGTTGTTCACTGATCCTGCTCTGACAGGCTAGGACAAAAAGCTTTCAACCAACAGGGCTGTCCCTTGCGGAGGTTCGGGGCCCTGGGTGAATTGCCCTCTGTGGGGCCCACACTCATCTCCCCCCAGGCACTGGGAGGGCAGGGCTGGCCGGCCCAGGGGAGGGGCAGGACCCTGCACCAACCATACCATGCCTGGGACCAGGTGAGCCAGCCGAAAGCAGTGGAACAGGAGTGCAGTCGCCCTTAAGTCAGTGGTTGTCAAACGTTTTTCCTCAGGACCTAGGTCCAGACCCCTCTGCTGTGTGGTGAGCCGCCACTGAAAAAAAGTGGCCGCTGCCAGAAAACTGAACAGTGACAATGGCTGGGGGGGGGGGGAGTAGTTGGGGAGGTGGCAATCCCTCATGGCTTTCATCCTCTCTCTTGAGGCTCCTATTGCATCTCCAAAATCTACAGATCTAATTTGAGATCATCTACATGGAACATGCAGAGGGTGATCCCACATGCCATACTCCTGTCTCAAACCAGGAAGTATGTCAGGTCTCTAAAATTGCATGTAGTAGCCTGGAGCGTGTGTATGGGAGCTCCTTGCAAATGGGGGTGGGGGCAACTGAGTGGAGAAATGAGATGGAAGTGCTAAGGCAGCAGAGGGAGAAGAGAGCCAATGCCAGGCTGGAAAGAAAGGTCCTGGAGGATCCTGTCTGCTGCTGAGCCTGTCCAAATCCCTCCAGGTCCTGCTCCCTTCTCCACTGCCAGATCCCAAGAACTGAAGCAGCCTCTCTGGGTTCTGCTTTCACCTCAGCACTTCATCTGCTCCCTGAGTCTGCATGAGTTTCGATGAACACACAATTGTCCACAGTATTGTGACTGAAGGGGTACTAGCCCTCTCTGCTTGGTCTGGTGACCCCTGGCAGTGTGCATAAGGCAGCAACACAATGGGACTATCCACTCCCCCCTTCAGATTAGGGCCTTGTTATAACTTCCCCTTCCAGCAGATCCATCCCTGAGTTGGATTTTATTCTGTTACTTAGGCTTTCTAATTGTAGAAAGAATACCATACGTTGTAACACAGGCTCCTACCAGAACGGTTTGTTTTTCTCTTCTCTTTTTAATTATCAGTCAAAAAAATCTCTGGAGTTTTTATTAATATCTACAAGTTATAACTTTGGTTGAAAGCAAGGGAATTCTCAGCCCACTGAAAAAGAGGGAAGTCATAATTCAGAAAAAAAACCTGCAAGCCCCATATCCCAGAAATGGTGGAATAAGTGGGTGTTCACAGTTTTTTCTTTTCTTTATTGGGTCTATTGATAAAAAAACACAAAAGGTTGCTTGCCAGTGACTTCAGTCCTTTTTATATGAATGAGAGAAGCCCAGAGAGATACTGACTCAGAGGGAGTGTGCACACAGCACTCTTTTTTCGAAACAACGAGGTTGTTTCAAAATAAGAATTGCCATGGCCACACAACGCACAGCCATTTCAAAATAAGCAAACCCCTTGTTTCAAAATGGCAGCCGTTCTATTGAAACGGCTTAAACCTGGTTTCCTGTCGAAACAGCGTTGTTTCAAAACAGCTCCTTTCGAAACAACGCCAACAGGACATGCTGTTTGGAAACAATGGCTGTTTCAAAACAGCATTTGACCCTTCATCCCAGGGTGCTAAGCACCCTGGGAGGAAGGGCTACCCCCTCGGCACCCTGGCCAGGGAACCCTCAGCACCCTGGCCAGGGTGCTGAGGGGTGTCCCCTGGCCAGCAGAGGGGGACTGCAGGCACCCGCGGGCTTTGGGGGCAGACCGGGCAGGGGGTGCAGCGCCCGGTTGCGTGGCTCTCCACTCTTGCCTGCAGTCCCCCTGCAGATACCCGCGGAGTGAGGTGCGGCTGCGCTTCACCCCGCGGGTGCCTGCAGTCCCCCTCTGCAGGCACCAGCGGGGTGAGGCGCTGCTCCGCTTCACCCCGTGGGTGTCTGCAGCCCCTGCAGACACCCGCGGGTGAGGCGTGTGTCTGCTGCTTAGGCTTTTGGTGACTACAGTCCCCTCCCCAAGCGAAACAGCATGTCCACACTGTGGACATGCTATTTCGCTCCCTTATTTCCAAGACACCTTTTTTTGTCTTTGGAAATAAGGTGTTTCGAAACAACCATTTATTTCAAAACGGCTTGTTTCGAAACAAGCCTCTGTGTGTGAACATAGCCAGATAGGGGGCATAGAGGTTATTTGAACAACAATTAGCACCTCATTGTTAAGCCTAATGACTCGACTTTGTTGCAACTTTCAACCCAAGCCACTCCTCTGGTCTCACATTAGCGACGGCCCTGTGAACTGGGCTGCCACTTTTGGCAGGATCGCCCAGTCCCTGTCATGTGGGGGAAAGCGGTGCAGCCCCACAGGGCCCCCATAGCACAGGGCCCTGGGCAGCTGCCCCTCTTGCCCTACCCTAGGGACGGCCCTGCCAACCAATTGTGCACTGTGGCACACAGACACCTAATACTGAATATGTGTGAGCAGCCCATCTTGAAGAAGGATAGTTACTGGTAAGTAACCCACCATTTCCAGTGGAATATTTTTTCTAATTATGTATCTAACTGGAACCCTGTGATTTAAAAAAAAATGAATATACTTGTTTTAAAGACATCCTGGGATGATTAGGGAATTAATAAATAAATAAATAAATAGATAGATAGATAGATAGATAGATAGATAGATAGATAAATAAATAAAAAAAATAAAAACCCCAAACAACCCTCTCATATTACCAGACCCACTCAGAACTTGAACCTCAAAAACATCAAGTTTTGTTGTAAACATACAGTCCACATTTTTCAGCTGGGTTCCAAAGTAAATGAAATTAGATCTCTCATCCTTAATTTTAATCAGAAGCTTTTCAAAGTCAGGTTCTAAGCCTGCATGAATTGCGACAGGATCCCTGCCCCAGAATCTGGACCTGAGCTTGCTTTTCTCCAGTTCTTACAACAAGCCAGGGCAGAGGGCCTGACCATCTTTCACTGAAGGCCCAGATCAGAGTCTATTCCAGCACTGGCTCCAAGTCCTGTGACCCTTATCATTCTTTTAATTCTGCTGGCTGCCAGGCTAACAGCCACTATTGTTAAGTATTAGTAATTTGTATTATTGTGATATATAGGAGCCTCTGTCATAGACCAAAATCCCACTGTGCCAGGCATTGTACAAAGACAGGGTAAAAAGATAGTCCCTCCCCCAATGAGAAGAGAAAAAAGATGGAAGCAGAAAAACAGACAAGACAGAATAGCACAAGGAAAGAGACAATAGTATCATACTATTACATGAACCTACACTGACTTTAATGGAAATTCAATTGAGTGCCAAAATGGGGCTTTTCAAATAACTTCCATAAACTCTAGACCACTGATAATGATATTCTGACCTTGCAAAACATGCTGTTAAACTTACTTTATTTACTATGGTTTATTCATCAGTTTACGATTTCTTAGTACTGCTTTCTTTACTAGAATAATAATCTTAATAATTAATAGATAAAGCTAAATACCATCCTTCTCAGTTAAAAGTGCACCTACTGTATCTATCAATTATATTTAATAGGGTGACTGGTGGTCTTAGCTATATTTTTAATTCTGAGACTTCCTCAAGGAACAGAGAGCCAGTGAACTCCTTGATTTCCTTTAGATGTTATATAAGGCGTATACACAATGACGGTGGTAATTTAAGTGGACTCAAGAGGTATGTAATTATGTAAATAAAAAGCTCATAAAACAAGGTCATGGAAACGTCAATATAGTTAAGTAAATTCATCCTTAATGTGATACAATTAAATGCTCCACTCACAATGTTGCTGAAAAACAGTATGAAATGGCAGAGGGGATGAATGGCAAGAGACAAACTTTTGAGAATTAGAAATAGTTGTCCCAGAAGCAGTAGAACTAAAATATTTTGAAATTAATAAACACTCTGAGATCTTAACCTATGCAAGTTCACATGGCTTGGGGATCATGTCTTTGCAGAACTGGCAAGTGGCTCCTGTTAAACTTAGATGGTTCTAAGATATATTTTACAATCACATTTTTATGTACAGAAAACTATTTTAGGTAGCCCCTCAATATTTCTAAAACATGTTTATTATTCCTTTCCCTCTGAAGGCTGTACAGTTGGCCTGGTGAGGCTAATATAGTATAGCTTTATAGATGGAGAGATTATAAAAAAGATACAAGAAGGGGTTACTTACCTGTAACCGGTGTTCTTCGAGAGGTGTGCTCCTGGCCATTCCACTGTAGGTGTCTGCACACCCCGTGCACAGCATGCCGGAAACTTTTTCCCCTAGAGTACCCATAGGGTCGGCTGCAGCGCCTCCTGGAGTGGCGCCGTCGCCACTCCCTATATAAGCCTAGCCGACCTTGCCCCTCGTCAGTTCCTTCTACCCTACTGTCTGAGGGGAGGTGGGAGGGATTGGAACGGCCAGGAGCACACCTCTCGAAGAACACCGGTTACAGGTAAGTAACCCCTTCTTCTTCTTCGAGTGCTGCTCCTGTCCATTCCACTGTAGGTGACTGTCTAGCCTTACCTTGGAGGTGGGAGACATCACAGAGAGACCGTCTGCAGCACCGCTCTCCCCACCACTGCGTCCTGCTGCGCTTGATGGGTAATGGCGTAGTGCTGCGCGAAGGTGTGCGGGGACGACCACGTCGCCACTCTACATATGTCCGCAATTGGTACCCCCGCTAGGAAGGCCGTCGAGGTCGCTTGGGCCCTAGTTGAATGGGCCGTCGCCCTCGGCAGGTGTCTGCCACCCAGCTTGTAGCATTCCTTAATGCAGTCTTTAATCCAGGCCGCGATCCTCTGTGTGGACACCGGCTGGCCTTTTTTATAGTTCGCGACCGCCACAAAGAGCTGGGGGGACTTGCGGAACGGTCTTGTCCTTTCTATATAGAAGGCTAATGCCCTATGCACATCCAGAGAGTGGAGAGTCCTGTCTCCCTCTGATGCATGAGGTCTTGGATAAAACACAGGCAGGCAAATGTCCTGGTTTACGTGGAATTGAGACACCACCTTGGGCCTAAAAGAAGGGTGCGGTCGCAGTTGTACCTTGTCCTTAAAAAACAGGGTGTACAGGGGCTCCGCTACTAATGCCCGCAGTTCTGACACCCTTCAAGCGGACGTGATGGCCACGAGGAAGGCGACCTTCCACGACAGGTACAGGAGGGAACACATCGCCAAGGGTTCGAAAGGTGGCCTGGTAAGTCGTGACAGGACCACATTTAGATCCCACTGGGGCGTGGGTGGTTTCAGGGTCGGGTACAGTCTTGAGAGGCCCGCTAAAAATCTTTTAACTATGGGGATGGAGAAAAGGGCGTTGCACTCAGAGTCTCTGCGGAAGGCTGCAATTGCCGCTAAGTGGACTTTTAGGGACGACACTGACAGCCCCCTCGACTTCAGGTACCATAAGTAGTCCAATATGGTGTGCACTGAGACCCGTGCTGGGTCTTGCCCTTGTTCGCCGACCCAAAGTGCAAATCTGTTCCATTTTGCTATATATGTAGCCCTTGTAGAGGGCTTTCTGCTGCCCTGCAGGACCTCCCTTACCGGCGAGGAGCACAGCTGCTCGCTGGCCGTCAACCATGAAGGTACCATGCGTGGAGGTGCAGGGCCTCCAGGTTGGGATGTAGGAGGTGACCCGCCGTCCTGGGATAACAAGTCCGGTCTGAGGGGTAGCTGTATAGGGCTGCGCCTGGACCATCGCATTAGGGTTGAGAACCAGTGTTGTCTCGGCCACGCCGGGGCAACCAAAATAACCCTCGCCCTGTCCTCCTTCAGCTTCCACAGCACCCTGGGCACAAGTGGAGTTGGGGGAAAAGCGTACAGCAACCCTTCCTGCCCACAGTGGAGCTGGAAGGCGTCCCCCTTGGACCCGGGGCTGCGCCCCTGAAAGGAGCAGAAGTCCCGACACTTCCTGTTGAGCTCAGAGGCGAATAGATCCAGATGGGGAAGCCCCCACCTTTGGAAAATGGCCCTCGCCACCTCTGGGTGGAGAGCCCACTTGTGTGTCATAAATTTCCTGCTGAGCTCGTCCGCCAGGGAGTTCTGGAGTCCCGGTATATACGATGCTACCGGGTGAATCTTGTGCAGGATGCAAAATTCCCAGAGTCTCATGGCTTTCTGGCATAGACGACGGGAGCGAGTGCCACCCTGTTTGTTGATGTAAAACATCGCGGTGGTGTTGTCTGTATGCACCAACACCGTGTGACCCCGAAGGTGCTCCTGAAACACCTCGCATGCTAGTCGCACTGCTCTGAGCTCTTTCACGTTGATATGCAACCGGGAGTCCTCCGCCGGCCACAGGCCTTGCATCTTGAGGCTGTTGAGGTGCGCTCCCCAGCCAACATCCGAGGCGTCGGTTGTCAGATGAAGCGACGGCTGGGTAATGTGGAACGGAACTCCTGAGCACAGGTTGGTCTCGCAAGCCCACCAACGAAGGGTCTCTAGCACAGATGCAGGCACCGTTACCATTAAGTCCAAACTGTCTGATACTGGGTGGAACACCCCCGCCAGCCACAGCTGGAACGGCCTCATACATAGGCGGGCGAGGGGAACCACGAAGGTGCACGCTGCCATGAGGCCTAGGAGGCGAAGGCATTCCCGGGCTGTGACTAGCGGAAAGCTCGTTAAAGAATCCACCTGCTGCTTGATAGTTTGGAACCTTGCGGAGGGAAGGCTCGCTTTCGCTGCCCTTGAGTCGAGGACCGCCCCTATGAACTCTATCCGTTGTGCCGGGATAAGCACCGACTTTTGAATATTCACCAGCAGCCCCAGCCGGCTGAATATTGACTGAGTCAAGCGCAGGTGGGACTGTACTTCTTGGCAAGATCTGCCCACAATCAACCAATCGTCCAAATAGGGAAACAGGGTAACCCCTTGTTTCCTGAGGTACGCTGCTACCACCGCTAGGCACTTTGTAAATACCCTCGGGGCTGCTGACAGGCCAAAGGGGAGCACCGTAAATTGTAGGTGCGTCTTGTCGAGGACGAAGCATAAAAACTTCCTGTGCCGGGGGTTGATTGGAATATGGAAATATGCGTCCTGCAAATCGAGGACGGTGTACCAATTGCCTGGGTCCAGAGACGGGACGATGGAGGCTAGGGATACCATCCGGAACCTGATCTTTTGAAGGTGCCGATTGAGGCGCCTTAAATCTAAAATGGGTCGCAGACCTCCTTTTGCCTTGGGAATAAGGAAGTATCGAGAGTAAAACCCTTTCCCCTTGCAAGTTGGGGATACCCACTCCACCGCTCCTTTTTGGAGGAGGGCCTGTAACTCCCCCCGTAGTATTTGCTGGTGGGCCTGATCCTGCAGGGGACCACACAACGCAGGGCGGCGCCGCCGGGGTAACGAAGAAAATTGGAGGGAATAGCCCTCCTGAATTGTCTTGAGCACCCAGCGGTCGTTTGTAATCCTGCGCCATTCCGGCACGTATCGGGACAGTCTGTTGTGGAACATGGGCGTCTCTGGATCTCTGGCCTTTGTTACGTCGCTCTCGTTGTGGCCGTCAAAAGGCTTTTTTCTGGGTGGCCTGCTGACGGGTGGTTCCTTGGTTGCTGGACTGATGTCCTGAGGGTCTACGAAAATTCCTCCCCCTTTGCCTTTCGTCCTCCTGACGGCGGCGAAAGGGTCTAACCTGAGGGGGGGGGGGTTTAAATGGCTTCCTCTGGCTTGCTGGTGTATGCAGGCCCAAGGACTTAATCAACGCCCTGGAGTCCTTTAAAGTTTGCAGGCGATTGTCCGTTTGCTGCGAAAACAGCTCAGGGCCTTCGAAGGGTAAGTCCTGTAAAGTGACCTGCACTTTGTGAGGGAGACCCGAGGCTTGCAGCCATGAGCTACGCCGCATAGTAACCCCAGAAGCCATGGAGCGAGCTGCCGCATCTGCCGCGTCCAAGGCCGACTGGAGCAAGGCCTTCGATACGACCTTACCCTCCTTGACGGAAGCTGCCAGGGCTGCTCTTGAGCCTTGCTCTAAAGAGTCAGTAAACCGCTCCATCGCCGACCAGGCATTAAACATATACCGGCTGAGAATAGCCTGCTGGTTTGCTATTCTTAACTGTAATCCTCCCGTCAAGTAGACCTTCCGTCCAAAAAGGTCCAGCTTTTCTTGGCCTCTTTGGATTTAGGGGTCGATCCCGGACGACCCTGCCTCTCCCGCTCATTTGCTGCGGCTACCACCAGAGAGCTGGGGGCGGGGTGAGAATAAAAATGTTCATAGCCTTTAGAAGGCACAAAGTATTTTCTCTCAGCACGCTTGGCCGTAGGGGGAATTGAGGCTGGAGCGTGCCAGAGGGCCTTGGTGGTATTTTGTATGGTCTGATAAAAGGAAGAGCCACCCAGCCCGGACCTTCAGGGATCAGGATATCCACCATCGGATCAGTCTCCTCAGTGATCTCCTCGGCCTGTATGTTCAGTCCCGAGGCCACTCGCCGGAGGAGCTCTTGATGAGCCCCAGCATCATCCGGGATACCCAAGGGCTTAGCGCCCACCACAGCCTCATTGGGCGGCGAAGAGGAGGATTCCTCAAACTCCGGACCCCCTGACAATGCTCTGGACCGTGTGCTGCGGCCAGCGCTGGTTAAGCTCGCCCGGTCCTGATCGTCCCTCAGGGACTCCACCTCCGAAGCATCCTCGGTACCGGGTGGTGTGCACAGCGCTGAGGACGGAGGATTCCCACCGCCGGAACTAGGCATAAGGGTCCCTGTGCCGAAGGTCAGCCCTTGTTGGACGGACCATGGGGTCCAAAATGGCCACTGTGTCCCCGGCTGCCAAGCTGCCCACTGGGGGTGGAATGGCGGTACCGCCGAAGCCTGTGGTGCCTGCGAGCTTCCAGTCTTATGCGAGCCCCGCGGTACCGACTCCTCCACTGAGCTCACCGAGGGGCTGGATCAAGGTGACCACGGCGGTGCCGACGAGGACTGGATTGGGGAGCGGTGCCGGCTCTCATCTCTGCGTTCCCGGTGCCGGGACGCCGCAGCGCGGTGCTGGGATACGCTTGGAGAACGACTATGGGGAGCCGTAGTCGCCGGTACCGACGGGGGCGGCGGAGGTGAATGGCCCCGTTGGTCCGAGGCCGGTGCCGTGGACCTGCCACAACTCGCCGTGAGCGGTGTTGGCTTCCCATGAGACGGTACCGGTCTCGGTGCCACACCTTTCATCGGCGCCACAAGTGGTGCTGGTGCCGTTGGAGCCGTATGTCTCGTGTGGCTTGACAGAGCCTGTGCCGCCGCGAACGCCTCCGGCGTGGCGGGTAATGTCAACTCCTCCCCCAGTATGTCCCTGGTAGGAGAGGGGGACGACACCGGGCTGAATTGAATCGTGGGGCGGTCCGGCACGGACTCTGGTGAAAGGGAAATAGGTCGGCTCACCCGGC
>ML681963.1:91012916-91126790 GCA_007922195.1 Podocnemis expansa | reverse complement strand
CTGGTGAAAGGGAAATAGGTCGGCTCACCCGGCTCTGACCAGTGTCCTTCCCTTTAGCCGCGAGGTGCGGTGAGTGCCCCTTATCCGCCCGCTTCTTCTTAGGCGGTACCAGTGACTCCGAACGGCGCCGGGGCTCCCGGGACGTCTTCGTGCGGCTAGATCTCGGTACCGCCGACGGCGCCGATGAAGCCGGTGCGCTCTGCACTGACGGTGCCGTGCTGGATCCCGAGTCTGCGGGCGCCGGACGAAGAGCTTCCTCCATCATGTGAAGCTTCAAACGTTGGATCCGGTCCTTCTGTGTTCTGGGCTTGAAGCTCCGGCAGAACCTGCACTTCTCTAACAAGTGAGCCTCGCCCAGGCAGAAGAGACACTTGTCATGCAGGTCATCCAATGGCATAGACTTCCCGCATTGGCCACAGGTTTTGAAACCCGGCATAGCCCAGCCCTGGGCCCCAGGGCGGGCTCGAACTTCGCAAACTAAACTGACAATAGTAAAATAACAAACAAAACAAAAAACCAGAACAGTCCTAACTGTAAATGGGTACTCCACTGGCCACGTGCAAAACGCTCGAGGCCAAGGAAAGTTCCAGCGACTGACAGGGCGGTAAGAAGGAACTGAGGAGGGGCAAGGTCGGCTAGGCTTATATAGGGAGTGGCGACGGCGCCACTCCAGGGGGCGCTGCAGCCGACCCTATGGGTACTCTAGGGGGAAAAGTTTCCGGCGTGCCGTGCACGGGGCGTGCAGACACCTACAGTGGAATGGACAGGAGCAGCACTCGAAGAAGAATCAAAAGATACAATGAAAAATCTAAAGATCTCTAAATTGCTTCTCTTTTCTGTAAAATATGTGGCATGTGGAGAATATATGATGAGGTGGTGGAATACAAGGGTGTTATCAGCACTTAAGATGACCTGTATAACTCACTTATGCTTTTATCACCAGCGTGTATTTCAACCATCCTAAACTCATGGAATTAAACATTGTCAGACCATACCATTTATATCCTGCTTTAGGCAAATACCTGTTTGGGTTTTTGTACAAAATTGAAGAAAGAATGTGGAGACAAGCATCTTCCCTTTTTCACTCTGATCAGCTCAAGTGAGAAAGAAGGAAGAATAAGGAAAAGAGCAGACAAAATTGTTGATAACATTTTTACTGTTTCATTCTTGCTCATGCACCATCTGAGGGGTTATAATGGAAGAGATACTGGGGAGCAAGCCTGTAGGCTCTGTGACAGGTTTGTTTTGCAGAGCTAGCATATGGAATTTTGAGGCATTTATGTTGACTGAAGGCTCAGTAACTCAGGACAATGAGGAGAGATGCTAGAGAAGGAAGTGGCAATAAAACTGCTCTTATGCAGATTACAGCACCTAAAGCTCTGTTTTTCTCTCCCAAGTTCATCTGATCAGCTGGAATTCCACATGACTCAGGAAACCTAGATGAGAAAATGGTCTGTGCACTGGATGAATCAGCTCTTGTCAGAATTTTTTTTGCTATTAAGAACCCCACCATAAGGTTGCCTGGAGGGTGCTTGCCTGAGAAGACCCAATGTCATCAATTTCCCATTCCCTGCATCTGTATAGTAGTTAGATCCACTTCCCTGTCACAGCAAGTCAGAGTCTTTCTTGACTCGCTGACATTTGTAACTGCAGCTATCACAAGCTGGTAAATGTCTCATGACAAACTGAATTAATTCATACTTTAAAATGATCTCAGGTTCAATTAAAAAGTTGCATTAAAAAATTCTCCACGCACAAACACCTGCTGTTAAATCACAGTTGCCTATCTTGTCCCACTGACGTGCATATTTTAGGCCCCTCCATAGAGAAGAGACTATAGAGAAATCTAAGGAAATAAACTGCATGACCAAATACTCTGAAGGCTGTAACATGCAACAAATTCACACTGGGAGGCAAGATGGTCTTCATGGTGCATAGGCCATTGGTTAACTTACTTACCTAAGTTCAATTCCTAAGTCTACCACTAAGGGCCAGTGTGACTGGACAAGTCATTTAACCTTTCTGTGCCCCACTTTCCCCATCTGCAAACTGGGGATAATAGTAACAATTCCTTTCTCTCCCCGCCTCCCCCCCGCCCTTGTCTGCCTTACCTATTCAGTTCATAAGTTCTTTGCAGCAGGGCCAGCTTCTTCCTATGCACATGTGTAGTGCTTAGCAGAACAGGCCTTGATGTTGGTTGAAGCTTCCAGGGCTATCATAGCACAAATATAATAATCTGTTATTTTAGAAAACTGTAAAAATAATTTTTTATCAGAAGATTGGATTTAACATCTTCAGAAAGCCCAGATGACGTGGGTAAGTTATTTTTTTAAATTCAGTGATGGGATGAGTCATTTGGTAATTACCTATTCTGTTCATTCCCTCTGAAAACACTTGGCCAACATCAGAAGACAGGATCCTGGGCTAGACAGAGCAGTGCTCTGACTGAATACAGTCATTCTTATGTTCTTATTTAGTTGTTCCCATGCATGAAAAAGACTGAAATCTGAAGATTAAATATTTGAATGAAATGACAAGATTTTTTTTTATAGATTTGCATGATTGCATCTTAAACAAGGAGTCCTGTGGCACTTTTAAAGACTAACAGATTTATTTATTGCATAAGCTTTCCAAACACTTGAAGATGGAGACCTTATAGAATGGGAGTTCTCTATCTTTAAGTGTCTGATAAAGTGGAATTTTCTCCCATAAAAGCTCATGCGATAAATAAATTTATTAGTCATTAAGAGTGCCATAAGACTGCTTATTTGTTTTGCTGAACTAGACAGACACAGCTACCCCTTCAGAATTTGTCATGATTGCATCTTTAGTCTGATGTGCAAAATGCTACACTCTCTCTCCCTCTCTGGCTCATGAATTTAGACACACATGGAACATGGACTAAAGGAAAATTTAAATACAATAAGACCAAATATGCAATATTTTGAAAACGGAATGTTTTCCTGGTTGACGAATACTTTCATTTGTATTCCCTTCTGTTCTGTTCTAGGGGGGTAGCCAAGTTAGTCTGTATATAGCAAAAACAATGAAGGTCCTGTGGCATCTTAAAGCCTAACAAATTTCTGTGGGCATAAACTTTTGTAGGCTGCAACCCACTTTGCCAGATGTTCTGTCTGTATGTCAACTGTTCCGTTGCTGTTCAACAAATCATGTTATATGTTACATAAGAAAATGAAAAGGTTGAGTGATTATTTCAGTGTTCATGAGAACAAAAGTGGGTTGGAACAGCAGCAGAAAAGTGGCTGGTTACTGCTGTCTCACTCTAGCAAGACAAAATAATTGTATTTGGGCCTTTCATGCTGAAAAAACATCATTGGTTCTGGGCAAGTAAAATGTAGACTAAGACCAAAATTTTTCACAGACTACCTAATGAAGGCCCTTATGTGCAAATCAGAGCACCTAAATAAGCAGTCTGATTTTTCAAAAGTGCCTAGTACCCTGTGATTTCCATTAGCTTTAATGTTATTTAGTATTCTGCACTTTTGAAACAGGTCACTTGTTCAGGTGCCTAAATGTTGAATTAGGAAACTTAATATCAGGCAACCATCTTTTATAAAGCTTAGCTTAGATTCAATTACATTACAGCAAGAAGGTGAAAATACAGAAGTTGGTGTTGATCCTGGGTTGAAAGCAGGCATACACTTTTATATCATAAAAAATATATTGGCAATGTGATGCCTCTAAAATTGTCAAGATACTTGTTACTATGGTGGAAACAGAAGCCCTATTACCAAGGACACAAATTATACATTTTTGTCATAGCTTACCACAGCTTTTATTCACTATAGGTTAGTTGGGCTCATGTGTAAATTGCTGTCTTAGCCTTTTGTGTTCCATGAAACCACAGATTTATTCCCCTGGATGGGAAGAGGAGTAATGTGCTCTATGGGCCTGTTCCATTGAAGTTAGCTGAAAGACCTTAATGGATTATAGCTCAAAGCATTAAATGCTGCCGGCTGAGAAGGGAACCGCAGAAACTGGAAATGCAGAGCAGTACCAACTTGTCCTGTCTGGTCCAGATTTCAAATCTAGCTTTAAACAGAGCATTCTGGGCCAAATACTGCCTCCATTTACACCTCTGTAACTATATTGAGTTCAGTGGTGTTACATTAAGGGCAATATCTGGCTCACTGAGAGAATCTGAAGTGCATAGAAATGTCAAGGGGTTAGAGCACACAACTGGGTGCCACACATATGTTTCAGCTCTCATGGGCTGCTAACCAACAACAGGTAACTAGGTAGCAAGCTAGGTATACTGCTACCACTACATTTATTTACCCCAAAATCAAAACAGTACCAGTACCTATGAACCGGCCACAGAGCTAGTTTTTCCAAAACAGAATTTGCATTACTGTTCCCTCCATCTAAGCCACACCCCATTAGTCATAACCGCTTATTGAATCTGCTCTTTAGTTTATACTGGTAGCTATTTATGGAGAGGAATTTTTTCAAAATGGAGCCCTCATCTGGGTGCAGGCTCTAAACACTACCATCAAGTGAAGAACACAAATAAAAGTAGAGCTTTAGGTGCTATTCCTGTAAACTAGTTGTATAACATAGCAAAGCACTGTACCCCTGTCCCAATTTAACTATTTGTAAAATGGAGATTGCAACACTTCCTTACTCCACCATGACGTTGAGGATAAGTTTATTTAGGGGGTAAAGGGGCTCTGATAGTATAGCAAAGGCACCTGTACTCGGTGATTAAAGTATAATTTGGTGGGGCCTGGAACCCTCCTAAGTGGTGGGCCCCCTCCTGCAAGTATGGGCCACAGCCCAGGAAGGATGAGGGTAGTGGATGTGGAGGAATGGAGCAAGGGCAGGAGGTGGGGGTGTGGAAGGGGTGGCTGCTGGTGGGGGCAGGAGATGGGGACAGTGAAGGGGAGGGCAGGTGGTGTCAGGGTGGTGCAGGGAGCATGGGCAGATAGGGCTCAGGTGTGGATAGCTGCAGATGGGAGTATTAAAGGGGGCAGGGTCAGAAGATGAGGCAGAGAAGGGGTGAGTGGCGGTAGGGGGAAGGGGCAGGAGGTATGGTGGTGAAGGGGGCAGGGATAGGAGATTAGGGCAAAGGAGTAGGTTGGCAGGAGGTAGGGGCAGGAGATGCGGGCTCTGAAGGGGGTAGGGACAGGAGATGGGGCAGAAAAGGGGGGATGGCAGCAACAGGTGGAGGATAGTGGCAAGAGATGGGGGGCAGAGAAGGGTTGGAGCAAGGATTTTGGGGACTGGGGCTATAGGTGAAGGGGACATTGGGCCGCTCGCACACCCAGCACCCCGCTACAGCTGCCAGGAGCTGAGGGACCGTGACTGGGGCCAGCCCAGTGGAAGAGTCCACCCTGCTGACCCCCATGCCAGCCCCAGCCCACCTCACCACCCCAGGGCCAACACTGCGGAACCAGAGCAGCTTCAGCCCCATGCTCCTGACTCCCGCTCTTGCTCTGGCCAGTCTCCCCCCCACCTCCAGGCCCCCTTATCTCACTGCCAGAGTGGAATGGCCACCTCATGGGCTGCTCCTCCCACCCTGAGCCAGCACTGACGGAGCTTGCTCAGAGACAGCAGGCTCAGGGTGAGAGATTTAAAATCTCCCAGCCTGGGGAAAGCTCCCTACCCTGCCAGAACAGCATTCCAGGGCATACTATTTTTAACAGCTAAGTGTTCAGCAGGCCCCTAAAAATAGAAAATGGATCCAGAATGCTGCACTCTAGTGCCTACTATTTTTAAGTGGTGCGCTCCAGAACGCAGCGTTGCAGCTCCATTTTCTATTTTTAGGGGTTCCAGAATGCTGGAACCCTAAAAATAGCAGGCCCCGGAATGCTCTTCTCCGTTCCAGCTTACTTTAACCCCTGCCTGTACTGGTACTTGGTAGACAGAGCTTCAGAGAGTTCCATGTGCAGCAAGCTTATAGGGTCAGGCTCCATTATTATAAGGCGCTCTATGGGGCAAGAATTTTGGGTTAAATTCTGCCCTCATTTGCACTAGTTTGTGCTTACTAAGTTACTCCTTTTGGGTCTAAAGCACACAATATTTCTGTTCCCCTTCCCAGTGAAGCTACTGGAACATAAACAAAAAAAAGTGTGAAATGTCAAGTTTGATGTCAACTGCACTATTTATCTGTTTCCAAACATTCAGAAATTTAGCATTAGCAGTTGTGAATTGGAAGTCCTGTCTCTCCCATCCCCCAATGTGAAAAACTTATTTGTGCTGGAGAATGCTGGGTACCCTACCTTTAAAGAACCTGCTCCTGATTAAAGTAATGGTCTTTCTCCTCCCGAATATCTGCTATTGATTAGAATTTATACTCCCTTCTCCTCTCCATGAACAGCTGTATTTTACTGAAATGCCTGCTTTCCACCACCTATGTTTGAATAAGCCACTTAAGCGCATGAATGTAAAATGGCAGAAATGGGTTTTCTTTCCCTTTACTTCATGTGAAAGTATTCAAAATATTTCCTCTTCTTAAAGCACAGCTTTACACTAATAACAACACCGTTTACCCACAGTAAAAGGGGGATACTTCCCTAATTCACCAAGCACTGGGACAGTTCGTTTGTAAAGCAGCAAGCTGAAAGGAGCTATAAGTTTAGGCAGAGACAAAGTCCTTCAAGATGTAGTTTTAAAAAGGTGTATCAATGGTTACAGGTTGATTTTATTCTTAAAATAGGTAAACATATTGTTTATCTAGCATTTAAATGTTTACATAAGATCCCATGTTTCCTGCATGGTCTCTACCACAGGTTTTGACATAGTAGCACTTGTTGGCTCATGTAAGCTACTGGGGACTTCCTTTCCAACACTGGAAACATCCGCTTGATGCGTGGAGCGAAATCTGGCCCCTGACCTTAGCCATCCAATTAGTGCAGTTTTATAATATATACCAAGACCAATCCCCAGAACAGCAGCAGCAGCAAGGAATATTGGTATTACAACAGCTTTCACTTTGGACTTCACAGGTGGAGGTGGTCCACTATCAATGCTCCCACCGTATCCTCTCTTTTGACAGTCTGGAGGGGCCCAGCCATAATTACAATGACAGTTTTTATGACTGTTGCATATTCCTCTCTTATGGCACTTTGTTATATTACAGTCATAATTCAGGAGTGACACAGCAACACAACTTGCGTTAATGCAGATCTTGTCAGGACCACAAGATGTACCATCTCTCACAGCTCCAATATCAGCTATATCCATCCCAGGATGGTAGTCTGTACCCCAGCACCAATGATTATTCACACGAGTCTGAAGTATGGTATTATGGTTCTCCAAAGTAGGTATTCTTTTCATGTTTTCACATTGGACTCTGCCACATAAGATGTCTTCTACTCGACATTTCTTATATTTAGAACCACTGTAAATACCACAATTGCCAAACCGATCTCCTTGAGTATTCAATTTCCTGAAACAAACTAGGGGAGCAACCGTTGCTTCTTTACCAAAAATAACTTTGCACTGTCGATTGTGGCTTGAGCAGTTTCCATGATAGCAGTAGGCAGCGTCATGGCACGGGGCTCCATCTTGCACATACACATCTTTCGGGCACCACTGTGACTTCCCGGTGCAGTATTCAGGAAGGTCACACTCATTCGTATGCTTTCTACACAGTTTTCCTGCCGGAAGCATCTGACAGTCTTTACAGCATTCCCCAAAGGCACAAGCCGCACCTGCGCTCAATGTACAATTGGGCTGGCAACAAGGATCCTGTTCGCACTCAAATTCTGAGCCACAGTCACATTGCTCTCCATTTTCCACCACCCTGTTGCCACATTTCTTGAGGGTATAAACCGCCTCAGGTGCTGGAGGATTAATCAGGCATTGTGCTCCTGGTGTGTACGTGAGATTGAAATAGGCGCTATAACTACAGTTACTGAACCGATCCGTGACGCTGTGGTACGCATTCATGATGCAGACCCGGCGGCTACACTTACAATAACGCTCATCGTGGCTCATGCCGAGGTTGTGGCCCAGCTCGTGCGCAAACACGATGGCAAAGGTGTACAAGCCCAAATTCTTAGAAGAAAGAACGGCCGTCGCCCAGTCGGTATAGCACACCGTCCCCACGTAGGCTAACCCCAGGGTGATCCCGAAGGCCTGAGACGTGATCAAGTGGCCTACGTCGTGAGGCAGCCGGGAAGGCAGGTGGTCTTTCCTCCAGGTGTTGAAGTCGCTCAGCAGGGCGTCGATGCTGTTTCCAATGGCGATGAGGTTGCTCTGGGTCCAGATCTCCAGCCCCACCAGGAAGACGCGCACGCCCAGGGGCCGGAACATCGAGTCCCCGATGTTGACCACGTCCAGCACGTGCTGCAGCGCGCGGCTCCGGTTGCGGCCCAGCTGGAGGAAGCGGTCGTGCGCCATCACCATGGCGACCTCCACGTAGCGCGCGTGCGTCCACCACTCCGCCTCGGGCGGCGCGCGCCGGCCCGCCGCGCGCCGCAGCCCGCCGGGCAGCAAGGCCGCCTGGCGCCGCAGCTCGCGCTCCGTCAAGCCGCAGCGCAGGCCGGCGGCCGCCGCCGCCTCCTCCTCCAGGCGGTACAGCACGTGCTGGAAGGTGGCGGAGCCCGCCAGCGGCTCGAGGCCGTAGCTGCCGGCGGCCGTCCGCAGCACGCCGCGCAGCCCGCCCGCGCACGTGCTGAGGGCGGCCAGGGAGGCGGGGCTGCCCTGCACGTAGCCCTGGTAGAAGCAGTCGCCCCGCACGGAGGGCCGCTCCCGCCGCAGCGCCCCGCCCGGCCCGTAGGTGAAGAGGACGAAACGCTCGGGCACGAAGCGCCGCTTCTGCCTCAGGTGCACCACGCGGCCCCGCCCCTCCAGCTCCAGCAGGTAGGAGACCTCGCGCGCCTCCTGCCCCGCGCGCGGCGCCAACCGCCGCGGCACGATCACGTGGTAGGAGGAGGAGGCGCTGCCGCCCAGCAGGCTCCCCAAACCCAGCAGCGCCAGCCAGGCGACGCCCCCCGCCCCCATCTCGCCCGCGCGCGCCCCGCTTGTGACGGTTGGGGCTGGATGGGCGGGGCGGAGCACGTGGCCGGGCCACGCCCCTCGACTCCCCCTGCGTCGCCTCGTGGCCGTTGCAAGCTTCAACTGCCAACCAGCCACCCAGGGGGGAGGGGGTGCCTGGTCAGGCATCAGGTTTCTGCTTCTGAAACAAACGACACAGGAGTCCTGTGGCACTTAAAGGCTAAGACAGTTATTTATGGCATGAGCTTTCCTGGGAGAAAAATCCCGCTTCGTCGGATGCTTTGACCAAGGGGGATTTTCTCCCACAGAAGCTCATGCCATAAATAAATGTCTTAGTTCGGTGGTCCCAGAGCCGGCTCAAGGGGTTGTGGCGCCCCCAAGCCAAATTTTGATTTGGTGCCGCCTCCCCATCTCATTCATAGAAGTTGAAAATGGTTTTCCAAAGTGCATAAATCTCCAGTGTCTGCCTGCAGAGGGACTCTGCCTACGTGACTTAAGCTGCAGGTTGACTAACAGTGCGTGAGCTGCTAGGAAAGAGTTGAAGAGGCGGGAGCCTGCCTGATCTTCAGGCGGGTTAGGCGCCCCTAAGAACTGTCACCTGAAGCCATGTCTGTCTCTTGCCTCATAGCAGAGCTGGCCCTGAGTGGTCCACAACCTCTGCTGACCCCCCCTGCCCTGTGCAAGCCTCTCCCACTGCACCCTGAGCAGGTGCCAGGGGCAGGGCCAAATGGGAATGGAGCCAGGGACTCCCAGTTGGGAGGGGAGAGGCTAAGCTTCCTGGGGGCAGGCCACCCTGTGGTGTTTGGGGAGGGGGCATGGCTGAGCTGCCCTGCTCCCTTCCCTCCACTCTTGGCACCAACCCTGGGCCCCATACCACTCCAGCTCCCCACACCAAACTGCACCGCTCCGGTTCCCACGCCAGGCCAAGCTCCCCTTCCCGCCCACACTGAGCCAAGCCGTGCTGAGCTGCTCCACCCCCCTGGCAGTAAGCTGAGCTGAGCTGTGCCACTCCAGCCCCTGAGCCGCGCCAGCTCCTTGAGCAGCGCCAAGCTGCTCCAGCCCCCTCACGCTGAGCTGAACCATGCTGCTCCAGCTCCTAAGTGGTGGTGTGCCACCTCAGCTCTCGTGGTCCCAACCCTCAGGCCACACTTGGGGGCGGGGCCAGTGGAAAGATCGGCCCATGTGCCAAATTTGGTACACGTGCTGGGGGTCGCTGACCCCCGTGTTAGTCTTTAAAGTGCCACAGGACTCCTCTTTTGTTTTAATGAACTAGACTAACACTGCTTGTGAAATACTCCACCTCCCACCTGAGCTTTTAATGACAGTCTCCAACTCCTGCTCCAAAAAACAGGGCTGCGCCTCTCCAGCCTAGGACATGGGCTACCTCTTGGCCTTGAAGATGCTCTTTCCAGGGGTAAAGGAAAAGGAGATGACACTGACAAACCTCGTGGACTTAATATAATCCCTAGTGTGACTCCTGCAACCATGAGGGGTTTTTACACCAGGAATTTGTTTGACACAGTGGCTGCAGCACACAGCGGCAGATGCATAAGGATGCATCATCATGCACCAATGCTGTCACACACATCCCTAACTAGAGCTTATACACCTGTGGACCAAGTGTGAGGGTTTGTGTCAATGAATCACACACACAAATACAGTCTGATTGATTTGCTGTGCTGAATTTTGACATAATGAAAGAATAGTCAGAAATCTTGGGTTGTAAGGTCTTTTTTTCTATAGAATTTCACAGCTGTGTTCATTGGCTCCTGTTTTGGGTCTAACTGCTCCTCCCCCACTACCTCTTTTGAACGTCAGCATTGGGAATTATGTCAGATTGTGTGTTCTGGAGTAAACAGGACTCTGATCATAGCAACTGTAATAGCAAAATGTGATTATGTAAGTAGTCTGAAGGCAACTGTTCAGTACTGTTTTTACCTGCTGCTGGGTGAAGCCTAGCATTAGGTTATCAAAGCATCCCTACCGAAGCTCTCTGCCAAGTTGTTGGGAGGTCACCCACAAATGTTATTTATTGGTAAGGAAACCTCTCTGTCACAGAAGTCACAGATTCCATGATTTCCTAGGACCTCTGTTGCTTACTCTGGGGCAGGGCTTCAACAGCAGTCAGCCTCAGGGCTGCCTGAGGAACACTGCTTGAACCCCCAAATAACTGCTTGGTGGCCCAGGCCAGCATCACAGGCCACTGAACAGCTGACCAGTAGCCATCCTTGGCTAGGGTGACCAGTTAACAAATATGAAAATCAGGGTGGGATGGAGGGTAATAGGTGTTTTTATAAGACAAAGCCCTGAATATTGGACAGTCTCTATAAAATCAAGATATTGAGTCATCCTAGATCCAAGACCCCCAGAACAGCTAACTAGTGGCCAGCTCAGGCCATTGGCAATCAGCTGTTCAGTAACCAGCCCCCTAGCTGCCAAACAGCTGATTGGTGTTCAGTGTATGGACTGCCAAAGCAGCATGTCCAGGCAGAGCAGTAGCTGGATTGTGTCAGCTCTCCAGGACAAGAGTGCCATCAGCCCCTGCTACTTGGTGGGGCTGGAGTAGATGCAAGTTCCAGTAGCAGTCTGTTGGTGTCCCCCATCCCCATCACACCACACCCCCACCCTGGCTCGGGTCTCCAGGGTATTTTTAGTAAAAGTTTAGGATAGGTCATGGGCTTCCATAAATATTTGTTTCTTGCCAGTGACCTGTTCCTTTTACTAAAAATACCTATGACAGAATCTTTACTGCTTTCTGCCTTATTTTTATATATAACTGTATTTCTATACAGTGCAAAAGAAGATTAGTTTTGCTGCTGAACTCATAGCTGCTTTCATTTTTGATACTGGTCCATGAGTAGATGAATAACAGTTATTGTGCTGAGCATTTACAGTAAATTTTTCAAAACCAAGGTGGTACCAAGGAGTGTACATAGCTGTGTTTAGAGTACAGACTCAGGGATGTAGTAGACTGGCTAACCTAGTGAGGAGGGCTTTAAAGGAGATTTGAAGGGGGAAGGTGACCACAGCCCATAGGTAAATCACAATGAGGGAGACCCCAAGGAAGGGATGGAACTTGGGGGAGCTGGGCCTGTAACAGCAAGGATAAAAGAAAGTCTAATAAGAACTGGGAGGAGGGGGGAATCAAATCAGTGTCTTAGGTGTCCTAAGGAAGCCCTAATAGCAGGGGAGTCGCTGGCGCTGGGCACCCAGGGCACGTGCCCTGAATCCCAGCACTGGTGCCCCAGATCTGGCAGGGCCACCCCTCTCCCCTGCCTAATCCCTGAGGTGAGTAGGGAAGAGGACACCAGGAGAAAATCCAAGGAGGAAGATGCGATAGGAGAGACAATTCGCAGGGGAAAGTACAGAAATCAGCCCGGTATCTTAGGTGCCTGTACACAAATGCAAGAAGCCTGGGAAACAAGCTGGAAGAATTGGTACTACTGGCACAGACAGTGAACTATGATGCAATTGGAATAACAGACATGGTGGGATAGCTTGCATGACTGGAGCACTGCCATGGAGGGGTATAAAGTATTCAGGAAGGACAGGCAGGGAAGAAGAGGTGGAGGAGTAAAGAAATTGGAGCAGTGGGCCAATAGAAATCTCACAAGGTTCAACAAGGACAAGTGCAAAGTCCTGCACTTGGGATGGAAAAACCCCATGCACTGCTACAGGCTGGGGAGCGATCAGCTAAATAGCAGCACTGTAGAAAAGGACCTAGGGGTCATGGTGGATGGGAAGCTGGATATGAGTCAGCAGTGTGCTCTTGCTGCTAAAAAGGCCAATGGCATACTGGCTGCATCAGAAGAAGTGTTGCCAGCAGATCGAGGGATGCGGTCGTTCCCCTCTATTCAGCACTGGTGAGGCCGCATCTGGAATACTGTGTCCAGTTTTGGGCTCCCCATTACAAAAAGGATATGGACAAATTAGAAAGAGTCCAGCGGAGGGCAACAAAAATGATCAAGGGGCTGGAGCACAAGCCCTATGAAGAAAGACTGAAGGAACTAGGCTAATTTAGCCTGCAGAAGAGAAAACTGAGGGGTGATTCGATAGCAAACTTCCACTACTTGAAGAGGTGCTCCAAGGAGGATGGATCTCGGCTGTTCTTAATAGTAACAGGGGACAGAACAAGGAGCAGTGGTTTCAAGTTGCAGCTGGAGAGGTTGAGGTTGGATATTAGGAAAATCTTCCTTACTAGGAGAGTGGTGAAGCATTGGAATGGGCTACCTAGGGAGGTGGTGGAATCTCCATCTTTGGACATGTTTAAGGCTCAGTTAGATAAAACCCTGGCAGGGATAATTTAGTGGGAGTGGTCCTGCTTTTTTTGGCAAGGGGTTGGACTAGATGACCTCATGAGGTCCCTTCCAACCCTATGATTCTATGATTAGCACTATATAAAAGAGCTTTATGACTTCTTGGAGCTCCACTATGAAAATGGAGACAAACCCGTTGAAAGTCTCTGGGTTAAGTTTAGAGGAGAGTGCAACAAAGGTGATGTTGTGGTGGGTTTCTGCTATAGACCACCAGATGAGAAGGAGAAGGTGGATGAGGCTTTCTATAGACAACTAGCAGAAGTTTCCAGATCACAGGCCTTGGTTCTCATAGGGGACTTTAATTACCCTGACATCTGCTGGGAGGGCAATACAGCAGTGCACAGACAATCCAGGAAGTTTTTGGAGAGTGCTGAGGACAACTTCCTGGTACAAATGTTGGAGGAACCAACTAGCGGCCTTCCACCTCTTGATCTACACAAACAGAGAAGAATTGATCAGGGAAGTAGAAGTGAGAGGCAACCTGGGCAGCAGTGACCATGAGATGGTAGAGTTCAGAATTCTGAGGAAAGGAAGGAAACAGAACACAGACCCTCGATTTCAGAAAAGCACATTTTGGATCCTTCAGGGAACTGATGGGCAGGATCCCTTGGAAAACTAATCTGAAGGGGACAGGCATCCAAGAGAGCTGGCTGTATTTTAAAGAAACTCTACTAAAGGCACAGGAAGATACCATTCCGATGCACAGAAAGAACAGCAAATATGGAAGGTGCCGGCGTGGCTTAGCAGAGAACTCAGTGGTGAGCTGAAACACAAAAGGGAAGCTTACAAGAAGTGGAAGCATGGACAGATGACTATGGGGGCATATAAAGATATTGCTTGGGCCTGCAGGGATAAAATCAGAAAGGCCAAAGGGCAATTGGGGTTGCAGCTAGCAAGGGATGTCAGTAACAAGATGACAGGAAGGGATTCTACAAGGATGTCAGTAACAAGAAGAGGATCAGGGATGGTTTCGGTCTCTTACTGAATGGGGCAGGTATCTTTGTGGCAGTTGATGTGGAAAAGGCTGAAGTACTCAATGTTTTTTTTAAGCTCAGTCTTCACAGGCAGGGTCAACTCCCAGGCTACTACACTAGATAACACAGAATGGAGAGAAGGAGAGCAGCCCTCAGTGATCAGGGGTTAAAGTATAATTTGGCAGGCCCCAGAACACTCCTACACGGGCAGGCCCCCCTCCCACATATCTGGGGCCCCCTCCTGCACCCCAGCTCCTGCCCCTCAAATGCTAGCCCCCACCTGCCTACCTGCCACCCCAGCTCCAGCTCCCCACATGCACAGAGTCTGCGCAGGCTCAGTGAGAGCTGACTTTGAGCGGGAGATTTAAAAACTGCCCGCTCAGAGTCGCTTTCAGCAGAGACTGAAGTTGCTGGCTGTGCACGGCCGACAGACTTCCTGCACCAGGCAGCGCCAGGGGCTGCGCGGTCACGCGGCCATGCAGCTTAGAGGGAACATTGTGGGGAACTACAGACCAATCAGTCTCACCTCAATCCCTGGAAAAATCATGGAGCAAATCCTCAAAGAATCCATTCTCAAACACTTGGAGGAAAACAGGGTGATCAGGAACAGTCAGCACAGATTCACCAAGGGTAAATCATGTCTTACAAACCTGATTGCTTCTGATAAAATGACCAGATATGTGGATGCAGGAATAGCTGTCGATGTGATATACTTTGACATTAGAAAAGCTTTTGATATGGTTTCACACAGTGTTCTTGTCAGCAAATTAAGGAAGTATAGTTTGGATGAATGGACCATAAAGTGGATAGAAAGCTGACTAGATCATCGGGCTCAGTGTCTAGTTGGCAACCAGTAAGTAGTGGAGTGCCCCAGGGGTCGGTCCTGGGGCTGGTTCTCTTCAACATCTTCTATAATGATCTGGATAATGGGGTAGATTGCATGCGCAGTGACACCAAGCTGGGGGGCATGGTAAACACGCTGGAGAGCAGGGATAGGATTCGGGGAGGCTTGGACAACTGGGAGCATTGGGCCAAATGAAATCTCATGAGGTTCAGCAAGGACAAGTGCAAAGTCCTGCACTTAGGATAGAAAAATCGCATGCACTACTACAAGCTGAAGACTGATCAGCTAAGTAGCAGCACTGTAGAAAAGGACCTGGGGGTTATGGTGGATGGGAATCTGGATATGAGTCAACAATGTGCTCTCATTGCCAAAAAGGCTAATGGTATATTGGGCTACATCAGTAGGAGTGTTGCCAGCAGATCAAGGGAAATGATTGTTCCCCTCTATTTGGCACTGGTCAGGTCACTTCTGGAATACTGTGTCCACTTTTGGGCTCCGCACTACAGAAAGGGTGTTCAACAAATTAGAAAGAGTCCAGCGGAGGGCAGCAAAAACGATTAGGGGATTGGGGCACATGACTTACGAAGAGAGACTGAAGGAACTTGGCTTATTTAGTTTGCAGAAGAGAAGACTGAGGGGGCATCAGATTGCAACCTTTAACTACTTGAAGGGGTGCTCCAAAGAGGAGGCAGCTAGCCTGTTCTCAGTAGTCACAGAGGACAGAACAAGGAGTAATGGTTTCAAGTTGCAGCTGGGGTGATCGAGGTTGGATACTAGGAAAAACTTGCTCACTAGGAGGGTGGTGAAGCATTGGAATGGGTTACCTAGGGAGGTGGTGGAACCTCCATCTTTTGAAACTTTTAAGGCCTGGTTAGACAAAACCCTGGCTGGGATGATTTAGTGGGAGTGGTCCTGCTTTTAGTAGTGGGTTGGACAAGATGACCTCTTGAGGTCCCTTCTAACCTGGTGATTCTATGACTATGATTAGATGGAATCATCCTGATCATCTTGTCTGACCTGCACACTGCAGGTCACAGAACCTCACACATCCACCTCGGGCTGAGTTACTGAAAGTTCTCAAATCATTACTAAAAGACTTCAGGTTAGTGAGAATCTACCACTTGCAAATAGTGTAGTGGTTAGCACCTCTGCTTAATATGCAGAAGGTCCTGGGTTCAATTCCCAGGGGGTTGGACTTGATGATCTCATGAGGTCCCTTCCAACCCTATGATTTGATTCGAAACCTGCAGGGGGACCCATGACCCATGCTGTAGAGCAGAGGAAAGCAAAAATCCTCCAGGGTCTCTGCCAATCTCACCCAGGGAAAATTCCTTCCTGAATATGGTGATCAGTTAGGCCAGAGGTGTCAAACTCATTTGCTGTGGTGGGCCAGATTTGACATAAATGTACTTCAAATGGGCTGTACCTACAATAAATTGAAGTAGTAGGTCCTACACTCTCATGGCATTGCGGAGTGCTGGGCATGCAAGACGGCACCCTGTGATACTGCTAGACCACACTCTTTTGGTCTCTATTGGGGGAGAGTATAGTCTCACAGATCGCAGTCACAGGCCAGACAGAAGTGCTTCATGGGCCCTATCTGACCAACAGGCCATATGTCTGACACCCTTGAGTTAGGCTATGTGTATGTGGGAAACACACACCAGCCAGACACATAGGGAAGAATTCATTGTTGATAATTGCTAATGGGCTCAAATCAGCTACATGCCATTCTAGAAAGTCTCATCATATCATCTCCTTCATGAACTTAGCAAGCTAAGTCTTGAAGTCATTTAGGGCCGTCCCGGCCCCCCCCCCCCCCCCCGGGCTGGCTGTCCCAAAATTTCACTCAACTGTTGGTTAGAAATCTTCATTTAATTTAAAACCTAAACTTGTTGATGGCCAGTTATATCCATTTGTTCTTGTATCCACACTGGTACTTAACATAAATAACTCCTCTCTTTCCCTAGTATTAATCCCTCTAATGTATTTATAGAGAGCAATCAGATCTCTTTTCAGCCTTCCTGGGGTTAGGCTACACAAGTCAAACTCTTTGGGTCTCTTCTCATAAGATAGTTTTCCCATTCCTTGGGTCACCCTAGTAGACCTTCTCTGGTCTCAACAAAGTCTTGCACTTTTGGATTCTGTTCAGACCAGAAGTGTATGAAGAAACAAATGGAGGAAGATATTAACTGCCATCCTTGCAACAGGACACTAGGGAAAAAATGTTTCACTTGTTTCATTTTGACAAAACCTTGGCACCGGTAGCCCATGACTGCTCTGACAGTGCGAAGCAGCTGGAGAGCAGATTTAACTGTCTGCTGTGGGATTCCCTAATGAAAGAAATCCTCTCACAGAATTTATTTAGAGATCATCTCGGCTCTATGCCACCACACCACACCCTGCCATAAAAGTTAACTCTTTTCTTCTCTGGCCCCTTGTTATACCAAAACAGCACCTGAAGGAAAGACTAGCAGGATCTTATTCAAGGGAGGACAAGGCAATATGCCACATTTATTGTAAGTAAGTAAGGATAGCCAAAAATAGCAGTCACACATACACACAAACATAAGAAGTTGTGCAAGCTGGTGTGATATAATTACCCGTCTTTTTGTGTTTGCTTGAGCCAGCCTAGTGGCCAACCAGGCTGGGCGCAAGGAGAGAGCCATGCCTCTGTTGGTCATGAATCCGATGTTCTAAGATGACAGTTGCAGAATGAGACCCAAAGTTTTCATGTTCTTATCCATCTTTTATACTTCCTATGCGCACGTGCGCACACACACACACGCGCGTAAGTTATGGGATTTGCTGTGTCATGTTGCCTCAGGGTTCTTGTGAGATCATTGGTCGCCAGTCACTTGCAGGCTTGATTGTATTTTGTTCGTTTCTTTCTTGGGATGGCTCCTTCTGTTTGCTTTAATCAGAGATGTCTGCATTGTTCAGATGGTTAGATGGTGCTTGTGCTTCATCAGGACAGGCTGGCAGTTGAGACTGGTCCCTTCACAGACACACACACCCACACACCCTTCATTCACACACCTTGTTCACACATTTAAATGAATTTACACAGCATACACCTAAACCAGGTTTCATCAAGCATACAAAATGGAGCATAATGTTTAAGCAGGAGTTCCAAACTGACAATATGGAGTCTTTTTGGACATTGGTTATAATGTCTATTATACAGGGTTACAGAATTATTTTACTTATGACCCTGAAGGACATGTACACAACATTAACTAACATATACTTTAAAGGTAAATGCAATTCATTATCTATCTGTGCCCCTATACCCTCCAAGCATTCAGGCACAGTTGTAGGAAATTTCTGGTAACACTGCCTGAGTGCTGTACTTCTTTTGCACATTAACAGAAAACTAAATTAAATTTGCTGTAAAGAAGTTTTAAGGAAGAAAACAAAAACAAAAACCTCTCCCCAAATCAGCATAGAGCTTAAAGGCCTAATCCTTCACCATTAATGTTAATGGGAATTTTGCCATTGACTGATGCAGGCTCCAGACCTTAAAGAGAGCACATCCTTAGAGCTCTGCAAATCCATGGATATCTGCTTTATAACTGCAGAGTATATTTGTGGCTCACAGATGGATGCAAATCCAAAATTTATATCTGCTCAGGGCTCTATACATCCCTATAATTCAGAGGAAACAAAACCATTTCAAACTAAAGAGACTTGCAGTTTAGCTGTTTTGTACCAAATGGGGAAGAGCATGGAAGCCTGCAGCAAATAACTGTTCCTTGAATTTTTAAAACAAACAAACAACCCCCCCCCCCAAAAAAACCTAAAACCAACAACCATTTCTCCCTTTAAGAAACAGCTGTTTGCCACATCATAAGTTCAATAGATGTAATGAAGCAGCAGTTTTACAGTGAGGTCCATGTATAAATGTTTCCATAGGCAACAAAACAATTTCACATACCCTACCTTGATGCCATACCATATCAAGAGACGTTCTCATTTGGGGGGTGGGAAAGAAAGCATGTGTGTAGAATATGCTCTTAAGAAAAAATACAGATATGAAAAACAATGTCAGGGTTGCATCAAATCTCACAAAGGCTTTTTTAATTTTAATAGTGAAAGTGATTGCCTGTCTTCACAAAAATATGCATCCACCTGAATTTCAGCTTAAGGAGCAGGGGGGCAGGAGGTAAACCACCACTGTTTTCCCTTCAAATGCTGGAAGCCATGCTTTTGTGTATTAATCTTTCTCAGTTTCATTTAATGGGGAATCTTTTTGCATGCCTGGAAGTAGGGTTAACAACTATTTTTGCATGTCTTCCTTTCCAGTAGTGACTAACATGAGAAGCAGGGACACAAATATTACTCTTCCTTGAGTTGAGTTTTGGGGGAGGCTGGGGGGGGGGGGGGGGAAGGAGCCTATATCTGGTCTCAAGCAACATTCTTTAACAGCAAACAAGCTGTGGAGGCAGAGGACCCCTAAATTTCCTTCCCAGATAAGGTTGCTAAGATGCATGTGATAGTGATGAAGAAGAGATGGTAGCTCCCAGAGGAATCTAGAAGCATTGGAAAATATGCAGCCCCCATTAATCTGTGAATAATATTACAACCATCAATTTTTATTTGAACTGCATCTCAAAATCCATTAGTCTTTCCAGAGTAGTGTCTGTTAAAAAGATTCCCCACTTTTTATATCTTCAGTCAGACACACTGATGCCCAGACCCTTAGTTAAATACATTAGACGTCTGTTTCATATTTCGTAGCCCCCAAAATGACTATTATGCTGAGAAAGATTTGGAAAGCTAATCTTAAATCTGAATTGTTATTATCTAAGAGCACAATGGATACAAACAAGGATCATAGTTCTACTATACACTCCTCTCTTCTGTCATGCAAAACACACAAAGTGAGTCACAACACACATTCTGGAGTTCCTTGCTCCTTCTAACACCTTGTGACATTGCAAATATTAAATCCAGCCTCACGAGTTTCACATTTTGGTACTTAAACATCACACTGATAAGTATGTTATAAATACCATACGGAGATCAGCTTAGGATCTCATACAAAAAATACCATCACAGACAAAAGAACAGAGACAATGCCACATAGAAAAACAAACAAGGTATCCTGTGGCACTTAAAGACTAACAAATTCATTTATCACGTGAGCTTTCGTGAGAGAAAATCCCACTTTGTCAGATGCGTAAAGATGGGAAACTCATAGAATGGGAGAAAAATAAATGCAGCGGAGCGTTAAGTCATAGGATCAGGTCAGATAGTTACAGCAAATCAAAGCGGTTGTTTGGATTCAAACAGTGGACTACAGCAATTAGCAGGAAGGTGTGGGTGGGGGGGCAGGGAAAGCAAAGTTAAAAGTTATAATGGGAAAAAAATCCATAATCTCTATTCAGCCCCACTGTTGGAATTCTTTCTAGTTTGGTATCCTGCTTTTAATAGGTGTTTCAGAGAAGTAATACCTTATGGTAGGCAAATATGGAGTAGCTATCCATCCCCCCACCCCCATGTTAGGTTTCTGCCTAGTCTCTACATTAGAGATGGGTTTAAACCCTGAGGATGAGGTAAAATAATTAATTTTAAATGTGTCTCCTTTTATTAAAAAAACAACAAGCAGTTGTGTGGCACTTTAAGACTAACAGATTTATTTTTTGCATGAGCTTTCGTGGGAGAAGATCCCACTTCCTCAGATGCTTCGAAGATGGGTGAACTTACAGAAAGGAATGAAACGTGGGATCTTCTCCCACGAAAGCTCATGCAAAAAATAAATCTGTTAGTCTTAAAGTACCACACAACTGCTTGTTGTTTTTTTACTGGACTAGACTAACACGGCTATCCCTTTGGAAACTCCTTTTATTAAGTGTCCCTTGGTTCTTGTGTCATGAGACAGAGAGAACAGAAGCTTCTGATTTATCTTCTCTACTGATCATTTTACATAATTGAATAAGAAGGGACTGGACAAATCTACTTTCTAAGGTAAACAGTCTTTGTTTTCAGTGTTACTTCCTATGCAAGTTTTTCTAAGCCCCAATCATTCTTATTGACCTTCTCTGAGTTCCCTTTACTTCTACAATGCACTTTTTGAGAGGGTGATCAGTCCGGCATAAGCTATTCCAGATGAGGCTATATGATTTATATGGTGGCATTATAATTGTACAGTATTGTTCTCTATCCCTTCTTATGCATCCTAACATGTTTTTTGATTACAGCTGCATGTTGGGCTTCCTACAGTGATGCCCGGATTCCTTTACTTGGTTGATACAGATAATGCAGGTCCTTGAAATGTGCATGAGTTGGTTATTTGACCCCTCCAATGTGCTTTACTTTGTATTTATCAACACAGAACTTTTTTATCCTTTTGTTGCCCAAACACCTAGCTTAGTTAGTTTACTCTGAAGTCCTTCATAGTCCTCTTTGGTCCTGAGTAAGAAACAACTGTGTATCATCTGTAAATTTTGATACCTTACTATTCACTCCCCTTTCCAGATCATGAAACAATAAGACTTAGTGTCAAAGTGTTAGTCTAGTTCAGCAAAGTAAGCAAGGAGTCTTGTGGCACTTAAAAACTAATTTATTTATCGCATGAGCTTTTGTGGGAGAAAAGAAAGCTCACACAATAAATAAATTTGTTAGTTTTTAAGAACCACAGGAATCCTTGCCTTTTTTTTTTTTTTAAAGACCTAGTGTGTAACCTTGAGGTACATCAGTTTGAATAGTTAGCCAGGATGAAAACTGACCCATTCCAGCATATTAAGGGGTAACACAGATGGGCTTCAGAGAGAGTCCTTTTCAGTCCATTCAGTGGTGGCTGTGACATTATGCCTTGGTCTGAGGAAAAAGGAAAGAAAAAAGGAGGGGATATACTGTAAAGTTGGGGGTATGGAAATAGGAAACCCTCAGGGCTCTAGTAGTAATGGGGAGAACCTACAAACACCAACCAAAAACCAAACAGTTCCATAGCCAGGTTAGGTTTTGGCCCTCATTTGTAAGAGTGATAAGTGAGGCCCATGCTCACCTACATGCATTGTGAAGGAATCTCACCGCAGAACACACATTTTAGTCATGCACATACAGGCTTTTTCATCTGATAAAGATCTCCACAGCCACCTCCTTTTCCATTTAATTACTCACCTACAATAGTTAATCTGAACATCTATCCTAAAATGCACATAGAATTTCCTAACTAATTAACCCTTACTAATTTTAGGGCACCAAAATGTGTTTCAAATCTGGGTTGCAAGGCAAACTTTTCTTCAGATGTCTAGGTTGCTTGTTAATTTTGTTTTCTTTAAGAAGCCCATCTTTCCACTGGAGATCAAATAAGCCTGTGGTAGATCAAGAACTATACCAGCCCACATCATAACTTACTTATATTGCTGCAGGCAAAGGCAGGCAGTCATTCACAGGGCAATTACCCAGTGCTACAGTGTAGAGAACAGTATGGCTTTTACTGGACCATTATATGTTACAGTACCGCTTTCAAGCCAAATAACTTCACTGCTTTTGGGTGCTGGCAGTGAACATAAAAACCTAAAATGTACTATAATTTGTTTACTTTGATACAATAGAGATTTACACTGTATGACAGAATACAAAAGCTGCCAAGAGTAATTCCTGTCTATTGCATGTAGTAGAACCAAATAGGTGAATAGAAGAGGAATGAGATAAATCTAGATAGGAGATAGAATATACATTTATATGACAAACAGACAGGGAAATCAGATTCTTTTAATATCCCTAATCTACATCCCAAATCATGATAAAGTGGACTGTAAACTGTGCTTTTGAGGAGGCTCCTCCAATACTAACTATAGAACTAGAAGGGACCATGAGAGGTCATCAAGTCCAGTCCCCTACCCTCATGGCAGGACTAAGTACCATCCTAGAACCATCCCTGAGAGGTGTTTGTCTAACCTGCTCTTCCAAATTTCCAGTTATGGAGATTCCACAGACTCCCAAGGCAACTTATTCCAGTGGTTAATCACCCTGACAGTTAGGAATGTTTTCCCAATGTCCAACCTAAACCTCCCTTACTGTAACTTAAGCCCATTGCTTCTTGTCCTATCAGCAGCAGTTAAGGAGAATAATATTTTATATGCATGTCTACTGTTCCTATAGTAATTAATCTCACATTTTGAAGTGGGAAAATGAGAAAAGAAGAGAGAGGAAGGACAAAAATATAAAGTGTAAATATAATAGAAGACCATTTGCTGTGCTATTCGGGGTTTGTTGCCAGGCCCTATAATAGTCTACTGAATTTGTTACACTACCACACCATCACATAATTGATATATGCAGTACCTCCCTCTTATGTCTTTCAAATTTGTTCCCATAATTTAATATTCATGTGCCATCAAGGGTATACAATCACAACTCATCCACCTCATCTTAGTATTTACAGTTTGCTTCTGTGAAGTGTTGAGTACTCACCTCTCCCAGGTTTCAAAGGAGAACTGAAGATGCTCAGCACTTCTCTGCAGGCTGCAGAATCAGGCCTCATGTCTATAACAGTTTTTAGTGGTCTTCTATGAAATCTTCACAGGACTCTCCCATATGCTAAATTTTAGTTCCTTTATTATAGGTAAGGCTAGCAGGACTGCCTGTTTTTGAGGTAGTTTGACACTTCCTATTATAAAACCCTGTTTACAGCTGCTTATAATTTTGTCCTGCTTTAACTGTTTCTATGCCAGTCCAGAGTTCTGCTTTAGGCTGAATTTCTTTGGAGGATTTCAGCTCAAAATTTATTTCTTTCCAAGAACAAGGTTAAAATAGATTTTAACTACATTTAAAAAAAATTGCCAGCCCTTTCTTTGAATAGTTCTACTGATATAAGGACTTGAAATTTGGCAGGGAGGTGGTCTTTATGTCAGGGTTAAAAATTTAAGTTGTAAACACTTGAAAAATCACAGTTTACACTTGCTCATTAGAGACTTCCTAAAGCTTCTCGGCTAGATTCCCCAAAGATTCTGTCTGCCCTGATTATGTTGTAGGCCAGGACTTCTGGGAGTTCAGAAGGACTTTCCCTGCAACTGCTGCTGTGCGCTGGGTCAGCCAGGTATGGGCCCTGAAACTTGAAAGCAGTGTTCTAGAGAGAGAGCCATGTTAGCCTGGTTCAGCAAAACAAACAAAGAGCCCTGTGGGCTGTGGCATTTTCATGAGCTTTTGTGGGAGAAATCCTACTTTGTCAAATGCTTGAAAATTAGCCTCTGCTGAAGTGAGATTTCTCCCACGAAGCTCTTGCAATAAATAAATTTGTAGAACTTGTTTGTTTTGCTGAAAGCAGTGTGACATTCTCCTGTACTCTCATTGTTCCCCCTACTGGCAGCAAGGAGGAAACTACCTGACTCAGATGCAGAGATGACAAGAGCTGGATCTGGGCAGGGGAACTGGATTTGGACAAGCTTTCATGGGGGTCATGTTGTAGTTGGTGAGAGGAGGCTGGGAACAGGAATCAGTGGATTAAGAGAAAGAGAGATCTGACAAGGAATCAGGGTATGGCAAGAGAACTGAGATGCATGAACATCACTGCCCTGGGAAAAGACCTAGGGCACAGGCACAGGCCCCACCCCCTGGGCACGGCCCCCACCCCCTGCTCATGATCTGGCGCCCTGGGCCCAATCCTGCTTGAGATTCCCGCTGCCGCCAGGCTAGCTCCAGATCCCTGGTCAGGTTCAGGGCCAGGAGAGGCAGGCGCAGCTGCAGATGACCTGGCCTGGATCCCTGGCTGGGAGAGGTGGGCACCACTGCAGGCTCACATCGTCTATCCCTGGCCAGGGACAGGGATGGGAGAGGCAGGGGCTGGCCCAGACACTAGGGGCACTGGTGCCAAGACTCGGGGCACGTGCCAGGCACCAGCAATGCCTCTGCTGAGATGAGAAGCTTAAGAGCAGGATTGGGTTGGGATGAGGTGGTGAAGATCTGTGCTGTGGATCTGACAGTTCCAACCCTGATGGTGACCTGAGAGGTATCAGTATGAATCCACATGATTGAATTTCCGTATTTTCACTTTACTGTTTAAAGCACTTAAAGTTACTGTAACATCCCAAACCCCAAGTTAAAAGAACACTGAAGTTTGCAAAGTCGAGCACTCAAAAGTTAGTCTAAAACAACTTGTTTGATTTCATTAAAATAGTCTGACCTGATCCTGTCACTCACACTTCATTGGATTTATTTTTCCCCTCCCATACTGTAAGTTTTCCATGGAGGCACTCAGAGGATGGGGTCAAGATCTTGTAGTGAAGGAGACTTTCTGAAGGATTCCTGTTTCACTTGTTACAGAAGTTGGAAGAGGTGTAGTGAACAGGCAGGAAGGAGATTGCTTCAAATGGATCATAAAATCTACTGCGCCTTGTACGTATCCCACTACACAAAGTAAATCTACCACTACAGGAAAAAAGAACCAGTATTATCCAGTCAGAATTAATCATCACCAGTTATTAATACAGTGTCAGGTTCCTCTAACAGACTAGTGCAAAAGAAAGGAATGCAATGCTATGGCTCATCCAGCCACACCCCTTTCCATTTAGGACACTAGTCTTTGCTCTTCTGCTATTTACAATCTTGTCAATTACACTGTAAGAAAAGTAGGCAACCATGAAAGAGAAAATTGGAAAATCTGTTTCCTCTCAGAAAACAGCTAAAGCAATCCACTAAATGACAGCCATCTTAAGTAAAGAGTGAGAGATTTAAAGTACAGCTGTGTTCAAAGAAATGAGACACAGAGGGCAGCGGCCAGGGCTGGCACTGGGGAGCGTGGCGCACCCCCGCAGCAAAGCGACGCCAGTGCAGATGAGTGACATCATCAGGGGAGCGTCATGGTGCTGTCCCCTTTTGATGCCCCTCAAAATGCCAGCACCCCCCTTTTACACAGGGGCTGCTTACTGCGTAGCGCTGGCCCTGGCAGCGGCTATTTCTTAGCACAAGATGGTTTTAAAATTCTTTTTCTGTAAATGACTGGGATGGCATGGTAAGTATGAAGGCTAAAAACATTTTAAAAGAATCTGAGAGCTTAACTGATGGTTGACATTCAATTATATGGATTCAATGTGCATGTCTCAAAGCTTTGATCTATATCCCAGCATTGTAAGACACAGCAATTTAAACCAGTCAGCATAAATCTTTTAATGCCATAGGAAACACTCACCTTTCTCAAGAAAGATTAACATACATAATATAATGGCATGCCCTGACATTCAAGTGAAATCTACCACTAGTATATTCAGTAGCCATTTCATAGGTAGTCAAGAGTGAGCAAGAATGATACCTCCCATAGCCAAATGGTAGTGTACCAAGAACTCAATTTTTATTAAAAACTTCCTTTTTAGATAGAAAACACAACTACAAGAGGACATGAAAAGAAGTGGGGTTTTATTTAGGAAGTTACAAAATGCACCTGATGAGAAATTCAGTCAGAAGCCAACATCCAAAATGTTGAAGGCTGGAAAAAATTCTACTGATGCAGCTCAAGTCTTTCCACTGACAGTGTTTAGGTTTCTGCTGAGAAAAGAAGCTGTTGCGAAGAGCTTTAAATCCTGCAATGTCATAAACCTACAGCATTTAAATACAGATGAGGGGGAGCAGGAGTCTCTTGCAAATTCGTTCCCAGACACAATCGTATAGATGTGGAACTGTCCATCCCTTCTCACTGAAGTCTCATCCGTTTCTCTGGGGGCCCTTTAGGGCCAGCACTCTGTTGGGCATTCTTTACAGACTCCTTCTCCTCTGGCTTTATAGCTTCAGGGGCTGGTTCTGGCTCCTTCTTGATCTGATCCACTTAATAAAAACAAACCATCCAAATAAATTATAACTTGGCTTTGAGGGTTTTACATTTCTGATTTTCAGTTCTTCCAGAATTCTGTGCAGGTGGTCAATACTGGTGCAGGAGATATTCAGGGCCCCAGAGTCATGACTGCTATAGTACAAGGACTAGCAAGGGAAAGCTACTTCCATTTCCCCTATTGGGAGGTTGCTGAACATCAGCCCAACCCCCTAAGCAGTCCTCGCAGCTTGCGGCCCTCCTGCAACAGCCGTGGTGAAAAATCACCAGGCTGCAGAACCAATGTGGCCATTCCTCTCCCCAAGACCATCTCCTTTTTTTGGGCCTCTTGGCTCAGCAGCTCCCTCACAGTGGTGGGGACTTTTGTACAGGGGATAATCTAGGGGAGGATGGGGACACTTTATAACCTAAGCACAGAGGTGAATTTCCATCCAGCATCTTGCTAAATGAGGCCTATACTGAGCGTGGTTTTGCTCCCATATTAGTCAGTGACAAAACTCCCAACAATTTCAGTGGCAGAAGTGAGCCCATTAGTTAGTTCAGTGGTTTCAACCAGTGTACCATGAGAACTATCCAAGTATGCCATGAAATTTTGTACAAAAGTAATGAAAATCAATTTAAAACAAACATTGCTTCATCTTAAACAATACTCTATTCAACCAAAATTACAACTCATAACATTCATGAACATTAATCATCAAATTAAAAGTGAGGTATTGGTCTTTCAATTCTAAAATGTGAACATTCTAAATGCAGGTGGCCAAAGGGCAAAATTGTTATGACGTGTAATTGTTTTTCCAGTGGGTTTGAAACATTAATTCATTTGATCCTTCTTTAGTTTCTTATATGCACTTTGTGGCAAACCATGCTAGTAGGACAGTAACCATAGTAAATGTAAGTAAATATGACATTTATGAGCAATCAATTCAGCTGAAAAAAGTGGGAGTGGCATGGAATTGTTTATCTCTTTGAAGTGCCCTGTTCCTGAAAAGGTTAGGAACCTCTGAGTTAGTTACGGTAAGTCTTAATTGAATCTATATAGCACCTGGCTTTGGGCTCCTTTTAAAAATCTTGTGATAATGTGAGATCTCTTACCTGCAATGGGCTTTTCTCCAGGCTTTTGCTATCAAAAAAGAAAAAAGAACATATGAACCAGAGCTTTGTAATTATTTTCCTTTTCTAGCACTGATTAAAATATCTTTTCCTGTAAAATACTTTTAATAAGAGGGGTTCTGAGAGATATCAGTGAGGAAATCCCCCATGAGAAAGGGAACATCATGGGGATATCAAACTAGAAGAGAGTGAAGAGCAAGTCTTATAGGAGCACTAATTAAATTTGAAACCATATGTACAATTAATAGCACAGAAATTCAGTGTTTCATTCTCTAGTCATGAAAATAATCTTACTCTCTTCCAGTCATTAATGCCTGCTTTCTTTGGCTATAAAATAGGGCTCAAGAGGTCTCCAAACCCAGCAGTGCAAAAGATAGTCAAATTTTGCAAAGAACAGGAAATGAATTAAATCCAGTGGCATCTAGAGTTACCCTCTTGGCCCATGCAGTCAGCTAATATTTGGAGTTTTGCAGGGTAGTTTCTGCTAGCACAGTAAATTAGTGTGGCTTCATCACTTTGCAGAAGCAGCTGTCTCCTTCTCCAACTGACCTGATAAGACAATGAAGTCAGGAGGGGTTTCTTAAATTGCTTTACTGCTTAAACAACAAGGGCAGGAGCATGGGGGATTTTGCTGCCTGTCTTGATCTATTACAGGGGTGGCCAAACTTATGGAACTCAAGAGCTACACAAGTTGGTTATTAAACCTTCAAGAGCTGCACTGAAGAATACAGCCATATACTTTTACCTACTAAATTGATTTGCTGACTTCTTCATGAGCCACACTTTTTCATTCAAGTGCCACATGCGGCTCCTGAGCCACGATTTGGCCAGGCCTGATCTATTACCTTCCCTGGGGGGGAGTGGGGGGAGGGAAGCAGCCTCATAGGCTATGAACTGCAGACAGCTGCTTCTTGCTCTATCACCTCCCCTTTCTCTGTACTAGAACAGGGATGGAATATAGGTTCTCAAACATGGGTGGTACATATAAGAGGCTAAACCTCCCCCCAAAAGTGTGGTCACGCAGGAGTGGAAATGCTGTGGATGTGGCATGGATCACTTAACTTTGGTGACATGCTAGCCCGCCATCTTTGGAGTGCCAGAAGCAAAGTTCCCCACAAGTGGGGGCCACTAGCACCTGGACTCTGACCCTCTCCATGCTTGGACTCTTCCCTTCAGGATCTGCTGTCACTCCACCTCTCCTCCCTAGGCCTCCCCGCCTGCTGGTCACTCCTCTCAGCAGTGGAGAGAAACAGGCAGGAGGGCCTCAAGAGAAGAGTCAGAGATGTGTGAGCACTGGGTGGGCCTCAGGGCAAGAGGTGAAGAGGAGTGAGTTGTGGATGAGGGGAGCCTTGGCAAAGGAGGCAGAGAGAAGCAGGTGAGGGGGCAGAGTGAAGGTGGGAAGAGTAAACGCAGGGCCTCTAGGAAGAGTTGGGAGAAGGGGCAGGGCCACAGTCCAGGCACTGTTATCCCTGCTCCCCCACTCCTAGGTAACTTCTGATGCTCACATGTAAACCTCCTCAAAATGGAAGACTCACGCACCACCTATATTTCAAAGCTGGAGAGTAGCTGCCAACAGCTCCTTCTTGATCTATCACCTCCTCTTTCTCTGTGTACAGGGAAAGGAGGGTGAATAGAGGATCTCAAAGACAGAGAGACAGCCTCCGAGGCTATCAGCTGGCAATGGCTGCTTTCCCACCTTTAAGATCCTCAGTTTAGAACACTGCAAGGATACAAAATTTGTATCTGCATCTTATAACTGTATTTGATTTGTGATCCACAAAAATGGTCTGTGGGTATCCACAGGTATAAAGTTGGTATCTGCAGATCTGCACTGCGCTGGCCACTAGCACCTTTTAATGTCACAATGATGCAATACATTTTTTTTTAGGTGTCTTGCTACTGTTCATACAAGAATTGGATTGATCTGGATGCCAAAGTCCACAGGGCATCCCGCGTGAATTTTGTTCCTTCTATCCTTGACTGACTAATTAAATTTTGTTTGTTGTTATTTTATTTAGTTGCTGACAGTCTTTGTCACTTTTTGCAGTTATCCTATTGCTGAATAAGTAAATAAATAGGCAGGGTCAACAGTCTTCATTTCCTGCCACAAAATGTTGCCATAAACTGAATTGCATCCCACTCCAGAGGCAGCTGTATTTCACCTGTGGTTAAAGTGATCCCTGCATATCCTATTACCTGCCTCACCTGTATGGTGTGAAGCTTAGATATAATTTTTGTAACCTACTTAGACCTTCAGATGAAAGGTGTCATGAAGACATTGTTCTGTTTAAATACAACTTTCAGAATTTAAAATGCACTTCTCTACCAGTGCAGTTCCTTTCCACTGAGCGAATGATTACTTTTCTTCTACTGTGTTCTGAAAGTATCTGAATGTAGAAATACTGGGTGTTAGAATCTGGTCTGACATCGTGCTTTCCTTAGTCTTCCAGAATGTTTTAAATAATGAGTTAGAAACTGGCCATTGCAGAGCCTGTAGGCAAAACAGCATCTGAGTGCGTAGTGGCAATAGCTCACACATAGCCTTGGACATTTAAATATATTTTATTGAGTCAAAAAAGTCAATATTATTTCAGAACAGCTTTGGGAATACCATTTGGAATCTGCTGTGTAGGGCCAACAGATGAAGTACAACAGTGCAAAATACTGATCGTGGCTAGCATCATGTCTAGTAGTTAGAATAACAGACTAGGAGACAGAACATCTTCCATCTTTGACCATCTCTGGCTTCTATCCCTGACCATCTCTAGCTTGCTGTTTGATAATGGTTAAATTATTAACCATCTCTGCTCATCAGTTTATCCATCTGTACATGGGGGCTGACATTCATTTACCTTTTGCTAGAGATTTTGTACTGACAATCTATTGATGTCAAAGGAGTTTTTTTTTAGGTCTTATGGAAACAGTGTCTTTTTCAGAATTTCTTAGTGACAGTGATGAGTTTAAGAAGGGGAGGAAATAGATATGTAGAATTCAAAGGATGACTCCTCATCCTGATAACAATTTTAACATTAGATCAAATTTTGGATCTGAACTGTTGCATTTAGTAATGTGTCCTTATGTCTCTATAGGGCATTACATCACAAAAGATCTCAGAGTTACTTACAGGAAGGACTTCACCAGCTGACAAAATGTAGCTACCTCTGAAGTGGAATGTGGCAATGACAGCCACAGCTTAGGACAGAAAGAGAAGAAGAATCTACTACAGAAGTGTGGGGAATGTATTTATTCACAATGGAATTTAGTCAACCTGGTGGGGCTAATAACCTGTATCTTGCAAAAAGAGTTCTCATGCCAGGTTTAGCCCATCTCTCCAGGTTAGCAGAATGAGTCAGGGAAGTCAACACGATCAGAGCCTGTAGTGAGACATTAAGGACAGTCTGAGTTCAGGGAGCCTGCTGAGTTAAGGGAGAGACAAAGGAGCAAGGAGGTTGTGCAAGCTGCTTCTACACAGAGAGACTCTTAGACCCCAGGCACAGGGCCTGGGAAAACAAGCAAGACCTGCAGGGAAGTTTCTTCAAGAGATCCAACAAATCCTCCACAGCAGCAAGAGAAAAGAACAGACTGGAGCTACCTGCAACAAGGGGTAGACACAAATCTCTTAGTAGGGATGTAATGGACCATTGAGCCCAAGCAGCATAATGAACTAGTGAGCCTCTAGAAGAAATCTCAAATTTTCTAGTTAAGCTGTTTTATGTTACAACAAACCAGTCCCCAGAAGGGAACAGTAAATACAAAGCATCAGTTGAGGTTGTTTTGTTTGGCTGTGGTAGTGGGGAAACTGAAGCAGCAACAGGCTCCGACACTTGAGGAGGTAGAGCCTGATCCGCCTGGGATAAATTTTCATGGCAATTTTGCAAGGCTACCACACACACTACTAGGTAACTCCTCCACCTATGCTGGGAAATCCTCTTCATTCTGCATTAAGAGAACCTGTTATTTTCAAAGCTCCTACACCAACCAGTGCTACTGTTTTACCAAAGTACACTGAAGTCCCACAAGTTGTCTACTTGAGGTGCCATGTTGTGTATGCTTATTTAACAATATGGACACACATGGCTATTACCTGAACAAATCTGGGTGGAAATTTTTGTCTCAGGTCTAGAAGCAAAGCATCCACACGCTGCCGCTGGAAAATAGAGCTTGGCTCTTCCTTCTTCTTGGCTTTTGGTTTAGCTTTATCTGCAAATCAAATCAAATACAGACTGAAATGGAACCCCACATCACATGAAGGGCATTCTAGTTCTCCAATATCTGTTCTTTGTTTTTGTAGACAGTTATCCTTTCTGGCACTGGGTGAGGTCATTCCTCAGTTTCTTTGCCTCCTATTTATTTCTTTTTTCCCTTTGAACTGCATTCTTCTCTCATATATTAGGGTAATTCAGTGCCTCAGTCTCCCTTCTGGAACACCAGTTTTGGACTCAATTGTCTCTTGCTCATTGATAAAGGGCTACACTCTCTTAGCCCTCCCCAGGCTACAACTTTCACACCTGCTGATGCAGGAGAGTGAAGCAGGACTTATTCTCAATCTCATAGGAGGTCCTAGCCTGATGTCCCTAAATAATTATAAGTGCCAACACTAGGCCTCAAGGCCACACCATTACTCTGTTACTCCCATCCTTTTCTGTCATTTATTTTCCCTCTCTTACACTTCTTTCTCGTCGCCTTTCCTGTACCCATCAAAATAGTTACAGGAATTATGGATGCTAATGTAAACATTAACTAAAAATTAGTGTTAAGTCTAAAGAAAAGGAGATTTGCTTAATGCACCAACTTGGCATCATACCTCTTTCCTCCTGGTCTTTGAAATGCCACCAATAGCCTTTGGAAGGGTGATATCGGCAGTATGACATGGCTTCATCAAAAGCAGACTGAATTCCATGCACCGCAGTGAGCTTTCCGAAGAAGTCAAAATAAGGAAATGTTCAGAAATTAAACAGAATAGTATACAATATAAAGAGACAGCTAATTCCATGCCCAGATGCAAATAATGACTGATGAAGTGTAACATACAAAAATACTGTGTGTTGGTAAAAAGCTAACCAAGTTTGTGAACTACTGTGGAAGGTAGTTTTGCCGCTAAAGTAGCTTTTCCCTCTATCTGGCAATTGTGTGACAGTTGCTATTTGAAATAACATTTAGATTTTGTTTATAAGAGAGACTTTTACAAAGCCTAGTACTGATAGAAATATTTTTGTGACTTTTGTATACTTTGAGAACAGTCTAAAAGAATATTTCAATCCAATGCATGTATTGCAGCCTTATACTAAGGCAGGGGTCTCAAACACACGGCCTGTGGGCCACATGCAGCCCCTAAAAATATACCCTGTGGCCCACAATGACACTATTTTTACCAGTATTTGCAATATTGTTGTATGAAAAGGTTTCAGTGGTGCAACACTCAGGCTAATGAATTAGTCCTCATGCAGCCCTCGTGGTGATTTAAGTTTGAGATCCCTGTACTAAGACATGAAAAGCAGAAAATAAAAATTATAATTCTAGTTTTAGTATCCAAGATGATAGAAGTGCCAACATTAGCCAAAGCAAACAAGGAGTCCTGTGGCACTTAAAGACTAATGGATTTTTTTATTGCAGGAGCTTTTGTGAGAGAAAATCTCCACCCTGAAGCTTCAAAGCATATGACAAAGCAGGATTTTCTCCCACAAAAGCTCCTGCGATAAATTTGTTAGTCTTTAAGTACCACAGGACTCCTGGTTTGTTTTGCTGAAGTAGACTAACAGGGCTGCCCCTTTGGAACTTGTCAACCTTAACCAACCAGCACCAAGTTCCCAAGGGGTAGCCCTGTTAGTCTACTTCAGCAAAACAAACCAGGAGTGCTGCGGCACTTAAAAACAAACTAATTTATCACATGAGCTTTTGTGAGAGGAAATGGTGAAGTGGGATTTTCTCCCACAAAAGCTCCTGTGATAAATAAATTTGTTAGTCTTTAAGTGCCACAGGACTCCTTGTTTGTTCAAGCAGCACTAGTACATCTTTCAGTTTAATTAGCAACTTAAATTAAAAGATTTCTTTAATAATTTTTAGCTTGACTTTGTCCCTTTGCGCTTTTTAAAATTTAATATTTCTCTCCCTTATCAACTAATAAAATTCTTCCATCCTTAAATAGCGATTCTGTCATAGCTGTTAAGGCATACTATCCTCTTCTGGGAACATTCACCTTTCATTGCAAATGTAGAGTACTCTACATACAGTACATTTTTTACTAATAAAATATTACACTAATGTCAAATCAAGAATTGGGCCCAAATGTGCTAGGTGCTATATGCACAAGATAGAAGAGAGTCCCTGCCCTGAAGAACTTACAGTCTGAGACAAAATAGGTAGAGGGCAAGGGAATGGATAGAACACATAAGCAGAGTAGAGTGATCAATGTGACGGCATGTTAGTCTCTCGATAGATAGATAGATAGATAGATAGAGGGGGAATGTTAATTCAGAGGGGATCAGCTAACCAGGAAAAGAAGGGTGACACTGAAGGAAAGGGGACTGAGAGGTATTGGGCAGGGGAGAAGAGGGTTTAACAAACTGTAGTTTTAAAAATACTGAATCAGTGATCTTATTTTACATTACCCAGCTCCTTTCCCAAAATGGAGGAGAACAGAGAAGAAACAAACCTTGAACTTGGTTGGCAGAAGAACTTAAATAAAAACAAATATGAACTGTTTTATGTCACCCAATGTGTAATAGCAATACTTACCACTCTGGAGTTTATGACAGATCCCAAGTCAGGTGCCTGATAAATCACTCCAGCAATAATATAGTAATCAGCTAAGGGGATGACTGTAAATAAGGAACATAATATCAGTTTAGTCAATGAGCTGAGCTCTGGATAAAAAAAAAAAAAAAAGGGATACAGTTGTTTAATTTCACTGGCCACATACTGGAAGTTGCAATTTTACATTACCAAGTGAATTTGTCAGAATATTTTGCACTTTCAAGTTGTTCCTCCAACTATAGCAAAGCACTTTACAAAAATTAGTTAAGCCACATACTACACCTGTGAGGTGGGGAAAATATGAAGTCCATATAAACAAGAAAGCATCAGTTTATATTCCTGTTCCATTGCTACAAAAACAATTAGCAAAATAATTGTTTTCAGAATCATGAGAGCAGCCAGACTGGCAGTCCTGCAAGCAGTTCAAAAATGCTTCACTATTCAGTGGTTCTCAACCGCTGTTTCACATTACTGTGTAGCCACACAGTGCTAAGTGTGTCATGGAGACCTGAGCGAGGGTGGGGGGGCTGGATTTGGCCTGGAGGGAGATGGTGTGTCCTGTAGGGTTGAGCATGCTGTCAAGTATGTCATGACCCACAAAAGGCTAAGAGCCACTGACCTACGATACATGATCCAGCCATTCTTAACTTTCACTCTGACCTGTCCAGCATTAGTTCTTGAAAATGTCACATGGAATCTGGCTGTGTTCTATGGGTTTGCCTGGGAAGCTCAGCTAATACAGTTCTATAACAAACCCCTCCACTACAGTTAAACCAGATTGGAGGTGACCCCTTTAAGGTTTGAATGGCATTCTTTAACCTGGCTGCTGAACTTCTTTGGGGGAGGCGGGCTTAAGTTGTGGGACAAACACAGGGGTTTCTGCCAGTTTAAGTCAAGTAAATTCAGTCTGAAAATACTTGTGTACATGGCACAATCCATTATGACACCTGAACTCCACATTTACTTCAAACTCTGAAGTCCTCTTACAAAGTGAACTACCTTTGGTGCAACTGAATTAATTTGATGTATTGCATGTGCGCACGCAATGCAACTGAGCCGGGCTGCGGTAGCCACCCAACAGCTGAAAACATTTGCTCAATGTGCAACAGCAATCAAAGAAACCTAACAGAATGTTAAAGAATGATAAGAAAAGTGGTAGATAATAAAGAGAGAAAACATCATACTGTCACTGTATAAAATAAAAGGTAGCTCATTGTCTCATGAGCATTGTTGCACTGAGACAGGCTAATGCAGAGCTTGACAAATTGTGGGCTCCGGCTTGCCATGGCACCCAGGGTTTTGTCCCTGGAGCCTAGCTGCAATGTGGTAGTCAGGGAGGTGAATGTCCCCTGGAACCTAAAAAAGAGCCAGTGCCACTGACACTGTCAGCAGTGCTGCCCCCCCGGGCACCGCAAGAATGGCTTTTTCTGGCTATGGAAGCCTTTTTGCAGTGGGCTGTGTGGGGGACAAATTAATCAGGGCTCTCAACCTGGAAAGAGAGACCACAGATCCTCCCCAGTGATGAAGGCCCGTTCCCAGCTGAGACTCAAATTAGCAGAGAACAAGGTGTGGTTCAGGATTTATTATTCAGCTGAATAACAAAAGGAACTGCATCAGAGGGCAGCAAAGAAGTGCTAGCCCCTCTGAGCAGCCCCCCCAACAACTCGAGTGCAAGAGAGAGAGCCCTGAGGGGCAGCATCACAACACTTTTATCCAGTACAGTATGATAATGCTATGATAATGCTTACATGATTGACAATGTTTTAGAGACCCTTATATGGTTACATCAACATTATTAAATACATATTAATGATTAAAGAATGCATATAATTATCCCCGCCTCTGTTTACTGTTGACATCATTTGCATTATCCTGGGTAGCCGCAGTACCTGCAAACTCATTAATTTCTGCCTAGAGATGCTGACCTTACATTGTTGTGAGGCTATGGTGCCAAGAAGGGTGAGCAGGAGATAGGAGGTAATACTCCCTTTTCAGTTAGAACAAAGACGGACAGTCTAGCTTACATTCCTTGTCCAGATGGTCAGGAGAAAAAGCATGAGAAAGGGGAGATAACACACTTTAACTATCAACTCTAGGCCGCTTGTTAAAGAAACTTAAATACATGACTTGCCAGAGAAACAACCCCACTACCATAGCAACCCACGGCTCCAACGAGGCCTACACTTCAGCACCTTTCTCACCGTCCTACAGAAGAGATTACATACAATTTCCCTTACAGCTGTCACCAAAAGTATTGGCAAGTAGGGTGGATTTTCGGCAGCAGGGGGCCCTCTTGGCTCTACCCCACTTTGAAAAGATGTGGTGGTGACAGTGGTTTTTGGCCCCGGCGTGGGGGGGTGCTGTCCTTGAATGCCACAAACCTAGGCACCTCAGGTTTTGGGCTGGGCCCCATATGTGCTGCACATTTGTCGAGGCTTGGGCTGATGTTCCTAAGTGAGCAACTGAGGAAGACAATGTGGGTGAGATAATACATTTTACTGGCTCAACTTCTGTGGTCAAAAGAGGTGAATTTTTGAGCTGTCCAAGAGGTCTTGTCTACATTTGTGCTTATGTCAGCAAAACTTTTACTGCTCAGGTGTGAAAAAACCACCCTGCTGGGTGGCATATGTTTTGCTGGCATACGAGCTAGTGTAGCCATGTTAAGTCAGCAAGAGAGCTCTCTCTATATATACAGTACAATAACAAATATATATAATTAATTGACCTAAATGAGGGGTGGTAGCTAGCGCCCTCTCTATATAATATAAATAGATATAATAAATTGACCTAAATTTAGGGTGGTGGCTGCTGAGATAGTGCTGTCTACACTTGACTTATGCTTGTAAAACTTGAATTGCTCACTGGGTTTTTTGTCCTCACACCCCTGAGCAACAAAAGCTTTGCCAGCATAAGCACGACCACAGACAAGCTCAGAGAGCTCGTCGAGTGTGGTAGGACATAGCTAGAAAACTTGTCCCTTTCACCAACAGAAGAAGCTGGGTTTAATAAAACCTATTACTTCACCCAGTGTCTGACTCATACCCTGGGACCAAACTACTACAGCAACACTACAAAAAACTACACAACTGATGTTTCTTTTTAAATAATATACAGAATCAAAAGGATATCATTCACCAGATTATAACCAGTTTAACAAAGATCAGACTCTGGGCCTAGCATACTGTGACAAGGTACTTTTAAAAGCGGAAAGTATGAAACTGAGACATCTGCAATCCCAGCAGAGCACTAATTGCCTGTTCTGAAACTCATGAGCACAGAGGAGGTTGGACTCTCTTCTTTAATTGATCTGCCTTTAAGATGTTAAAATCTGTGCCAGACTACCAAAATATGGGTAACAACCAAAGGAGGGAGATAACTAAGAAATCTTGCGCAAACTGTAAAGAATATTAAATCTTTCTCTTCTAAGCATACTACAACAAATGGTCATATTACCCAGCTGAGTCTGAATGTTTATATAGTAAAAGCCATGATTCCACTGCACATTTTAAAAAGCTGAATACCCAGGTACAAGCAAGACAGTGAAGTGACACTGGATTACTGCACACACCTTAACTCTAAGAGATCTAGATTCAGTTCAGATTTTAAATTCAATCTAATATAAGAAGTGGACAATCAGGTGCTCCTTTGCAATGTGAAACTACAATCCATAAAGACCAATGTTAGAAACCAAGAAAATTACGAGCAGCACTAGAAAGGTAGGAGTCCATTAGAAAAGCCCTTTCTATGTCATTAGAACAAAAATAAAATCTTACATTACTACAATATCATCTATTCTAAAAGACCCCAAACAGTTTTACAGATCATGTACAGTAAATACAGAAAAAATTTCACCCTACACTGAAAAATGGTAGCTTTTTAACAGCTCGCATGAACCCTACAAGTCAATTTAGGGCAAGAAATGAAGAAAACACAATCCAACTGTATGTAATGAGACAGAATGCAATGACCGGAACTGGGATTAAGACAGGGCACAGTGATAATAGCTCTATTCTCACTTAAAGTGCCAAGGGGTCTTTAATGATCCCAAATTGCTAAGACTTGGGTTTTATGTCTATTCAAATGATGGCATCTACACTATTTTCAGCACCCTCAGATACACTGGGGTGCTTTGGTGCAATAATGACTCATTGGGAAACATCATCTACTGAATGTACATTCAGTACACCAACACAAATATTCATACTATATGCAATGTCTTTCTGGGAGGTCCCCCACTCCTTCATTTACTTCCCTATTTGACAAGTGCAGTCTGACAAGCTCACAGTTCTAGGCAGTATGGCTGTGAGGTAAAAATGGCATTATGCAAAGAGCAATGGGACTGTTCCCCTTATCCTAATCACTGGAAATCAGATTTCCAAATGGCATGTTAACCTCTCAGAATAATTAGCATGAAATTTAATTTGCACTAATCATCCCCAGGCAAGCCCAAAATGAGTATTATGTTTAACTAATTAAACTGAAAACCTTATGTAAAGCGTATCATAAATATATGACATAGCATGCATGCTAACAACTACCAATTGCCCATGGCAAAATTTACAGCAGAGCAGCACCTTCTCATTGTACTATTATCATTTTGCCACAAGAGGGCACAAAGTTCCCTGCCATTATCAGAGTAGAGCTCTCCCTTTGGGGCAACACACAAAAAATGACAAGATCCAACACAGCCTGAGATCTAATGCCAGTACATTTATTTATGCAGCTACTTAAAGAGCAAAAGTAAATTTAAGGCAGAGGAAAATCATGATGTGACCACACAGGGCAAAACCAGAGAAGAAAGAAGAACACCAACATATTATCTTTAAAGGGAAAAGCTGTGTGTAGATTTACCTTGTGTAGGAGACTGTCTTTGCTGCTTCCGAATTATGAAGAGGATGGGCTCTTGAGCATGAAGGAGGATATATTCCACTCCAACCATTTGTCTAAAAGACAAGTGACCAAAATAAGTAACTCCATTCATCTGAAAGTTAAACATACAGGATGGAAAAACCCCACCAAGACAACCGTCATAGGGCCTGAATCCCCCCCCCCCGGTGAATCATAAGCTCTTGCTTGCTGACTGTTAAATGCATTAGGATTTTCCAAGATAAATACCAAAACCTAGCCTCATGCGGAGTCAACCTCTTGGTAAATTACAGGTAAATTACTGGCAGAACAAACCATTGGGAAAAAAACTGAACTTAACAGTTACAGAATTTACATAAGAAAGTGAGGGACCAATACTACTAACCAGACTGTATGCAGGTATGTGAAGGCTCCCCCGCACAAGCCCATAAGATTCACACAACTTTACCAATGGACATCTAGTATGATCTATATCAGTGGTTTTCAAACTTAGGGTTGGGACCCAGTACCAGGTTACAGACCCTCAGGTACTGGTTACGGCATCCCCTGGCGCCAACACCAAAAGATTAGCATGTATCATTAAAAGATATAGTTACTGTGTCATGGGCATAAATGATTTTTCTCAGCTGGGTCCTGAGGAAAAAAGTTTGAAAACCAGTGATCTGCATTATCCCACACTAGTACATTCCTAGGTTCCCAGATAATTTTGTCAATGCATTTCTGCTAGCAGTTCCATATCCCACTCCTGCCAGAGTCACACATCAAAGAAAACCTATTACATGCTATGATGTGACTAACTTGTAATTAGGATGCCTATACCTGGGGGGGGGGGAATAATATTCACAGGTGCACCAAGCTGTTGGAGAAAAGCCGGCCCCAGGGCCCTAGGGTGGAGAGTAGGGGGTCTGGGGAGAGCTGGCCTCAGGACAGAGGGGGAGAGCCAGCCTAGAGGGGTAATGGGGGACATGGGGGTGCTGGATCAGCAGCCCTGACATGTTGGAGAGCTGGTCAGGGGGTGAAAAGGGGGAAGGGAGAGCCAGCAGGCAAGGCAGGGAGCCCACCTGGAGGGAAGGTAGGGGGCTTTGGTCCTGGGGTGCTGGTAGAGAGCCAGCCCCTGAGCAGCACGGAGCCTGCCCAGGGGCGGGGAGGGTGGTGAGCCGGCCAGGGAAGGCAGAAGGGGGCTGGACAGAGACCTCACACAGGCTGGATCTGACCCGCAAACCGTATTTTGCCCACTCCTGGCCTACCTACTCATTTCCCCTCTGGCCCAAATTAGAGGTCACACTTCCCATGTTGAATCTTGCCATGCAGGGAGGTATTTGTTCTAATAACAGCACCTAATTCAATTTGGCAGGAACCACAGGTTAAGCAATAATGCACACACTCTTTATAATTCTGTAGAGAAGCTCAAAGTGTCAGACTACTGTCGATCCCACTTCAGATACATGAAATTACTCTTCTTCATTTGATTACAAAATTAGAATGAGCCATTGCCCCCAAACAATTTCCCTCTTTTTATCTTGGTCTGTAGCTGCTTGGTCAAAAAAAAAAAAAAATCAGCTTTCCAGCTATTTGGCTTTTTTAATATGTCTGTAAACTGGCAATCGCAGGTATACCCAAATCCTATCTACAGTGCTTCACAGGAGGCACCACAGGAGCTAAGAGAATGCAAGCTCCTTTTGGTGTATGAAAGAAGATGGGATTCAGTTGCAAGTGGCTGAGTAAATCTACCTCAACAGAAGACTAGAAAAAAGGAACAGAAGCAGGGTCACAACTTTCTCCGCACTCTGCAATTCAGCTGCCAGCAACAGTCTTCAGAGGAGAAGTTAAAAATCACCAGCTCAGAAAGTAATTTTTCAAGTTAACTCATCATTCCTTACAATAACTTACTGCAAGTGGTCCAATGTCAGCCGCTGCATTTTGACAACTTCATTGTTACATGTTCGGTCATAGAATGGGTTACTTCGCTCTGAGAAGTAGTCTAACACACTCCCATTGTTTAATATAGGAATCCAGGAACTGTCAACCCAGGAAATTCCCAGGAGGTTATCTGGAAAGAAAGACCTAAAATTAGCATTAAAAACAGTCACCATGATTATGGAGTCTTATAAATTAAAGACAAACTAATCAGAACATGTCAAATACAAAACAAAGTTTTCATGCAAATTGTTTTAGTTTATTTGTCTGAAATTCAAAACTAATCAAAAATCATTTTTGCCCCCTCATAGAGAAACATCTCTTAGGGAGGAAATAGATATTATTTAAGAATTAATCTGCCCACATAACATTTTCTATTTCTTCTTTGCTATTACATAAAGATATGGGAGCCACAACTTCATTTCTCAGGAATGCCAGAAGGGGAAAAAATTACTTGCATTTACACTGATAGTCATACTGTACATGGTTCACATTAAGAACAGCAGTGTTTACCAAATAGAATGGGCAAATAAAGCATGACACTCATTTTGGAAGCAAGAAAACCTAGCAAGGAAGCAAAGCCAGCATGAAATGCCAGACTAAACAAATTTTTGGAGATAGCAGATGCCATAGTCAACAGGCAATTGATAAATGTGCTAACATTACTACTCTCTCATGGCTACATGAACTTTAAAGCTTCTAGAAATTTAGTTATTTTAAGATACATTAGCAATGATGTCCAGCGCCTAAGAGAAGAGGAAACAAAAGAATAAACCATCAATTTTTACAGTGAAAAAAGAGCATTAGTAGAAGTGTGACTGAAAACAATGCAAGATTGAAATCCTCTTTATTCTAGGAATGTAATTGGCCCGATCCTGCACGACTGGTAAACCGAAAGCTTCCATTGCACTATTTGAAGTATAGAAGTTTAACTTCAGTTGAAGTTTTGAATGCAAGATTCAAATCCAGAATGTATGAATGTGTTACAATGTGAACTTAAGTTCCAGAGGAGTACCCATGTTAGTCTGTATACAGCAAAAACAACAAAAGTCCTGTGGCACCTTAAAGACTAACAAATTTTTTGGGGCATAAGCTTTCATGGGCTACAACCAACTTCAGAAGCACGAAGTGGAAACTAGTTAGGCAGTATATATACATTTGTAAGAGTGAGCGGCAATACAATGGGGAGGGCAAGGTGCTAACAAAGTCAATTCAGTTAGAGGTGGATGAGGCCCATTCAGTGAATCTAGGAGCTCAAGCAAACCAGGATTAATACCATCATAAAGAAATAATTCTTTTTTGCATTGTCAATCTCAGAACTGCTAACCTAGTTCTTACAAATGGGAAAAAAAACAAGGCTTTCCATGTTATTTCACATGTGCTACCCCTTTCTCTCATCATAAAAATAGGAAATCCTCCACTGCCTAAAGGTACTTTATTGCAGTAGCACCCACAATATGCTAAATGCTTTCCAAATATGAGGCAACAAGGTCTCTATCCCAATGAAAATAAAGTACCCAAATCACTCAGTATTCATATTCTTGGCATGACACCTGCTCACTTAATATTTCAAGAACCATAAGAAATTCTCATTTGTGTCCTCCCAGGTGTTGACTGGAACTTCAGAAAGTAAGCATGCCATAAAAAAGTTCCAGCTCCAGCCCAGACTATTACTGGCCACCACTTTTGAGTGCCATTTATATTTGCTTTTATAATATACAAGAGACCATCCTCTAGGGGGAAAAAAAAGCACAAAAAGCAAGCCTGATACCTGGAAGTCAATTCTTCCTCTTGAGAAGAGTAATCTTAATTTGTATGTGTGTGCAAAAAGAGTTCTATTTTCCCAGTCCTTTCAAAAAAGGCATCTTATCTAATGCATTTAAATGGATTTTGAGGAATATTCTCATCTCAACAACCAAATGTCTGTACCATCCCTTTCAATTAACCTTCAAAGTCTAATGATGGCCAGACTCAAAACTAAGGGACACAGAAATCCATGGCAATACAGTAAGCTAAAATAAGAGAGCCTCATCTCCTTTTCTAAACCTTGCCCTCCAATCCATCACTTCCTTTGTCACCAGTCTTCCTAGTGACCCAGCCCTGTGACCTGAGGTTTGCTTAACAATCCTACTAGATTTCACCTAAATCTTACCACTTTTTCCTCCATATATCCAGAGCCATCCTTTTCTCTCTATTCGCAGCAGGAAAATTGTCATCCATGCCCTTTCCCCTCCCTCTCTCAATTACTGCATCCTCATCTCAGTCTTTCCTGATATCCATGCTGTCTCATCCAGATCTATTCAAATGGCTGCTAAATCATCTGCCCAGCCCATTGCTTTGGCCTTGCCACATTGCATTCAATCGTTCACTGATTTCGATTTTCCCATAACTTCAAATGTATATTGAACATTAATCACAGTCCCTGTCCTGTTTTATTCGAATCACAGAAATGTATAGAATCATAGAAGATTAAGGTTGGAGGGCATCTCAGGAGATCATCTAGCCCAACTCCCTGCTCGAAGAAAGACCAATCCCAACTAAACCATCTAAGACAGGGTTTTGCTAAGCTGTACTTTAAAACCCTTGAAGAATAGTGATTCTATCGCCTCTCTAGATAACCCATTCCAGTGCTTCAACACCCTGCTAGTGAAAAAGATTTCTCAGTACCCAACCTGATCTCCCCCTCTTCAACTGGAGGCCTTCACTCCTACTTCTGTCATTGACTACCACTGGAAACAGCCTACTCCATTCTCCCTGGAACCCCCTTTCAGGAAGTTAGAAATTGATATCAAATTCTGCCTCCCCCCCCCCCCACACTTTTCTCTTCTGCAGACTAAACAAGCCTAGTTCCCTCAGTTTCTCTTCATAAGTCATGTTCCCTGTTGGACTTTCTCCGATTTGTCCCTATCCTTTCTGCAGCCAGGGGCTTTTTTTGGGGGTGGGGGGTGGGGTGGGACAAAACTAGATAGAGCATGCCAAATGAGGCCTCACCAGTGCTGTAACTTGTCCCTGTCCTCCAGAGTATCTACCACTCCCCTAACTTATTGTCATCCGCAAACTTATTGAGGGTGAAATCTACCCCATCCTCCAGCTCTTTAATGAAGATGTTGAACAAAACCGGCTACAGCACTGACCCCTGGGGCTTTCTGCTTGTTACCAGCTGTCAACCAGACACCAAGCCATTGATCACTGCCCAGTGAGCATGGCAATGATGTAGCCAGTTTTCTGTCCATCTTGTAGTCCATTCATCCAACCAACCCATACTTTAACTTGATGATAAGAATACTGTGGGAAACTGTATCAAAAGCTTTGCTACAATCAATGTACATCATAGCCACTGCTTTCCTACATCCACTGCTTTGAGGGGGAGGAGAAGTGGTGGACATGTAGAAGGCACCTCAATCTATTTTATACCATGCCTACCTCAGCTGTTTCTGAGTGCGTTTCCACAGCCTCTCCTGTGTAACTGTTCCAGTGCTTAATACTCAACATACCCAATTCTTTCAACTTTTCCTTAAAGGGCATGTTTCCTAAACCTCTTATCATTTCTGTTGCTCTCCTCTGGACTCTCCCCAGATTGTTCACATCTTTCTTAAAGTGCATTTCCCAACACTGGGCACATTACTCTAGCTGCAGAAGGCTCACTAATGTCAACTAGAGTGGTGACAACTCTTGTATCTATATGACACTCCTGTTAACATATCCCACAATGGGTATGTCTACACTGGAGGCTTAAATTGACTTAAGCAACCCCAGGGGCCACATCTGGAGTTCTTTAAGTCGGCTTAAGCACTTGCGTAAGTTGACTTAATAACTCTCACCCTTAAAGCTGATTTTAAGGGTTAAGCTGACTTAACAAAATGTGGCCATTAAAGTTGACTTAAGCCAGGAGACCCTTCCTGGCTTAAGTTGACTTTATAAAGTCAACTTAAACAAATGGGGACTCTAAGTCAACTTAATAAGATTAACTTTAAGTCAACCTTATTAAGTCAACTTAACTTGAGCCCTCTACTGTAAACATAGCCAATGACATTGCCTTTTCAGAACAGCACTCTCTTGACTCACATACAATTTGTGATCCGCTATAATCTCCAGTTCCTTTTTTGTACTACTACTACCTAAGCAAGTTATTCCCCATTCAACACTTGCGTTGTAAATTTTATGAGTCTATATACAGAGACGAGTACTTAAAAGCTGAAGATAAAGCAAGCAGAGATGCCAGGTCAGTGTGTTTGGAAGTCCTGCACTGGCTATTTTTCACTGCTCCAGAACTGTTTTAGGAAATAGAAAGAAAGCAAAAAGAATGACATGTTTCCCTAAACCACAGGTTTGAAATACTGAAACTCCCTCCATCCTTCATCTGCTGAATTAAATCTGACAGGCATTATAGCACCTATCAAGCAGGACCGGCTCTACTGTGAGGCAAGAGACAGACATGGTTTCAGATGACAGTTCTTAGGGGTGCCTAGCCACCCTGAAGATCAGGCTGGCTCCTACCTTTTCAACTCTTTCCTAGCAACTCAGGCACTGTTAGTCAACCTGCAGCTTAAGTCATACAGGCAGAGTGCACTTTAAATCGCTCTGCAGGCAGATGCTGGAGATTTACGCACTTTGGAAAACAGTTCTCAACCTCCATGAATTGGGGGGACGGGGGGTGCCAAATCAGAATTTGGCTTGGGGCGCCATAACCCTTTGAGCCAGCCCTCCTATCAAGTATATAAATAGTGAAAAGGAAAATCGGATGTGCACACAGATAATTCACAACATAATTTAGAAAAGATGCTGCTCCTCTCTCTTTGCAGATTCTAGAAAGCTCTATTTGAAACGTTGAAGGGGTCCCGTCTCTTCTTGCTCCACCACCATCCTGTTCCCTCTCCTTAACTTTTGTTGTAACTAAGATGGAACATCTTTGACAAATAGGGGTTCATATTCTATATACAGTCTTTAGCTCAGTCTACTCTTTCACTGTTTTTTTCCCCACAGGCAAATGCTTTTCTACCAAAGTAATAGAGCACTTCAGAAATACAATAGCTAAATCAGATGAACTAAGAAGCTGTTTGCAATGTGAGACTCATCTGTCTGTTTTGTTCCACCACATTTTTAATTCGAGTACATTTGCCTGGTGTCTAGATCCATAACCTCTCATTTCCGGTTCTTGGAGGGCAACATGCACTGCTTGTCTACTTGGGTGTCAGTCTCCACAGAGAGCTGGCTGAAATACTGCAATAAGTGGATGAACTTCTGTATACAATTAAGGCACAAACCTGCACTCTCTCTGCAGGCAAGAGCCCCATTGACATCGATGGGAATTTTGCTTGCACAACGGATGCAGAACCAGGCTCACGGCTTATAAATCACTTTGGGATATTTTGTTGTAAAAAAATGGTATATGAAGAGAGGTCGGGATTACAGAAAGCAGAAGGGTGGTATTCCAAGAGAGCAGACCCCATGTACAGATTAAGATACTTCTTGATTGTTTTTAGCATGTGATTAATGTGAAGGAAAAGAGTTTCCCGGCTGTTACAGCTCCAGCTATTTATTTATTTTGTGGAGAGGGGGACTCAATTGGTTCAGAGATTTAAAGGACTTTGATATGACCGAGATAACACGGGGGGGGGGGGTCTGTCCTTGTAAGCAGATACAGCTTTGCAGTTTGTTTCCCTGCAGGACACGCCAAGGCAGCATCCCTGTTGATGATGTACAGCAGTGACAGGAGGGAGTAAGCCCCCCTCAAGTCCCCTCAGTGCCCGTCTCCCGCCACCTGCTCCCCCAGACCCAGCGAGATGAACCCTTAACCCACCGGCCCCGGCCCGGTTCGGCGCACGGGGCTGGGGCGGCAAGTGGCCTCAGCGGTCGGGTCCAAGGGGCGGGCCCCTGAAGCCCAGCGGCTGCTCCCTGGTTCGCACTTTACAGCCGAGCCCTGGGGGCGGCCGGAGCGAACGGGCGGGGAGCTCAGGGGCCGTCTCTAAAGTCCGCTCAGCGGCGAAGAACGCGCAGCCGCCATGCAGCGCCGCGGCGGCCGAGCCGGGAGCCCGCAGTTCCCGCCCCCTGCCCTGGGCACACCGCCCGCCCGCGCCCTCCAGCCCCGCCAGCGGCGAGCGGCCGCTACCTCGGATATCCACCGCCGCCATGGTCCCCCCGCACGGCACGCGGCCGGCGGCCGGCGCCCTCCGCGGAGCTCTCCTCCGGCTGTCGGCACCAGGGCCATAGAGCGCAGGAAGTCCGCGATAGAGCGGCGCTCACCATAGAGAGCAAGTAGCGCGGCAGCGGCCCCCGGGGGGGGGGGGGCGGTGTGGAGGAATCACAGGGCTCAGGCTCTGCGATCTAGGCTAGTGGTTCCCAACCAGTCTGCCACTGTATGCATGCAGCTGTGCCACAAAATTTGTTTTGAAAAACTGATCCAAGAGCTCTGGATTGGCTCATGAATATTCAAGAGGTCATTTGGCAACTATATGGTGGTGTGTGCCTCAAATTAATTAAAGGTAGCAAGGTGTGTCAGGGCAGAGAATGTGTTGGGAACCACTGACCTAGGCCAATAGTTCCAAAACATTCCCCTCATCACACACACCCTGAATTTCCCAACACCACCCCCCACAGCTGTCAGCTAGTAACAGTGTTATAGCAATTTAGTGAGCACCACAACACCGCTCCTATACCCCCACTGAATTTCCCAAACCCCCCCCCCCTTGACAGCTAGTAAAAGTGTTATACCAATTTAGTGAGCACCCCCTACACTTCCTCCTGCACCCAGCCCCCTGATTTCAAGTCCTGGGCAAGCTGCTGGTTCCCAGCCTTTTCCTTTACATGGACCACTACATCAGCCTCAAAAGCTTTTGCTGACCACCACATAACGAAGCTATTTTAAACTCTTAATATAGCCTATGGCTGATGGAAGTCAAACTTGTATCTCAAGGGGCATTAAAAATGCAGCTATCAACTCTCCTAATTTGCTCAGTGTACCATGTAACAGCCCATTGTGCTGTCAGAGGTGATTCAACAAATTGGTCCCAAGCAATTGGTTGAGTCACCTCTGACATCAGGAAGGCCTAGGAGTCTTGGCATGGCACAGATATCTACCTTTAGCTGCATACCTCATTGTAATTCATAAAGGCAAAATGGCTGAGGAGTCAAGACTTCAGGCTTCCCATGGTTTAAACCTAACAACTGCTCTGATTTGCTGTTACTGTCTGACCTATGTTTTACACCCCCTTGCATTTATTTTCATTCCATTCTGTAAGTTCACTCATCTTCCAAGCATCTGACAAAGTGGGATTTTCTCCCACGACAGCTCATGCGAAAAATAAATCGGTTAGTCTTAAAGTGCCACACAACTCCTTGTTTCTTTTTTTTTTAAATCATGGTTTTTAAATATGGCAAAATGAGGTATGGTCACCAGGTAGCTGCCTGTACTCCAAAAATACAAAATATGACAGCAAGATAAAGGCAGGACACAGCTAATTTTCAAGGGGGAGCTCAATGTTTTAATCAGGTATAAAGTTGTGTCTGTCTACCTTGCATTCTTAAGCTTGAAAGATGCAACAAAATGTACCTTTATGGATCTGATGCAAAACATGGGATAGTAGATACTAAATCAAGCGTAATTCCTTAACATAATATCCCATGTCCTATAAAAAGCCCTTAAAATAAGCCTGGATTTACACCAAAAAAGTAAGTTTTGGGTAGGGAGAGGGGAGTCACTTTTAAAAAAGATTTCATAATAAAAATGCAATGCCTAAGTCCCATCATAATGTGGTCCTATATAATTAAGCTTTATAATGCACCTGTGTAATATGTATCACAACACAGCACAGACAGGGAAATCAAAGCATCCAAATGTTAAGTGACTCACAGTATCATACAGCAAGTCACAGGGCAAAGTCAGCATTTGATCTCAAGAATTTAATATAAAGTCTCCTTCTTCCAAAAACCAGATCACCCTTCAGAACTCAGTGGAATGTAAAAAAAAAAAAAGGCCAACAAAAAACAGTGAAAATTGTTTTGAAAACGTTCCTTTGAAAATTCTCTTCAGAGACAGAAGTAAAGATTTTTTAAAAAATATTTTACCTTAGCATTGTCCCATTGCAACTGTTAAAGAAAAGGGGGTATGATTTGCAAATTGCAGCAAAGTAGCTAAAATAGCAATAACTCCCACTGACTCAGCTAGTGGGAGGTTCTCTTTAGGAGAGAAAAATAATTCCGATAGACCAGTAGTTCCCAACCAGTGCACTAGGGCACACTGGTGTGCTGCAGGAACCCCTAAAGTGTGCCACAAGCATGCCCAAGAGCTGGAGTTAAAGTTCCCTCCCTGCTCAGCCCAGCCATGTGGGCTGTGCAGGGCTGGGAAAAGGCAGGGGTTAAAGTAAGGGGGAAGGCACTGGAACACAGTTCTGAAGCCCATATTTTTAGTCAGGCAGCCTTCTGGCCCCCTTAAAATGGAGGAAGACACTGGAATGTGGAGTTCCAGGGGTCCCCCCTAAAAATAGCAGGAGCAGCCCAAATGCACTGTTTAGGTAGCTCCACCTTAAAGATGGCTCCACCTTAAGCCCAGCCAGCAGAGGGGGGGGGGTGGGAGTGTCTGAATCTCCCCCTGCAGGGTGGATCAGCTTGTCAGCCAGCCTGCAAAGAGCCTAGGTAAGGGCTTTGGGGGAGAGGGTTGCTGGGGGTGGTGTGAGGCAGATGTGTGTGCATGTAGCAGAGGTGGGTGGAAGTAGCTGTGTAGCTGGGGGCTGGAGGCCTAATTCTGGCCCCTGCAGTGATGGGAGGGTCCATCACAGGCAGCAAGGGGCTGGGGGAGGGGAGGACAGGACCCACTGGGGTGGGAGGGAGCAGCAGTGGGGTGAGGATTTGCCCTGGGTGGCAGGGAGCCACTCTGGAGAAGCGGGAAATGGGTGCTGTGACATACTCCCCTGCCCTACCTTCCTACTGCCCAGGTTCCCCCCTGCCCCACCACAAAGCCACTCTTGTTCTCCCTTCCTCTCTTGCCACCCTTGTGCGGTCCTTGTCCTCTTTTGCCACCCCTGCCCTGCTCTGCTCCCCACACTCACTCCTGCTACTGCACATGACTCCTGACCTCCCCTGTTTTGCCACCCCTGCTCTGCTACCCCTACCACACCACATAGGAGCATTTCTGAAACACTGTGCCATGGTTCATGAATATTCATAAGTAATTTAAGATAATTTGAATATTCATGAGCTTTTTAATGATGGTGTGCCTCAAAAAATTTGAAGGTATCAAGGTGTGCGACAGCAGAGAAAAGGCTGGGAACCACTGCTATAGAGACCACAGGGTTCTGGCCCTGAACTTTGACAAAGTGTTTATCTTCACACTTTTGGTTCCTTAATTGATGTAACAGGTCATTCAAATGCTTGAAGAAGGAAATAGAGGAATCTTGGGGCATCAGAATGGACAACAAAATGTTATAACCACTTGGTTTGAAATGATAAATGCTGGATATCTAGCTCAAGCTGAATATTTTTTGAAAAACTTCAGCCAAAATGACTCTTTAGCTTCCAAGAATGAGGGAGGGGAAAATACATTTCACCTGTGTCAAAAAAAAATTGGTCATCTTTTCTTTGAAGGGCTCAGGGACTTGAAATTTGTTCACAGTGGTGACCTTGATGCCAGGGGTATGCTTTTTGCTAACCCAGTAAAAATCCACCCTGAATCTGGCCAAGTCATAAACCTTTGAAAAAAAATCACAGTTGACATAAAGTGGAGACTTTTTTGGTTTTAGTAGCCAAATTCCTTGACAATTCTGTCCACAATAAACATGCCGCAACCCAATGTTCATCAGCATTTTCCCTGCAGTCAAAAGTCTGGACTTTGTGGGCTATTTTGGGTCCAGGTTCTGGCACCTGAACTGAGAGCAGAGAATCTGTCCGTCCTGGGCTCTTAGGCAATGTCTACATCTACTTTTTTAGTTTAGACTTGTTAGTCTGAACTAAAAAAGTCCGTGGTTAGCCCGAACTAACGTTGTGCTAGTTCGGACTAACCGCGGCTTTTTAGTTTGAACTAGATGCGTGTCCTAGTTCGAACTTAGTTTTTAGTTTGAACTGGAACACATGGCTAGTTTGAACTAATGGCTTAGTATGAACTAGCCCAGGGGTCAGCAACCTTTGCTGACCCCTGTGACCCCTGTGCTGGCCCCTTCTCCTTGACCGTCAGCCAGTGCCAGTGGTTCCCTCCACAGAAAGAAAAGCAACGGCTTCTTGAAAATTTTGTGGAAGCCATGGTAGGAAATTGGGGGGCAGGGATGGGGCTCTTCCCTGGCATGCTGCTGAAAGGAGCCATGCACAGAAAGAAGCTGTCTGCAGTGCCTCCTCTTGGGGGGGGTCCCCAGGCATGCTGAGGAAAGACGCTACCCAAAGTGGCTCCTTGGCAGCTGCACGCCACAGAAAGAAGCTGTTCCAGGCAGGGGTGTTGCTGGCCCGGGGAGGGACCCAGGGCCCAGGCCCTGCCCTGGCCCACAGGCCCCACTCCCTGGCTGGGGACAGGGCCAGAAGCTGCCACGCTGCCGTGGGCAGCTAGTCCCCGCATCCCCGGCTGGGGACAGGGCCAGAAGCGGCTGCGGGGTCCCGCATCCCTGGCCGGGGACGGGGCTGCCACCGGCACGGGCGGCCAGGTCCCAGATCCCTGGCGGGGGATGGAGCCGCTGCGGCCGCAGGCGGCTGGGCCCAGACTCCCTGCTGTGGCCGCGGGCAGCCAGGCCCCGGATCCCTGGCCAGGGATGGGGCTGCTGTGGCCACCGGTGGCTGGGCCCCAGATCTCCAGCCTGCCTGTGCTGGGATTTGGGGCAAGTGCCCTGGGTGCCCAGCGCCAGCAATGCCTCTGGTTCCAGGCATCTTCTTTCCTCAACATGGGCATGGTGGGGACCTTCTGTGCCCCTAAAAGAAGCTGTCTGGAGTGGCTTTCAGTGGCAGGAGCCACAATTTCTGTGGCACTGCAGAGGGTGCTGCATGTTGCAGCAAATGGGCTCTTGTGCCACTGTTGGTACATGTGCTGGGGGTTGCCAACCCCTGAACTAGCCATTATTTTGGGTCTTGCTCATGCTTAGATCAAACTAAAGTTAGAGCTAAGCTGGCTAGTCTAAACTGACCAGGGGTACTTATTAGTTTGGACTAACTTTTGCCTAGTCCGAACTAAGAAATTTCTTAGTTTGGACTAGCCAAAGGCTAGTGTGGCCATGGGCCAAATTAGTCCAGACTAAGTTTGCTTAGTCCAGACTAATTTGGCAATGTAGAGTTAGCCTTAGTGACCTCCATGATGGTACCCAGGCAGCATGGAGATGGTAGCTGCCTGATTCAAATACTAAGGGTATGTCTATACCAGTGGTTCGCAACATTTTCTCTGCTGTGCCACACCTTGCTACCTTTAATTAATTTGAGGCACACCACCATATAGTTTCCAAATGAACTCATGAATATTCATGAGCCAATGAGCCAATCCAGAGCTCTTTAAGTAGTTTTTCAAAAAAATTTGTGGCATACCTGACAGCACACCTATGTGCCATGACACAGTGGTTGGGAAACACTGGTTTATGCTGATAGCGGCAAATTCGCCGCCATAAGTTCACCCTTCCAGAAGCACATCGTGGCGAGTAGGAACTCACCATGCTGCTCCTGGAAGCTGACCCTGGAAGTCCTAGGGGTCAGGAGGTGTAAAGGAAAGCTAAATGCAAGAGATTTGCAGTTGGTTTTCCCCTAATGTGTAGCAGCGGCTTAGAAAGTTGCAGCCGTTTACACAAGGAATTTTATGTTCCTTGAATAAACGGTGGTCGACTGCTGCTGAAAAAGCCCTAAGTACAGACTAGGACTAAGAAGACAAAAGCCTAATTTGTTTGGGAGCAGGAGGCAACAAATTGGTGCAGAGGATGGGGGAGGTGGAATTTGGGAATAGAGGCTAGAGGAGAAGGGTGAGAAAAAAACCTGGTACTGGAAGCTGGAGTAGGGATGAGACTGGAAATGACTGTGCAAAGAGACTTGGACTGGGACCCAGGAAGGCAATGAAGTCAAGGAATTGACAGCAAGAGCAGCAGAGGGACTGGGAGACAGATCAGATGAGGAGTCAGGGAAAGATTGGGACTGGCTGGGAAAGGAGAACCGGACCTGAGAACTAATGGGGCAGGGCAAAGGAGGTGAGTGCAAAGAGGAAACACATCTGATGAGAAGCTGGGTTGCAGGGGAAGAACTGGGACTGGTTACACAAAGGGTATGGCCACACACAGTTTTTAAAGCGAAACAATACTGATTGTTTTGCTTTAAAAAAAAATTAGGTCCACATGACATTCCATTGTTTCGATATGACGAACTCTGTCATATTGAAACAACAGAACTGAAAGCAAAACAACAAAATCTGGTGGGTAACTGAACTGGCCGTTGAATCAAAATGGCGATTGTTTCAATTCTGGAGCGGATTGCCCTTCCTCCTCCCAGGGTGCAAAGCACCAGGAAGGAGGAAGTGCCCAGCCCCTGTGGTGCCATGTGCCTGGAGGCTGGTTGCAGCATGGCTGAGCCACATGCTGCCACAGCACAGGGGCGATGCCAGGCAGCTGTGTGGTCTTGGGAGAAGGTCCTCTGCCTCCTTGAGATATGTGGCAGAGATGACATCCGTGACCTGTTCCGCACTAGGCACCACAACCATGATAGCTACTGGACATTTTGGAGGCACTGCCCACACACGGGCACGAACACACCACAGAGCAGGTGTGTTCAAAAATAATAGTCCTGCGCCAGGGCTGTGCCAATACCAAGGACGCAAGGCATCTCCAGGGGGCAGCTAGCACCACCAGCTGCCCCTTTTACGAGAAGCTTGACACCTTCCTGAGGGAGGAGCCCAGTGGCCTCCCAGCCCAGCCCATCGACTCTGAGGAGCCCAGCCCTAGGGCCACATGCCCTGAGGGAGGCCCCTCAGACAGGGAGGCATCAATTGACGTGGGCGACATCAGCTGCCCGAGAGTGCCCAACCACCCAAAGCCCCACCAGCCAGTCCCAAGCTCCTCCCTGCCTGGGAGGAGGAGACCACCACCCCTGAGGAGGATGAGCAGGAGGGGGAGACAGAGGAGGCACCACCCATATCTGCCCCGGAGGAGGGGACATCCAGGCAAACATCTGGATCACCTGTTGGTGAGTGTTCCTCCCCTCTCCAGGCAGGCAGGGCCGAGCCTGCCAATGGCATGGGTGCCTAGGGTGCAGGCCTTGGGACAGGCAGGGCACGGGGCTGGTGGGGGGCCCTTCCACAGGCGCCGGTGGCAGAGGAACATGTATGCCAAGATCCCAGGACCCAGCAGGGTGGGGGATGCTCATCAGGGAGGTGCCACTAGGCAGATGTGCCAGCATCCAGGTCAGAGAGTGTGCAAGCTGCACCGCTGGCACATGGCCTTGGGAGACCCCAGCAGGACCATCCCTGGTGGGGTGCAGGGACCCAGGTGAATCGCCGTCTGTGGGGCCCCATTCATCCCCCTGGCACTGGGGGGCAGGGCCAGCCAACCCAGGAGAGAAGCAGGCCCCTTCACCCCTGTGCCAGCTCTTTCCCATCTGGGGGACCCAGCAAGGTGGCGAAAAGTGGCAGCTGGACTTAGCGCTCGCAGTCCCCTCCCCCACCACACATGCTGCCTCCAGCACAGACCCAAAGGCAGCACGCGTGGCGGAGGAGGGGACCAGGAGTGCTGAAGCTGGCTGCTACTTTTCGCCGGCTTGCCTAGTCCCCTGGATGGAAAACAGCTGGCTATAGGGGGGCAGGGCAGCATGGGGCCCCCAGAAGGCGAGACCCTGGGGCAATCTCCCCACGGCCCTGCTTCGCAGCCCACATCCTGCTGAGTAGCACTCAGCACTGGGCACCATGAGGCCATGTGCGCCCTCAGTGGGGTGTCCTACAGATCATGGAAGGGGAATCCTGCTGATAGTCTGGGCGGAGGGGTTTGCTGCTGACAGGCTGTACACAGTCAAGGCCATCAGGCAGAGGGGCGCTAACCTTTTTACCCATTTCTCCCCAGCAGCTCGCACAGGCATCTACCGTCCCACTCCAGGGAGTCTGCTGACCACTGCAAGGCAGAGGAGAAGAGCCCACCAGACCAAAAATGACATCCTCAGCAGCTTCCTTGAGCTGGGCAACTGAGCCAAGGAGTCAGCCCAGCCCTCGAGAGAACAGCAGGGCAGGTGCCCAGAGGCCGCCATCTGCCAGCTCCAGTGCGCAGCCAACGCAGACAACCATGTCCTTGCAGCGATGGAGTGGCAGGGTGAAGCACTGCAGGTCCTTGGAGGTGCCATCCAAGACGTCGCCTCAATCCTGCGGAGCATTGCAGAGCAGCTAGTGCCCCTGGCACCTGAGCGAGTGCCTCTGAGACAGGCAGGTCTCTCGCTGGTGGCACCCCCAGACCCAGGACAGCCTTGGGGAAGGCCACAGTCCATCAGGCCACAGGCCTGGGACGGCCTCCCCCCCCCCCACCTTTCAAGGTCCCCAAACCCTCACCCACTTCCCATCTCCCAGTTCGCAGCCCCTGCGATTCTCCCTCCAAAGTTCCACATCCCCTACCTGCCTCCCAAGACCTTCTTTGCCCCAACCACCCCCTTATTGGAAATTAAAATCCTAAAACTGAAAATAGTGCAATTTTTGCTTTTATTGGGTGGGGTTCTGGGTGTGGGTGAGGGTTGGATGGAGGAGTGGGGGGTGTGGGGCGGTGGGCCTGGCCTTGACAGGTCCTCCATCAGGAACTGGTTCGTTAGTGCCTTGTGCACACTACCAGCTCTGTGCGGCACTCGCTCCGTTGGGGCTAGAAGGTCTGGTTGTGGGAACCACCCACTGACACATTGCGCTTCGGTCTCCCAGCTGGCAGCTACTGTCTCCCCTCGGAGCTCACAGAGATTGGGCAGAGCCATGCATGCACTGATGACCTTTGCAATGGTTTCCTTCTCAAGGTGCAGGTGTGTGAGGAGGCACCTCCACTGGGATTTCAGTCTGCCAAATGCCCACTCCACCACTTGGCAGCAGCGGGTCAGGCAACAGTTGAACAGCTGGTGGCCAGCCTCAAGAGGTCCCGTGTATGAGCGCTTGAGCCATGGGTGGAGGGGGTAGGCTACATCAGCGACAATGAGGACGGGCACCTCCACATTCCCGATGGTGATGTTATGGGCGGGGGGGGGGGGAGAAGGTGCCTGCCTTCATTCCCTGGTACAGGGCAGAGTTCTGGAGGACCCTGGCATCATGCACCCTCCCCAGCCATCCAACAGAGCTGTTCTGGAACATGCCCCAGTGGTCCACCAGGGCCTCCAGGATGACTGAGGGATATCCCTTGCGGTTGCAGTATTTGACTGCACAGTGCTCCAGAGCTCACACAGGGATATGAATGGTGTCGAGTATCCTCTTGCAGTTTGGGAATCCAAGGGTGGCGATGCCAGCCATGGTGTCCCGCAGCTCACCTGGGATGACAAGTTGTGGCAGCAGGACCTCACTGATGGTGCTGGAAACCTGGAGCAGAACTTCCAAGAGTGAACCTCCTGACCCAGAATAGGTGTGTCACGGACCTATAGGACTTGGGAGTGGCCATCTTCCAGAGATCGATAGTCACTCTCTTGTCCACGGGGATGGCAGGTCTTATTACTGTGTCCCTTTGGTGCAGGAATGGAGTGAGCTCTCTGACCAGGTGGACAAAGGTCTCCCTGCTCATCCTAAAGTTCCTCTTCCACTGTTTGGTGCTCCAGGTTCCCAGCACAACCCACTCCCACTAGTCTGTGCTGGTCTCCTGTGCCCAGATGTGCTGGGGCACAGAGGGGTAGAAGGGAACCAAGTTTCCATTGAGGCCCAGCATGATGATGTTAATGGTCTCAGGCTCAGGACCATTGTGCTCTGGGAATAGTGTGTCCCAAAGCAGGATCGCACCTTGCATGGTAACAGAGGGTCTAGCACTGTGCAACGATGATATGGGAGCCAAGGTACATCCATACCTCTGTTTCACACAGCCTCCTGCCAGCCACAATGAACAGGGAGCTGAGGTCAGTTCCTGCTTTTATGGGATTGGCTGGGACCATGGCCCTGCCAGGGGGCCATGTTGCCACACCTCCCATGTTGCCCCTCTCCTGAATTGAAATATCAAGTCCTGTGTCTGAACATGTTAGTTTGATTTAGTTTTTTTGCTGTGGAACTGTTAAATTGATTCAAGTTTAATCAATTTAATGGTTTTTATATCGATTTATCTTAAATCAATTTAAGTTAAATCAATTTAACCATGTACGTATGGACATAGCTAAAGAGACTAGGACAAGAAAATGAAGAGGGATGAGGGGAGGGACAATGCAATTGGATGAAGTGCCTGGGAGGGAGATTTGGACTGGTAGCCAGTGAGAACAGAGAACATAGGTAGGGGAAGCAACTGTCATCCCTGATGAAGAAGAGAGTTCAGAGGAGTAGCCTGGAGTGGAGGGACTAATTACTGCCTAGGTAGAGTAACTGGGAATAGGTGCTGAAGGGGTAAGGTGGAGGAATTGGGAGTGACTGGTCATGGAAACTGGAACTTGGATGAGAAGGCTGAGCAATAGAGACTGACAATTTCCTGAACAAAAATTACCGAATTACATTAAACTTCATTGAATTAATTTAAGATTAATACCTTTGGGATTCAATGTATTAAAAATGAGATTGTGTATATGTACTTCTCTAGGAGATTAATACAATCTCTGCTAAGCATCAGGAACTTTAAAAGGCTTTTCGGAATAATATATGTGAAGTGGATTTCCTAATGTTTCTGTTGAAGCAGGCACATACCCCTACAGCAAACCACATTTACCAACTTTGCCCACTTGTCTGCACAACAGCCACCATCATAGGACCTAATCAAGCCAGCTACTCCATCAAGGGCTCATTCCCCTGCTCATCCACTATGTGATTTATGCCATCATGTGCCAGAAATGCCCCTACACCTTATACATTGGACAAAGAGGACAGTCCCTGCACAAAAGAATAAATGGGCATAAAACTGACATCAGAAATCACAACACACAAAAACCAGCATTTGAGCACTTTCATCTTTCTAATCACTCTATGGACAATTTGTTAACAACTGTACTCAAGAAAGTCAATGGGACATCAAGACTTCAAAGAGAAAACAGCTGGCAAATTAAGGAAGTATGGGTTAGATGCGTGGACTGTAAGGTGGATAGAAAACTGGCTAGATCAACGGTTTCAGCGTGTAGGAATCAATGGCTCCATGTCAAGTTGGCAAGCAGTAACAAGTGGTGTGCCCCAGGGGTCGGTCCTGGGGCCAGTTCTGTTCAATGTTTTCATTAATGATCTGGATGATGGGATAGATTGCACACTTAGTAAGTTTGCGGATGATACCAAACTGGGGGGAACGGTAGACACCCTGGAGGGCAGGGACAGGATTCAGGGAGACCTAGACAAATTGGAGCAGTGGGCCAAGAGGAATCTCATGAGGTTCAACAAGGACAAGTGTAAAATCCTGCACTTGGGACGAAAAAACCCCATGTACTGCTACAGGATGGGGAGTGATCAGCTAAATAGCAGCACTGGAGAAAAGGACCTGGGAGTCATGGTGGATGGGAAGCTGGATATGAGTCAGCAGTGTGTGCTTGCTGCCAGAAAGGCCAATGGCATACTGGGCTGCATCAGAAGAAGCGTTGCCAGCAGATCGAGGGATGTGATCATTCCCCTCTATTCTGCACTAGTGAGGCCACATCTGGAATACTGTGTCCAGTTTTGGGCTCCTCACTACAAAAAGGACATGGACAAATTAGAGAGAGTCCAGAGGAGGGCAACAAAAATGATCAAAGGGCTGGAGCACAAGCCTTATGAAGAACGACTGAAGGAACTAGGCTTATTTAGCCTGCAGAAGAGAAGACTGAGGGGGGATTTGATAGCAACCTTCAACTACTTGAAGGGTTGCTCCAAGGAGGATGGAGCTCGACTGTTCTCGGTAGTAACAGAGGGCAGAACGAGAAGCAATGGTTTCAAGTTACAGCTGGGGCGGTCCAGGCTGGATATTAGGAGAAACTTCCTTACTAGGCAAGTGGTGAAGCATTGGAATAAGCTACCTAGGGAGGTGGTGGAATCTCCATCTCTGGAGGTGTTCAAGGCCCAGCTGGACAAAACCCTGACTGGGATGATCTAATGGGAGTGGTCCTGCTTTTTTTTGGCAGGAGGTTGGACTAGATGACCTCGTGGGGTCCCTTCCAACCCTATGATTCTATGATTCTATGAATTAAAATTGACATGCAGATTAGGTTGTGTGGAAAGCAGGATTAAATTGTGACTGTGGAGTCTTTTCCCATTGCAACAGGTGATTTGACTTCACCCTCCTCTGTGTGCTGTTTCCCAGTATCTGAATCTTAACAACTGCTCTGATTTGCTATTACTGTATGACCTGATCCCATGTCTTACACTCCTTTGCACTTATTTTCATCCCATTCTGTAAATTACCCCATCTTCAAAGCATCTGATGAAGTGGGATTTTCACCCACGAGAGCTCATGCGATAAATAAATCTCTTAGTTTTGAACTGCCACAGGACTCCTTGCTGCTTTTGCTGAACTAAACTAACACAGCTGCCCCATTTGGATCATGGGATCAGGTCACACTGTAACAAAAAAAGTCAAAGCAGTTGTTAAGATTCCACCACTGGGCAACAGCATATAGAGGAAGATGGGGTCAAATCCCCTATTGTAATAAGAAAAAAATCCAAAGCCCCTATTTAGCCTGGAAGTGACATTCAAATTTGCAAATGAATACCAGCTCTGCAGCTCCTCCAGTGTTTGAATCTTAACAACTGCTTTGATTTGCTGTCACTGTGTGACCTGATCCCATGACTTACTTTTCCCTGCATTTATTTCCTCCCATTCTGTAACATCCCCCATCTTCAAAGCATCTGATGATGAAGTGGGATTTTATCCCACAAAAGCTCATACAATAAATAAATTTTAGTCTTTAAGTGTGCCAGGACTCCTTGTTTATTTTTCTAAACTGTACAGAGACTATGGCTTTTTTTCCCATTAAAACGGGTAATTTTGCTTTTCTTCCCCTCCCCTTCCCTCCTATATACTGTTCTCCACTGTTTGAATCTAAACAACTGCTTTGATTTGCTGTACGGTCTACTGTCTGTTAATTTTTACCTGTTGACAATTATTCCGTTATCAGTCTCTGAAGAGAAAGGGAGCAGGCATCCTGGGGCTGCCTTACCTCTGATGGGAATAACAGTGAAAGCAGGGAACTGTGCACTGCAAATACACTGGTCAGAAGGGATTGAGATATGGGTCTCCATCCAAGAAAGGTAAAGGCTGAGCAGCCGAGTGCTTTACAGCCTCTGCTGGACGACCGAGGGAAAACACAGGTGCCCTGAATTGTGACAGAGACTATTAATGGAGGCATCAAGCAGAGGCGTTGCTGGCACTGGGCACCCTGGGGCACGTGCCCCAAACCCCAGTGCCGGTGCCCCGGATTGGGCCGGAGATCTGGGGCCCAGCCACCGGTGGCCACAGGGCCCGGACTTCTGCGGCCACGGCAGCCCCGTCCCTGCTGGGGATCTGGGCCCTGGCTGCACGCGGCCACGGCGGGCAATCAGGGGCCTGGCCACGCATGCCGGCAGCAGCCCCATCCCTGGCCGGGGATGCAGGACCCTGCCAGCCGTGGCCGCTTCTGGCCTCATCCCCAGCCAGGGCCTAGCCGCACGTGGCGGCGTGGCGGCACCTAGCCCTGTCCCTGGCCAGGGGGAGGGGCCTGGGCCTGTGCCCCGGTTCCCTCCCCTGGCCAGTGATGCCCCTGGCACCAATTGTAGGGAAGAGACCTGTCTGGGACAGGAACACTTGGAGAAGAGGAGGCAGAAGGGGTCAGGCCTGGGAGGAGTAAGCAGGAAAGTTTGAGCCCACCAGAACGTACTTGCTTCAAGAACCTGGACTTGAACCCAAGAGTCATGAGATTCATTTGCTGGCAGCAAATAACTGTGAAAGCCATAGTGTCATCCCCATCTAGTGCTATGTCACACAGAGGATAGCAACTCACTACTTTTATCAGTCACATGGTGAGCTGGAGTGCAGAAGCTTTGCGTAGTGGATCAAAAGGTTCTAGTCAGACTGATGGATCCACATGAGTGTCCATATGATGCCACATGCAGGAATTTCTGATTTTTCAGTAAAAAAATTTCCTACATTAAAAGAACATTATTTAACTGGCAAAACCAAACACTCAAAAAGTTAGGGACTGCCAGAATTAAGTCTGGCTGTGCAACTCTAATTCACCCCTCTTGTACATATGTTTAAGGCAACCATACTTCCCAAAGGAAAAATGGGAAACCCTATTGGTCTTGCTCAACCACTCCACCATTCCCTGTGCCTGAGCTCCTCCTTCATCATGTGGGACTAGCCAGAATCACTTGCCCAAGTGTGAGGCCACCTTCTCCTATGCAGGACTGGCCCAAGTCATCTGGTTTCATTGCATGCCCAAGCACCACCATGTGGAGATGGAGTTCTTGCTTGCATCCACTCCTGAATGTTCCTCTGTGCCCTATTTTTTCTAAAACAGGGCATTTTGTCCTCTTTGCTCTTTCCAACTGCTAGCAAAAAGGACAAATGCCCAGTTTTGCCAAAAAAGTTGGGATGCCTTGGACAGGGCTTAAAAAGGGGACTGTCCCTCCCAGGCAACATGGGACATATGGTCACCCTGATTATATTACAATCTTGAATTACACAATCACATAGGCTATGTCCACACATACATCATTATTTCGAAATACTGTAACCCATTTCGAAATGAGTTATTTAGAAATAAGGACTTTATTTCAAAATAACTAAGTTAATTTGAATTAACAGTTTGTTAATTCAAATTAAGGGAAAGCCTGCTTTCGAAATAGCTGTTGTTTCAAAATGGTTATTTGGAAACAAGGCCATTCGGACATGTTGTTTCAAAACAATGGTGTTGTTTCGAAACAACGGCTATTTTGATTAGATGCGAGGTTTAACAGTTTTGAAATAACAGTGCGTCGTGTGGACATGCCGCTTCTTATTTCGAAACAACCTCTGTTGTTTCGAAATAAGAAGCCTGTGTGGACATACCCATACTATTTTTGTAACAGAACCCTTATGTCATTCACTACATGTTGGATCTACTCTAGGGATGAGCCTGGGTTCTGTAGTGATGGAGTTTGTCTGTTGGATCCTAGCATCATTTGTCACAGAAGCTGGAATGAGTGTGGTGAATGAGGAAGAGGACTGCAAGAAAAGAAAGGCTAGTCTCTGTGGACTGTTCTACTGGAAATAGTTTAACAGAACTGTTTATGAGAGTTTTGAATGAGAAAAAAATAAGCATCAGGATTGCCATGCTGAGGCTTTGACAACATCACAAACACAAAGAGCTGAAGCAGTGGTGTCCAGGCAAGGATCCTTGCTTTCAATCCAAGAGTTTTCTTTGTGCCTTGTGGCTGCCATTCCCTCAGCCTACTTGTGTCAGATGCAGCATCATCTTTAGATTCAGTATCTCTCTTCAGAATACTGCAAAGGACCTATGTCATCTTTTCAGCACCAGCTATCAGGTAAATGATCCTCTCAGACAACATTACAAATTTAATCATGAAACAGTTAAGTGGAACTTGCTAGGAGAGCCACACTAACAGCATAAGGCCAGTGAGGTACCAGTTGATGAAGGTTTATGATGCCCAGATGGAACTTTTGCGGTTGAATAAAGCCAAGGGCAGAATCTGACAAAAGGTGCAAAGCCTGGCAAACCAAATCACTGATTTCAAATTTCTGGTCTTAGTTGTGGTTTGGCACAATAGCCGGTTCCAAGTAAATGTTGGAAGCAAGGCATTACAGATTCAGTCAATGGAAATCACAACCAATAGTACTTTGAAGAGGTGCTATTTGATTTTGTTGAGGCCTTCAGAGAAAATGGATTTAAAGATGCCAAAGAAATGGTGAATACTTTAGGCATTGTTGTATTTATTGGAATAAGATACAGTTTGGTTACAGAGATGGGGTGATGGGAAGCTCAGAAAAATTCAAGAGAGCTTTTTGCTTGCTTATTGACACTGCTCAAGTGTTCATTGAAGAAAGGTTTGGAAAAAATGAAGCACAATAAAAAGACATAAGCATGTGTATAGTAAGCTGCTGACCGACAGAAAAACATGCTTGAACAGTTGGACAGACCTTCACTGGATGCTGACATATGGAGAACATTCAAATGTCAACAATAAAGACCTCTATATTGAATTGGACAAGATCTGTCACATTTTCCCACATGAGAAGCACTTTCTGCTCCATGTTCTCCAGTTTATTCATGATGCAGAGCTGAAGTATGTTTTTCCTACTGCATGGTGAAAGCTTCCAGGGGGTAACCATGTTAGTCCATGTACAGCAAAAACGACAGTCCTGGGGCACCTTAAAGGCTAACAAATTTCTTTAGCATAAGATTTCATGGCCTTCAACCTGCTTTCCTGCTGTATCTGGTGAAGTGGGTTGGGGCCCACAAAAGTTTATGCCTAAAGAGATTTGTTAGTCTTTAAGGTACCACAGGATTCTCATTGTTTTCACTTTTCCTACTGTGTGGATAGTTTGAGGATTCTGTTCATGCGCCCATCACAGTCACAGGTGGTAAGCACAGATTTTTTGAAGCTCAGGCTTATTAAAACACATCTTCAATTACTAATGGCTGTCACAGGGCAAGGCCTCTTTAGTGCCCCCTGGTGGAGAAAGTACCAGGGGCATGAGCAGGAAGGGTGCCTCCATGATCCCTTTTCACCTTTTTGCATTAGGGCAGCGCAGCCTAATGGCCAGCATCAATAACACAGTTACTACATAGCGCTTGAGTCAGGGCAGCATGGCCACAGAGTTACTATAGTTACTACACAGCCCTCAGGTTAGGGCAGTACAGTCTAATGGTCATGGAGTTAGCTACATAGTCACTACAGGGCCCTTGGTCAGGGCAGCATGGCCTGGTGGCCACAGAGTCAGAAGTGAGATGGGGCTGTCTGTAATAGATGTGGTGCCCAGGTCGGAGGGCTCAGGGCCTCCCATTCCACTGAGCCCCAGCCCAAGGCCCTATTGATGCTGGGGTTATGACACCAAGTCAGTGCAGATCCTGACCAAAACACACTGACCTGTATCCTATACCACACCTACCTTTCCTTCCAGGCCCCCTGGGCTACTTGCTACCTGGTTATCTGTGGTGGTCCTCTCCTAGGTCTCCCAGAGCCATGAGATCCTGGGTGTCCATATCCAACTGGTTCCCTGGTGATATCGGCGCCTCAGCAAGGTCTCTGAGGTTGCTCCTACTTCCAGGCGGAGGCTGAGGCTGAGGCTGGTCAGGAACCTCCAGCAGGCATCTTTCCTCCTCACTGGTCAGCCTAGACTGAGCTGAGTTGCTCCCTTTTATATAGGGACAGCAGTCCGAGCATGCCCAGCAGGGCCTAAGGGGCGGGACTTCCTGCTCCCATGTGCTATATAAGGCTTGCCTGTTGCCCCATCACAATGGCCAACAAAAGACTGTAGTGTTTGCTGTTTTATAACTTGAAAATGCCATTGGCTAGTCTTTGGATTTCTGTGATTCTGTGCTTCAGTTCATGAGGGCAAAGGCAAGAAAATTGACATTTTGAACTAAAGGACAAGGGTTAACATTCTAAGGGTGTCACCTACTGTAATACTATTTGATATTGGTCCCCCCAGTGTTGGTGCAGAGTTCAATTTCTTGATGTTAGTACATTTTAGTTATTATTAAAATTAAAAACTTTCCAGAAGCTTAGAAGAAATGAATTTTTAATTTGCTAATATATGGTGTGAATAAATACAGATTTACAGATCCCAGCATGCAAATTTATCATCTTACATTTCAAGGATAAATCATGCATGCAAATTGTGCATCCAAGTCGTGAAATGGGCTACAAATGCAATAGAAAATAAGGTATTCAGAAGTTTAACAAATGAAGAGCCTTGGTGTTGAGGACATGCCTCACTTCGGGCACCATTTGGCCTAAGGACAGCCCTGAGCTCTGTCTCCCATTACAGTCCCCAACAAGTACAATATTAAAGGCTATGTCTATAGTTGTAAGGATAATTTGACTTTATAAAGTCAAATTAGTTAATTCAAATTAGAGTCTCCATGAGACTCCTAAGTTGAATTAAAGTAGGTTTTAGTAATTTGACAGAGAGAGTCTACACTTGACCCTCTAAGTTGACTGGGAGAGCCACGTCCAAAGGGAACCGCAGCTTTCGGGCTAGGAGAGCCACAGCTCCCTGGTGAAAAGGGAGCCATGGCTTCCTTTTCCCTGGGACCCACAGCTCCCTGACAAGAAGGGAGCTGTGGCTCTCTTCTCTGCAGACCTGTGGCTCCCCATGGGAAGGGAGCCTTTGGGGTTCCCCAGACAGGAGAGCCCCAGAGAAGTGGCCACCAGAGCTCCCCTGTGTGGGGAGAGCTGTGGAAGAGAGCCATTGGCGTTCCCCAGACAGGGGAGCCTCCAGCCAGCACACCTTCCCTGGGTCTCCCCTGTCCCAGGAGCCACTGGCAGTTGTCTTCCACAGTGCTCCCTAGACAGGGGAGCCCCAGAGATTCCCCTGTCTGTGAAGTGCCAGAGAAGACAGCTGCCGGTCCTCCCTGGACAGAGGAACCTCAGCCAGTGGGGCGCCTTCCTTTCCAGGCAGCAGAATCTCTTGCAGGGTGCCTACCCTGCTGGCTGGCAGGATCCTCAAACATCTTAATTTGAACTAATCTCAAACTTCTTAGCTTGAACTAACAAGTTCGAACTAAGTTTGTTGTTGAAATGGCCAAAATCATAATTTGAGGATGTCAGTAACTCAGCCAGAAGTTAAGGGATTATTACAGGAGATGATGGGTGAGTTTCTGAGGCCTGCACTGTGCTAGAAATTAGACATCATGATGCTCTTTTCCAATCTTAGCGTCTGTGAGTTTATATCCATGTAATTATTGGCATATGCACCACAGCTTGCATCATGTTAAATGGCTACAATAATTATTCAGAAAAGGGAGGAACATTTGGCAAATTAAATAGATGTGTGGTTCAGAACTTAAGACTTACGATATTTGTGCCTAGTATAAACACAGAGCAAAAACACAGCATGCAATTCTATAGCACCTTTTATCAAAGGATCTTGCATATATTAACCCATCAAGTTAACAGTGTCACATATCAGTGGTGGCAAAAGACTTTGGGATTTGCAATGGTAAACACAAAGCTTTTCCCTTAGCTCACTGGTTTGAATCCATTGATAATGACCAAAAGTGTGAGAAACCCAACATCAGCATTCTTCATGTTACATCCTGGAAAGCTGGGTCTTGTAGAGACCATGGGAGATGGCATTAAAGAGCATAATGGCTCTGAAGGAGTCTTTAGCTATGTCTACATCAGCCAAACTTAGTTCAGACTCATTAGTCTGAACTAAGAAGTTCAAGCTCAGTTTGAGTTAACCTGAGGTTAGTTTGAACTAACCTCACACTTCTAAGCTCAAACTAACTGAATGTTCTAGTTTGAACTAGCGCTTAGTTTGAACTAGAATGTGCAGTTAGTTCGAACTAACTGGCTTAGTTCAGATTTCTTAAGTCCGAACTAAGCATTAGTCTGTGGCTACAGCGCACCTAGTATGCAAGTCCGGACTATCTAGGGTTACTAACTAGTTTGAACTAAGCGTTCCTTAGTTCACACTAAAATATTTCTTAGTTCAAACAAGGGAAAGCTTAGTGTGGCCATGGGCTAAGTTAGTCCTTAGTCTGGACTAACTTGCCAGTGTAGACATAGCCTTTATGAACATACATATTGTCTTTCATATACATGTTGCATGTACCAGGGCTTAGCTATCAAGATTAAGGGCACTCTCTATAAATATCAAAATAGAACTAGTTTTAATCATTGTTTAATGAAGTTTATGTAATCAATGTACATTGTATTTGTACATAATATGATGTTGCACAGAGGTGAGAAGGTGTGCATGCTATATATATTGAAGAATATTGAATTGCATGTTAGATTTGATGTCAGGACTCAAGAGTACAGAAGAGAGGAGAGTATAGCACATGCATGTGCTCTGAAATCCTCTGGGATGAAGAATGGGTTATAGAAAAGTAAAACCAAGGAGCATCGGGGTCCTGAGCTCCTGCTGCTGCCAGCCTGGTCCCCAATCCTTGGATGGGGACGGGGCTGAATGAGGCAGTGACTGCAGCAGTTGATCTGGACCGGGAGAGGCAGGCACTGCTGCAGCTGGCCCAGCCCCAGATACCCAGCTGGGGCTGGGGCCCGGAGAGGCAGGGGGAACCCCAGGCATTCAGGGCACTGGCACTGAGACTCGGGACATGTTCCTCCTTTGCCAAGTGCCAGTAATGCCCCTGGTGAGACCATTGTCATATATCTTGAAAATATTCTGCATTTAAAATGAATGATTATTAAACAAAAAGAACAATCAAGCAAAACAAACAAAACCAAAACAACACAACCCCCCACTCCCCAAAAAAACCCCTGTCATCTTGTTTTAATGCTGAGTCTGACAATTTCAAAAGGGTCAGTGTGAAAGCAGATCCTGTTTCTGTAAGTCAAGTCTTCTGTCTGTCTTTTTTCAGTGATGTGCTTTTGAAGTTTTGCCCTGCATTGCCCAGCATTTTTTCAGTCTTTAAAAGCACCACAGGACTTATTTGTTTTGCTGAACTAGACTAACACAGCAACCCCTTTGGAACTTAACTCTGGAACAGAAAGAGTTCAGGGAATATTCTTCTGGCACCATTTTACTGTAAACCCAGTAGCAGCCCACTCATACTTCATAAGTGTAACCCTTCTGCCAGGGCAGGCTGGCAGGACAAGGGCCGGGTTCTATACCTAGGGGTTTCCCAATAATGTAGCACCACCAACTGGCTCGTGCCCCCACCCAGATTTCTGGGAATCCTGCACTGTTTCCTGGGCACCCCAAAGGGGTAAGGCTTCTCCACTCATATGCACGAGACTGAATGTAGTAAACAGAACTTTTAATAGTAGCAAAACAGAGTGTAAAAGGCCAAATAACAGAAATCAGTGCTGATCTAGCTAGTCAGTACAGAGCAAAGTTCCCAACAACCCAGCCCGCATAACTGAACATACAAACTAAATGGCAAAACCGCCACTGATCTGTGGAATCAGTACTAACTAGCCTCCCAACCAACCCTAGGATACGTAGGGAGTGTATTTCACGCCAGCTGTCTGCTGACGCCATCTACTGGTCACTCACTCCATACTATAGAACTGTTCCTTGGCTCCACCCACTGGCTCTGCCCGCCGTTCACTCGTGTCGCCCAGCTGGCTGTTCTCACCGTCCACTGGCTCCACCTGCTGTCCACCAGCTCCGCCTTCCGATTACTTGCGCCGCCCACCTTGCCCCTGGCCACTCTCACCATCCGCCATCTCCACATGCTGTCCACCGGCTTTGGCCACTCCTCTTCAGTAATTTCAGCTTAAAGAGGGGGAGTTCCTTCTCAGCTCAGAGAGTCTGCCTTTCTCCTTCACAGCAGCTCTTAAACATCAAATAGCATGCAAACACCTGCTGTCCTTAACATAACAAAGGGCCTCAAATAAACCCTAGCCAGAACTATCATTTGACAGGGAGACTGAGGTGAAATAGGAATGCCTCCAGCATTTTTCTCCAAAAGGAACTGATGTGAAACCCCACCCCCTTCTTCTCTTTTTCAGGCTGAAATATGCAGTCGCCTTTTTATCAAGCTTCTTTGTAACTAAGGATAGTTTTTATCCTTTAACTAATCCAGACAGATTTGAAACAAACAGAGAGTAGCAATTTACTAAAAAACAGCATTTGGTATTACCCTTCAGTAGAATTACACATATTGACAGATTTGTGAGTAGATTAACCCTGAATACCATTACCCACTGTGCTCTGCATCCAGTATGCAAATACCATGCTAATACAGGACCCATGCAGATTAGCTGTTAGGCATAGCTCCTAAGCCTGCCTTACATCAGTAATTCAAACCATACAATTCCTCATTTTAGTGTGGGAATTCTTTCTCTGCAATACACTGTGGGTCCGTCTACACTTACAGGTTAGGTTGAATTAAGAAGGCTTGATGCTTCTAATGCTTAGTTCGAACTAACCAGCTTAGTTCGGACTTCTTAAGTCTGAACTAAGCAGAGGCCACATCACCAACGTTCAAACTAAGCACATAATTCTGGACTAACCAGAGGTACTAACTAGTTTGAACTAAGTGTTCCTTAGTTCGAATTAATAAATTTCTTAGTTCAAACTAGGGAAAGCCTACTGTGGCCATGGGCTAAGTTAGTGTGGGCTAAGCCTCCTTAGTCCAGACTAATTTGCCAGTGTAGACATTGTCTTAAAGACTTCAAGTTACAGAGAATCCATCCACTATAAATGCTGTGTATATAAATGTGGGTTGGACAGGGATGTGGATTGTGCAGGGAATTTTGTGCTCATTAAAATGTAATGAAAACAGAGCTGCAGGGTTATTTTCTTTGAAAATCCTACAATGTGAACTGGTTTATATCTCCCTTGGAACATTCTCTTCCATTACAGGTTTTATTAATTTGCCCTTTTCCTTAGTGTATCTGCATGTATTTTTTTTCCCTTTCTTAGGCTGTTGTCCTATGCATTTGGTTTTCATAACTACAGCTAATGATGTGGATCTGCTGCAGAAAAAAAATGACCTGGCTTGTATTATTCTTTTCCTACTAGATTGGATAATATCTAATTAATATGTTGACAACTATGATGAATGTAGCTGATGCTAGTTCTGGACTAGAGTTCCCAACATTGCTAGTAACATTGGAGTAAAAATTGCAAAAACTTGAGGGGGAAAAAAGGCATTGGGCATTCGAGAGGTCCTTACTTGCCATTGTCAGAATATCACACCGCACAATGCTGCATTTAGGATTCATATCAGGGACTCATGGGAAGGACAAAAATCTTGTCAATGGCTAACAAGCTTCTTGAAATAAAGACTTGCAACAGAAAATAGAACAGAAGAATTATTATAGGAATGCCAAACTGGTACCCCTGGTACTTCCATAGCAAATGTTTACAGGATGATGATCAAGTACATCCTCATTTTAATTTTTGAGCAAGCCTTTACAAAACCTAATAGGACCAAATGGTGAAGTCCTTGCTTTTTATGCTGTTCATATTCAGAAAAAAGGCTTACTGATTTGAATGAGTCCTTTGAATGAATAAGGACTTCACAATTTTGAGAAATTGATGTCTTCAGGGTTTTTCTTTTTATTTTAATGAAGATAGCAGCTTTGTTTGGTTTCGAGCAGTGGTCTTCAAACCGAGGTCTGGGACCCAGTACTGGGTCACAGACCTTCAGGTACTGGGTTGTGGCATCCCCTTGCAGCCACCACTGAAAGACTGGAATGCATTGGTCAAATATGTAATTGTTGGGTCATGGGCATAAATGATTTTTTTTCAATTGGGTCCCAAGAAAAAATGTTTGAAAACCAGTGCCCTGAAGTACCTGATACTAACCTAATTCAACTGAAATGCACAAAACCCACCCAGTCTGACAAGATGCAGACAGAAAAAATGAAAAGCCTAGTTTCATTATTCAAAATGAATGAAAGTGCAAAATTAACCAAATAGCCTCAGTGACGGAAAGCAAATGAACTATTTACATTTCTTTTCATCTGAAGAATCAAAAGTATTATTGATGGTTGGTGAGAGGTTTTTTTTTTCCCACATACAATTTTCATCTCAACTGTGCCCCTTTGTTCAAATAATTTCTCTGTTCTTCAGCACCTTCTACATACTTTAAACAGATTTCTTAACCTTGTATGGAATGTTAATTTGTTCATTTCCTTGCTTGCTCAGGCACCTAATTGCCCAAGCAGCAAACTGATTGAAGGACTTCCTCCCTGCTATCCTTTCATGTTATTCTTTAACAGTGATGGTTGCCTGGTAACCCTAAACCCTTCTTTCCCTCCCACTAATTTCCCAGTATTTTTCCTACTAAAGCCAACATTCATATCCTTAGTGGGATCTTTGTTTATCTGTGCTTCCCTAGCACCATCTCTTGAAGGTGGTCAAGTGACCAAAATGTGGATCAGAACCTTGCCTTTTGTTACTCGGCTTGATTAGAATCACTTTTAATGACCTTTCTGTTTAAATGAACAAAGGCTTGCACAGCTAGATAGGCAAAGACTTGGCTCTCTTACCCCTTCCATGATGACCCCCTAAGAGAGGCCAGTCATGCTCTGCCTTGGGCCAACAATGAAGGCATCTGCATGAAGCTCTCCCTGGGGTCAAGAATCCATGGCTGGGGAAGGGTGGGTTCATCATCCCTACATCCCAGGGGGAATTTGGCAATGTCCTTCCCCACCACTTTATTCCCCTTGAATCCCCTTCATTGCAATGCTTCCCAACCCCCTGAAATTGTCCATCACTCCCATAGTCCTCCAGAGCACCCTGTCCTCCACTCTCCAATGCTCCCCAATGTAGCATTCATTGTCACACTTCTAGAACTGCTTCCTTACATTTGTAAACCTACCATACCTCCCTGCTTTAACCGTTCCTGATAGCCTTATATGTCCAACCAATTTTTCCTGCTCCACACAACCTTCCTCCTGTCCTGTTTTACTCTCCTACCATCATATATTTCTTTTCTCACTCCACCACACACTCACTTGCATTCTTGAAATGAAGCTTGCTTTATTAAAACAGCAACTGTTGATGTCTTAACATATAGCTTAGTTCTTCTGAATATATAAAAAGTATGCATTCAGTTTTCAAACTGTGTAATGTTAAAGAGGCTGATAATGCTTGAAGAGTAAAACGTTGCGTTGAAAGTAAAATAGAATGTTAAAGAGGCCACTTACATGGAAACCAGACTGGATCATAAAACGCTACCAAATCTAAGGAAAGAATTAAGGTTGTTTGGATCCTAATAATTTGGATGCTTTCTATTTAATATTCTGTGTGCTCAGACTGAAAATTATGTTTGGTGTCAGAATTGTTCCTATAATATTAGTTAGCAACTTCCAAATGTTTAAGAGAGAGTCCTCTAGTGTGCTAAAGGGACACAATGGTGATTCTAAGGATGTGTACATTGCCACAGTGGCAGGGATCAGTGCAGCAGCATTGATTAAGTAGGTCTGTTTAGATTTACTCAGTTGATTGGAGACTACTCTCCAGTCAACTCAAGTCCAGGTGCGGTTCCCTGAAAGAAGTAAGGCTGCACTGACAGAAATGCGTCTCCCATCAATACAGTGCTATGAAGAACAGTGGGTTACTCACCTGTAACCGTCCTTCTTTGAGATGGGCTGCTTGCATACATTTAATTCTAGGTGTCTACATGCCACAGTGCACAATTGGCCAGAAACTTTTAGCCCTAGCCTGTCAGAGCAGGGTCGGTGGCCAACACCCCCTCTGGCCACTCCTGCGGCAATATATATGGCCCCAACCCTGATGCTCCTCAGTCCCATCTTATCACTAACTCCGAGTAGCAGGACGGTGGGACGGACCTGAATGTATGCGAGCAGCCCATCTCAAAAAAGGATGGTTAGAGGTGAGTAACCCACTGTTCTTCTTTGAGCACTGCTCGCATCATTCAGTTCTAGGTGACTACTAGCCATATCTTGGATGGTGCGTGGAGTTTAATTTTTCCACTGTCAGCACAGCTATGCTCAAAGTGGCATCCCCAAAACATAGTTGGGTGGTAGAGTGGTGGTTGTCAAGTCTATGCTGATGAGCATGCTTTACCCGCATGTTCTTCTGGGGGAAGACCCACACGAGGGGTGCCAAAAAGGTTGTCTGCCACTCTATCAGGAGACTTAAGGCTCTGGTAGGAGGGTGACCTTAACCCGTTATGGAGGCCCTCACTGTTGATCGCTAGCTGATTCAACCCAGGAAGACATTGACAGTATCACCGTTCTGTTAGGTTAAAAGGTGAACACCTGGACAGGGGCTTGAACCCTCAGATTAGGAGCCTAATACACTGCCTGTTGAGCTAGCCAGGCAGGCTCGGGAATGTGACAAATGATTGTCATGTCCCAAAGAAAGAGGGAAGGGGGATGTGGCCTCTCCAACATCAATGGGTTGGGGTTGGGGTTAGTCACATCTACATGTGATGGTCTGATGTGGTTTGTTGCAAACAGGATCCTGGTTGAACACACCTGGGGCGGGGGGTTGGGTGTTCAAGTCCAGAGAGGAAGGACAGATGAGGAGACCGTCAAGGAAAAAACAAGGGGGATATGAATGGAGGGGTCCAATCTCCTGACCCATAGGTGTTGGAAGGGAAGAAACCCCAATCTGAGACCCGTCTATGAGGTGAGGCCTGGCCAGGGAGACCTTCGTACCTCCAAAGGACCTCAGTGATCATGGCTACCCTGAGAAGAAGAGGGTGGAGGGGCTTCAGGAGGGGCCCCAGCCAAAGCAGATCAGCTCCTCTACAAACCATTCATTCAGGGGTGAGGGTGCCCGCTGAGGGAACTCTTGATCTGATTCCTGGGAAAAATTCCTTAAGCTCCTTACGGAGGGAAAAGAGGGAATTGTGAAAGGAGAATAGACCAGGAGGGAAACAGAGGGAGACAAAGCAGGAAAGTTGGATGGACCCCACTTAACTTTGTCCCTTATGGTCAGGAGCGAGGGCCAGTGTATGGCAAGTGGGAGATAGGGGAATCCTGATCTCAGGTTCTCACAGATATACACACGAAATGGGTATAGGGGAATCCTGATCTCAGGTTCCCACAGATATACGCATGAAATGGGTAAGCCAGTACACATTTCCTCACTCCTTTCTTGCTTGTTAAAGATAAAACAAGGAGGTAAAGAACAAAAGGGCTACCTCTGCAGCCACTGCTTTGGCGAAGTCGGGCCTGTTATCAGTACTTGCCACTTTCCTCGATAGAGAAGTGTTTGGTAGGCATGCTGCTCTTGCTTGACCAATTATTGATCCCCTACACCAACCTACAGATGATAAGTGGTAAGCCTCCCTCAAGTCGGAAGAGCTGTCTTGTGTCAGAGGCAGTGGATTAGGGTTGTTGGCTGCTTGAGGTGGACCGGAATTGGCAGTATGATGCCCACATTTGCCCCCTTAGTTATCAAGGGGTTAACCAGGAGTTTTTGAGAAGGTGTGTAGTGCTCCTTGCAGTGAAGGAAGGTGGTCTATCTTGATGAAGCTACTATATATCCCAGTAGTTGTTCTGAGAGTCAGGTAATCCCAGGCTGGGATGAAGAATAGCGGGGTAGGAAGGGTTAGGATCTGAAGACACAGAAGCCCTTCTAAAAAAGGGCGAGGAACCTTCCTCCTGTAAGCAGGGAAGGTTGCGGGGGGCGCCCCATGGGGGTGCTACCCCCGGATGACTAGGCCCCTGGTATGCTAGGGGCCTTGGACCATTTTCCGAAGGCTGTGAAGACCCTGCCAAGGAAGGGAGAAGGAGGAAGAGGGAGAGGGGTAGGTGCCCTTAAGGCAGATCATACATGACCTAGCCTGCCCAACTCAACCAAAACCTGGGTGGAAATTACTCTCCACATGAGTGAGGTTCACACCACCCGGATGTAGGTCTGCTGGGTGTAGAACACTGCTGGTGAGGGTAAGTCAGTCCCTGCATGGATCATCGGCAAGAGATGTTTCTGGCCCTGAAGGGTCTGGGGAAGAACTTTCCCTCATAGGGCCATAGGATCTGTTGGGCCTCCCACTGGAAAGCCAGGGTCCTGAGTAGGCACTAGTAGATCAAGGTAGCAGCCAGCTGGGTTGTTGGGAAGCAAGTGGGGGGAATCTTCCCTGTCTGATACCTGGCAAGGCAAGAGTGACATGTCCCATAGGCAGTGACTATTGATGTGTGAAGGAACAAGCCATTGGTCAGCTGAACCTTTCCTGGTGGGAGGACGGGCAGGTCTGGAGATAAGGAGGGAAAGAAAAAGGAGTCATTCTCCTTTTTTGGGCTTTAGAGTGGCCCATGAAACCCACCGCAGGGTTTGTGGGGGCCTTAGGGAAGTAGCCTCCTCCTTCACTGCATCCATACTTAGTTGCCCCACTAGAGCCCTGGAATATCATACATAGAGAGGTGCATGTGAGATGATTGCTGTATTAAGTGTTGAAGTCCCTTAGGATGTTAGTCCAAACAAGGGTAAACAGAATGTCATGGCTATAAGAATAAAGGAGCTCTGAGGCTGATTGCGAGGGAGTAGTTGAAGGGGGCCCAGTCCATGGGTGCCAGTCCTATGCTGGTGTGGCATGGCTCACAAAACCATAGAAGCGGTAGGGCCCAGAGGTATGGATATGAGAAAAAAAGGGGTTGGAGAAGGAGTAGTCCGCACTCTAGCAGGGGGCCCCTTAAGATGGCAGGGTTCTAGAACCCTGTGTGATGTGCTCCCCATTCCCACCCTATGAAGGGGGTCCCTGATGGGCCCATTGATGCAGCAGAGGGCTGGAGGGTCGGCTGGGCACCTGTGATGTAAGCATGCCCAAGGACCTAAGGGCAATTCTGGGGTCCCTTGTGCCATGCAACAATGAATCAGTGGCCTCATGAAAGAGTGACTGGCCATCGAAACAGAGGTCTTGTATGGTCTGCTGCAAGTCCTGGGGCAGGCCGGTGTCTTGTAGCCATGCTGCATGTCCCATGACCACCACAAAGGCAATCCCGTGGCTTGCTGTGCATCCCAGGCCACCATGGGGCATCACGGGAGGCCAGCATGCCCACCTCTATGATGGAGTCAGAGTCCTCCAGGTGTTCCTGGGGAAGGTGGTCTCAGAACTGCCTCATAGAATCCCAGAGATCTAGGGTGTACCGGCACCAACGCTTGGTGATTTGCTATACAGAGTTGGAAGGCGGAAGTAGAGTATGCTTTCCACCCCATGCGGTCGAGCCTTGTAGCCTTCCTAGACCTTGGAGAGGGGACTGGTCATCTTTGACCCTCCCATCCATGAGCAGCCTCTACTACCTGGGAGCTCACTCTCGGGTGATCTGCTAAGAACTGGAAGCTCCCTGAGTGGGGCAGTGTCTGGTATTTGTGGCCTGTTACCTTGGAGACTGGCAGAATGGAGGTGGAGGTCTGCCAGCGAGCCCTGACGAGGTCATGGACACTGTGGTGCAGCAGCACCGAAATTGTGGCTGGAAGCCACATACCTCATATCAAAGGGGGGGTGGTCCTCAATGCCTTTCTATGGGCTCAGCTTCTAAGCCCGTGTGCGTTGTCACCCAGTGGAGGAGGTCATAGTGTGTGCTAGGGTCTTCCCTATATGACCACGGATGAGGGTTCACAGCCTTGTCCAGGGATGAGGATAACCATGAGCTCGAGGTATACCTCGGCTTGGTGGTACTACATGGGGGCTCCTCCTCAGAGGCCCATGACAAAGGGGACCGGCTGCAGGGTCAGTACCGGGGAGAGGCCAGTGCCAGGAATTCCTTGTGTGCCCACAGGTCCCGCCTGCAGCTGGGATGGGTGGGCGAGTGATGCACTGTCCCCCATAGACCAAGGGAATGGGCTCTTCCTCAGGCCAGACAGGGGAATTCAGCACCGCACTTGTGGACCTTGAAGTCACCAGTGCTGGAGTGGGTGGCACAGGCAAAATGCTGCTGTACCAAGGCAGTGAAGGGGAGCACTTCCACGAGCACTTTGATCTGTGACCCGGCTCAGTGCCAGGGAAGATAGAGGCCTCTGGGAAGGAGGCTTCATGCTCTGGTGCTGCACGTGGGGAAGCTTGCAGCTCTGGGGTTGTTGGAGACTGGCACCATGGCCCAGGGCCCCGAGAGGCAGGCTGGCGTTCCTCTCAGCTTTGGTGGCATACATGTAGGCAGGAGTAAGAGGGCCTTTGCCTCTTTGAAGGCCTCCAGTATGGTCAGCACCAGGATGGGCTCCAGGCCCTGCCCCTGGGGGGGGGGGGTCATCCGGGGAGAGCGAGAGTGGCACCAGCACTTTGGCGCCAAGGTTGACGCTGAGTGCAGCATCTTTCTCTTCTGAGGGGAGCAGCGCCAAGAGGGCTCCAGTGCTGATTTAGCACACGGTGCCAGTGGCTCAACAGGAGTCCCCAGTGTCAGGGGGTGGGCTACCGTACTTGTTCCAGGGCCAACGCACGGCCCCTCTGCTCTCTGTCTTTTAGGGTCCTTGGTTTGAGGGACGAACAGATAGAGCATTGTTCTACCTGGTGGGACTCACCTAGGCATTTTAGGCACTTCTCATGGAGGTCATCCCTCAGGAAGGCCTTGCCGCAACTTGCACAGGGTTTGAACCCCAGCATGGTGGGCAGTGGTTGGGACCGGTATTCCGGCTCTGGTTGTGAAGGCTCAGTAGGAGTGCCAGGTTGCAGTGGGATGATGTCCACGAAGAAATCTTCTAATGTGAGTGGGCAGCTCATAAACAGTGGAATAGACAGGCGTTTGCACTATTGCAAGGAATGAGCTGTTCTGTAACCGTCGCTGAGGGCAGACAAAGCAGCTGAGGGGGATCAGGGTCAGGGCCATATATAGAGCTTTGGGAGTGACCAGAGGGGGCATTGGCCACCGACCCTGCTCTGACAGGCTAGGGCTAAAATTTTCTGGCCAATCGTGCTCTGCGGCACATAGACACCTAGAACTGAATGATATGAGCTGCACTTGAAGAAGCAGCTGTGGTACATCGTGTAAGTATGTCAACAGGAGACATGCAAGCTACATCATATAGCTTGAGTATCTCCAGCTAACCATCACCCCCAGTATAAACTAGCCCTGAGACACTGTAATACCTTCCCCAGATCTGGGGTCAGCCAAAGATGAACAAACAACTGGCACTAATTAGAGCAACCTGCCCTAACCTCCACCAGCTAGTGTGGCTCCTGAGGGTCCATTCCAGTGGCTGGAAGTTGGCAAAGAACATCATCCTCAAGCCTTCATCCCTCTTCTCAGAACACAATCACCCCATCATTCCCCTCCCCTGTCTGTAGGGTCAGGGAAGAGATATGGTCAGGACGAGCCAGTCTAAAGCCCAGCTTCACACCATTTCAGGATTCGCCTAGGGCTGATGAGGATGCCTGTATGGTGCTCTGCAGGGCAAAGGCATCTTAGAAGGAATTTGGATTTTCATCCTTATGTCTAGGGTTTTTAAATGTGTTTTATTATTATCAGTGCTATATCTGTTGTTGGACTCCACCAGCAATCTCCATTGTAACTTAATTCTTTTTTGTTTGTTTGTTGGTTAATAAATATTGATAATGTTTCAAGAATAGGTTTGATGAGAAAATTAACTTGTACAGACTAAAATTACTAGATACATAATTTGGCATAATCTTTGTCCACTGATGCCAACAGAGAATGAATAATGTTGATGAAAAATCTATTTTATGCCATTGAATCAAAGTACTTAACCTCTTATGTGGATTTCCTGTTTGAAATTCTAGACCAAGTGGCTGCTCCAGCTTTCCACCTCCAAGTACCCAGGTCTCTCTGCTTCAGGGCCTATAGAAAGGGAACAAATTAGCATCTGAAGACTGGGTAAGGCTAAGGCATGGGGCTGGGGAATTTGCTGATCCCATGAAACAATCTTATGTGCTACATTACATATAGCTGTCAAGGAAACCAGAGACATCAGAATTTTATTTGCCAGCTGATCAAAATTTGTGATGCAACCATATGACAACTGAATCAACTGAGGGAATAAATGTAAATGGATAGCTGGAAATAGAGGATGGAATTTTCAAATGTCCAGGAAAATTAGCAGTTCAGTTTAAAGGAATTTTTCGGTTCTTTTGTCGATGCAAGACGTTTTCTAGAAAGATCTGGTTGGGCACAATGGATGTTGTGCACATGGATGGGAAAGTTATGACCATATCTTATCCTCATCTTCACTCAGAAGCTGCAGAGGAGTTCCAGGCATAGAGAAGAGGGTAGGCTACAGGATGCACATAATTTCCCACAGGATAAAGCCCACGGAAAATCCTCAAAGAGTTTAATACTGATTCTTGTGTGGAGCTACTCCACGCTGTACAAGTCCTCTGTGTAGGGAGGAAAGTATCAGTGGAGTCAAGGAGTTGGGTCTGGAGTCAATGCAGAGGCACAAGGACTCTGTCCAAATAGCTCTGGCCTGAAGATCATGAGGGATCATCACTTTCTGGGTACGTGCCTCCTCTTTTTTTCTAGAAGAGGAGAAAACTTCTCCTGACAGAGAATTTCCTAGGAAATCCCATAAGATGAACTTTATCTAGTTTCCAGCTTCTTAGCTGATTTATTTTCTAGATGGTCACAGCCCAGCTGGGCTGTTTTGTGACTATCACAGCTTTCAAGTGGCATGTGATCAAGGTTGACACTTCACCCTCTTCTGTAAACTGTGTACAGGGCCAAATTAAGAGGCCCCAGGGTCCTCACTTTAATCCCCCCCCACCCCCTGAGGCTCCAGCCCCCCATGTCTGAGCCAGCTGGTCTGCCCTTGGGGGTGGGGCTGTCTGGCACACAGGGTGGTCCCGTTCTCTGAGTATGGCAGGCATGTGCTTGCCTGCCCCGCTCCTGAGGGCAAACTAGCTGGCCAGGCAGGCGATCCATGGAGGACAGCCTCTCGCCCCAAGGCCCTGATCCCCCCAGTGCCAGCATGGCCCCCACCAGCACCCCACAGGCCTGACTGGTGCTGTGTTAGGCTGAGCTGGGTAGTGGGGCCGAATCAATGCAGGGGCTTTAGGGTCCTGCAACTCAGGGCCTCTCTTTAGGCTGGGCCCAGGGCTTCAAGGCCTTGCATTGATCCAGCCCCAGCTGTGTAAGGATGCAATATTGCTCTTGCTGTGTGTGGTTATAGTAAAGCTTAGGTTAGTGTAAGTATTGTCACTCGAGGGGTATGAATTAGCCACCCATCTAAGCAATACACTTGGTGGGGGTGCTTCTCCCACTGACATAGCTACTGCTACCCATGAGGGCTGAAGTATTTAAGCTGATGGGAGCAATGACACTGGGGAGCTTTCAGTGGTGCAACTACATCCGTGATCTGGTCTCCACTGTCAACTTCCTGTAAGGAAGGCTTAGAAGCTGTGCCTAACAGCTGGGGGGGGGGCAACTACTCTGCATGGGTTTTGTATTTGCATGAGCACAAAGAACATGTCTGCATAGGCACACTATGGGTGCAGGGTAATATGAGTAATGGCATTTGGGTTGATCTGACCACAGACCTGCCAATATCTGTAATTCTACTGATGAGAAACATGAGATACTGTCTTTTGTAATATGCTACCCTCTTGCTTTATCAAACTCTGGTTAGGTTAGTTAAAGGGTAAAAGCTACCCTTAGCAAAAAAGAAACTTGTAAGAGAGGCTACTGCCTGTTTCAGCCTAAAAAAGTTGAGACAGAGGTGGGGGTTGCATAGCTCAGTGTGGATCTATGCTTGAGGCATCTGTCTCACCACCTGGCCCCACTGTCAAATGGCAGATCTGGCTAGGCTTCTTATGAGGCCTTTTGTTGTTATTTTAATGGAAGAAGCTGTTTGCAGCTATTTGAGCTTTAAGAGCTGAAATCACTGAGAGAGGCAAGCGCTCTGAGCTGAAATCACTAAGAGAGAAAAATCTTCTCTCTGAGCTAAATCACTGAAGAAGAGCAGCAGATGGAATAAGTGACTGGTGGGCAGAGCTGGCAGACGGTGAAAGCAGCCAGTGGTGGGCTGGATGGCGGGAGTGACCAGCAGGCAGAGCTGGCAGACAGTGGGCGAAGCCAGCAAATGGTAAGAGCAGCCAGCAGTGGGCTGGATGGCATAAGTGACCAGCAGGTGGAGCTGGTGGACAGTGGGCAGAGCAGCAGCTGGTGAGAGCGAAGCATGAGTGACCAGTGGGTGGCACTGGTGGACAGCTGGTGTGAAAGACATTCCTACACACCTTTGTTGAGAACCTGTTTTGCACTGATCCTCTAGATCAGTGCTGGGTTTGCTATTGAATTCACATGTGCTGTTATGATGCGTGGGATTATGTTGGGAACCTGTTTTGCACTGATCCTCTAGATCAGTGCTGGGTTTGCCATTGAGTTCACATGTGCTGTTATGCTGTGTAGGATCATGTTGGGAACATGTTCTGCACTAATTCTTCAGATCAGTGCTGATTTTGTTATTGGGCCTTTTACATTGTGTTTTTATTACTATTAGAAGTTCTGTATAGTATACTCAGACTTGTGCTTGCAAGCGGGGAAGCATTACCCCTTTGGGGTGCCCAGGGAATAGTACATGGTTTCCCAGAAAGCTGGGTGGGGGCTTGAGCCAGTTGGTACTGTAACATTACTTGGACACCCCTAGATATAGAACCCAACCCTTGTTCTGCCAGCTTGCCCTGACAGAAGGGTTACATTCATAGAATCATAAGGTTGGAAGGGACCCCATGAGGTCATCTAGTCCAACCCCCTGCCAAAAAAAGCAGGACGACTCCCACTAAATTGTCCCAGCCAGAGTTTTGTACAGTCAGGCCTTAAACATCTCTAAAGACGGAGATTCCACCACCTCCCTAGGTAGCCCATTCCAATGCTTTATCACTCGCCTAGTAAGAAAGTTTTTCCTAATATCCAGCCGCGACCTCCCCAGCTGCAACTTGAAACCATTGCTCCTTGTTCTGTCCTCTCTTACTACTGAGAACAGCTGAGCTCCATCCTCCTTGGAGCATCCCTTCAGGTAGTTGAAGGTTGCTATCAAATCCCCCCTCAGTCTTCACTTCTGCAGGCTAAATAAGCCTAGTTCCTTCAGTCTTTCTTCATAGGGCTTGTATTCCAGCCCCTTGATCATTTTTGTTGCCCTCTGCTGGACTCTTTCTAATTTGTCCACATCCTTTTTGTAGTGGGGAGGCCAAAACTGGACACAGTATTCCAGATGCGGCCTCACCAGTGCTGAATAGAGGGGAACGACCACATCCCTCGATCTGCTGGCAACACTTCTTCTGATTCAGCCCAGTATGCCATTGGCCTTTTTGGCAGCAAAAGCACACTGTTGACTCATATCCAGCTTCCCATCCACCATGACCCCCAGGTCCTTTTCTACACTGCTGCTACTTAGCTGATCACTCTCCAGCCTGTAGCAGTGCGTGGGGTTTTTCCATCCCAAGTGCAGGACTTTGCACTTGTCCTTGTTGAACCTCATGAGATTTCTATTGGCCCACTGCTTCAATTTGTCGAGGTCTCCCTGAATCCTGTCCCTGTCCTCCAGCATGTCTACCGCTCCCCCTAGCTTGGTATCATTCGCAAACTTACTAAGTGTGCAATCTATCCCATCATCCAGATCATTAATAAAAATGTTGAACAGAACTGGCCCCAGGACCTACCCCTGGGGCACACCACTCATTACTGGTTGCCAACTAGACAGTGAGCCATTGATTCCTACACACTGAAACCGTTGATCTGGCCAGTTCTCTATCCACCTTACAGTCCACACATCCAACCCATACTTCCTTAACTTGCTGATGAGAATGCTGTGGGAAACCGTATCAAAAGCCTTGCTAAAGTTGAGGTATATCACATCAACAGCTTTTCCTGCATCCACAAATCCAGTCGTCTCATCATAGAAGGTGATGAGGTTGGTCAGGCATGATTTACCCTTGGTGAATCCATGCTGACTGTTCCTGATCACTGTGTTTTTCTTCAAGTGTTTCAGGATGGATTCTTTGAGAACCTGCTCTGTGATTTTTCCAGGGATTCAGGTGAGGCTGACAAGTCTAATTCCCTGGATCTTCCTTTTTGCCTTTCTTGAAGAGAGGCACTATATTTGCTTTTTTCCTGTCCTCCGGCACCTCCCCCATTTGCCACGACTTTTCAGAGATGATGGCCAGTGGTATTGCTATCTCATCGGCCAACTCCCTCAGCACCCTCGGGTGCAGGTTGTCCAGCCCCATGGACTTGTGCACATCCATGTCATAAACAAAAAAGTTATGAGCATTCCTAATGTCTACTTACCATGATGTCTCCACTGCACTGTGCCAACGGGAAATGCCCTCCCATTGACGTAGCACTACGCTACTTTCTGGGATGGATTAACCATGTCAATTTCTGGGCTGGATTAAAGGAGTCTTCCCTGCTGCTTAGCTGAGTCTGCAAAATGCATCCTATCCTGCCAATGCTGCTGCCAGCAGTGTAGACTTACTTTGCTTAGCTGCGCCACTATGAGCTTTCTAGTGTAGCCATAGGCTCAGTTTATTGATCCTAGAAAAGCTGGCTCTGTAACCTGCCCTCACCATATGCAATGGTAATAACAAGAAGTTGAGAAGCCACTGCTGGGGTGCAGATGAATGCTGTCCAACATATTTCACACATCAGCAAAGCTCCATTTGGTGACATTCGCTCCGCTGGCCCTGATGAGGCCAGTTGCTTAGCATTTTACAGCAGGAGCTTAGGAGGGGAAATTAATTAATTAATTGGGCTTCCAGCACAGGGAAGTGTTAACATAGCCAAGTTGTAAATTCTACTGTGCTACCTCCAAAGGAACTTGAAGACTAACAAATTTATTTATTGTGTGAGCTTTTGTGGGAGAAAATTCCACTTCAGACACCTTGAAGATGGAGGAACTTACAGAATGGGAGGAAAATTCATTTTTATTTTATTTATGCTTTTATTGTCTTCCCATTCTGTGAATTTCCCCATCTTCAAAGATCTAACAAAGTGAGATTTTTCTCTCACAAAAGCTCATGAGATAAATACATTTGTTAGGCTTTAAAAGTGCCACAGGACTCCATGTTTGTTTTGCTGAACTAGACTAACATGGCTACCCCTTTGGAAATAGCTCTGCATATGTCATTTGCTTGTTATACAGCATTTAACTGATAAGCAGAATACTCCCTTACATAGCAGATGCAGGGTTTGTAATAAGACAGTGTCAGAAGCTGAAAAGTGGCTGGTCAGGCCTAGAGAAGGAGCAACAGCCATGAGACCGTTTTCGGGCCTGGGAGGGACAGGCACCAAGGGTCAGTGCAGGAACCAAGAACAGGACTGAAATAAGGCTGGTGAAGGAACAGGCTAGGGTGGGAAGTCTGTCAGAACCACCAACTGGGAAAGATACGTCCAGCTAGGTAACCGTGTTCTGCAGACAAAAATCGCTGCTATCTTTGGGAGCCTATCTCCCTGGCCTTGGAGTGACCTAGCTGGACCAGTGCCCACGTATTGGCTGAGCCCTGGTTAATTGACATGGACCCCCAGGTAATCAGGCTGAGGGATGACTCATCAGGCTCAGGCTGAGGGATAACTCAGACTGAGCCGTGACTCCTTAAAGAGAGCTTCACAGAACCTAAGGAAATAATTCAGTCTAGTTTACCATTCCCCAAACTACCTTGGTGACACTGTTTTCATCTCAATAGATGCAATCAAGGCAGTCACTCATGCTGAATGACCTATCCTATGTAAAAGGAATTCTTTCCTTTCCTGTAAAAAAAAGATGGAATTATGGAACACTTTGCTCCCTAGTTGACATGTGAATCTTTCATTTGGTGAGGCTAGGCGCAGGAGCTCCAGAAACTTCCTGTGTCCTTGCTGGTGCTCTGGTGTTCAGCACAGTTTTCCCCACAATTTAAATGTCCCCTCCTTCCTATTGTCTGTGTAGTATATGCTCAGAGGAAATGATGTCAACCTGTTCAAGCCTGGTCATTCCTCTCCCCTTCCTTCCCCATTAAGTTTTTAACACATAATATGAATTTGCCATGGACTGTTTTATTCCCAAATTTGAAATTAAACCTATTCACCCACCCTTCTGTAATAGCAGTGCAAACCTGTGTAACAGCTATTCCACAAGATGGTGCTAGTTGATGTGTACCAGGAGCCTGGATCTGTTGGTTGGGTTAGCAATAGAGTTGCAAGACTTAGGCATCTGGGTAAGAGATTGAATTTTAATCCTAGTCTCTCCAGTCACTTGGTCTGGGCTGGGATTACAAAGATTAATATTCCTATAATACAACAAGGATCTATATCCTCTGTCTGCAGTGGATAAGTATTGATCATGTTCCAAAGGGGTAGCCGTGTTGGTCTAGTTCAGCAAAAGCAGCAAGGAGTCCTGTGGCACTGACTAACAGATTTATTTAACACATGAGCTTTCATGGGATAAAATCCCACTTCATCAGATGCTTCAAAGCAAAGCTCATGCAATAAATAAATCTGTTAGTCTTTAATTGCCACAGGACTCCTTCCTTCTAGTATTGATCCAATTGTGCAGTCAGCTTCTCACTGGAACAGGATTTTGAGTAATCAACTAGTGGAATTGTTTTACATTTACACAGCTATCATCAGAATCTATGAGTAATGGGCATCAAGCTGTCTCTAAGAATGATTTCAATGAAGAGGATGTACTTACTGCAGCACCTTAAGCATTTTATAAATTAGGATACATATAAGCTCCTGTTGAAGAAAGCACTAAAGGCAAGGGAAAAAATGATGAAAAACAGCATTAGACGAATTCAATGCAGCCTATGAAAAATGGATTAAAAACTGGATAATTGATTGATCATAAAAAATAACTGTAAATGGGGAATAATCCTTCCATGGCGGTATTTCTAGTCTGGGGCCTTACAAAAATCTGCCATTGGCCCAATGCTACTAGGTATCTTTATCATTGATCCGATGAAAATATAGTCATTGCTGGTAACAGATGCAGATGACACAAAAATGATTGAGTGGTAAATAATGATGGGAGGACAAGTCAGTTAAAGAGAATAATCTGACTTGCTGAGAAAAGTGAACTCATCTGAACAACACATGTTTTAATACAGGTAAATGCAGGGTCATACCTTTCCGAAAAAAGGACACGTCACACGTACAAGATGGGGGATTGTATTTTGGAAAACAGTGGCTCTGAAAAGGGCTTTAGGGTCACAGTGGATAAGCCAGTTCAACATGAGCTTCAAGAGCAATGCTGTAGATAAATGGCTACACAACCATTGGAAGGGCACTTCCTAGCACAGGTACACAGATGTGCATTAGCTCTGCTCCACCTAGCACACTAAAAATAGCAGCATAGCCACAGCACTACAAACAGTGGCTTATGTAGCCACCTGAGAACATAGTCAGGCTGTCAGGTGGTTTTGTTTTCATCCTAACTGCTGCCTGTGTCACTACAGCCACACTATTTATAGTGTGTTAGTTCAAGCAGAGTGAGTGTGAGTCTGCCTGCCTATGCCAGGAAGCATGCTCCCACCTTCCATATAGCAAAATCCTATGAGGCTGAACATAATCCTTGGATAAGTAAGTAGGAGTAAGGAGATGTATTGCCATTATGTACAACATTAGTGGCATCATTACTAGAATACTCTGTCTGCTTATAGTGTAGGGTGTTGACAGACTAGTAGCAGTTCAGAAAAGAGCTACAACATTGATTCAAGGTCTAGAAAACACACCTTATGGTGAGAGACTAAAGAGGCCCTGTCTATTTATTAATACAAGAAAATATTAAGAGGTGACCTAGTCATAAGCTATGAGTAGCTAAATGACAAGGAGTCCTGTGGCACTTTTAAAGACTAACGGATTTATTTATCCCATGAGCTTTCATGGGAGAAAATCCTACTTCGTGAACTAGACTAAAATGGCTACCCCTTTGGATCTAAATGACAAGGAAATTTCTGATTGTACATGGCTATTTTCAGGGCTGACTCAAGGGGCTTTGGTGTCCTGAGGCGGCTTTCAATTATGCAACCCCCCCCCCCCAGCATGGGGGGGGGGCAGCAGGGGCAGAACCCAGGCTGGCTCGCCCCATCCTGAGGGCAGGGAACAGCCAGCCCAGGGGTGGAGTGGGCAAGCCCAGAGGCTGGGCTCCGCTCTTTTGCCCCTCTCTTGGACCAGCTTTTCCTCCCTAGGGGTGGGGCAGGCCAGCCCAGAGGTGGAACAAGAGGGCGGAACCTGCCCCATGAGCCAGCCCATGACAGCCCTGAGCCAGGGCCTCATTTGCTGATTGGTTGAGCCGGCCCTGGCTATTTTAGTCTAACCAAAAGAGGTATAAGGAGGCCCAGCTGTAGCAAGCCAAATAGATAATTTCAGACCAGAAATTGGGCTCAGATTTTTAACAGTGAGGATAATTAAGCACTGGAACAAGTTACCTAGGGATAGGGTCAATTTTCCATCATTTGAAGCCTATAAATCAAGACTGGATGACTTTCTAAAACATATGCTATCGCTCAAAAAAAATTACAGACTTGCAGAAATGAGTGGGTGAGGTTCTATGTAATATAGGTGGTCAGGGATGAAGATCAGAATTATCCCTTTTGACTTTAAACATCTATGAATAGGAAATGTAGAATGTCAAGTAATTCTCAACAGTATTGTAGTTGTGTGCAAAGACAAAATGGTAATAATATCGTATGACTATACAATGAAAAGTGAGGACTTCAAAAGATCCATTTCCTTTTGGTTTGTTTTAATTTTACAAAAGCTTTTCTCTCTGACCTCAGGGAATCTGTATGGTAAGGTATAGGTCCAAGCAATTCTGACAGTGTATTTCAAACCGAAAGGGATTAAATGAGAAATTTAGGGGGGGAAAGGGTGTTTAGCAAGGGGAGGGATCTTTGTTTAAATTTTTCTCTTTGTGACAGTTTGGTGAATCTAGATTTGATTAATCAAAATTATGAAAAAAGCAAAGGGAACGGAAGATGATTTTAATGCACATTAGTGCCAGAGCTATTTCCTAGAGATCACTCTTTGATTTCATATGAATTCCTCACATACAAAACACCTAAGCCTAGCTTGAAGAAAACCAGTATTTTCCTGTGGATATGTAAAAAAGCCCAAGGACCCACTATCTACAAAGAAGACCAGTAGATTTAGCAGATTTGCAGGTGGTACTGTTGAAATATTTTAGGCAGAATATAAGCTAAGTGTTAACATAACCAATTTACTGCCCAACATTAAACAGTATTAAAGAAAGATTGGGGTTTGGTGCACAGATATTTTAGCCTGCATTTACCATTGTATTTACGATGACCAACACACTATTAAAAATCCTTTTAACCTTTAATTAAAGAAAATAATTTTCACATACTCTTTAAACTTGCCTTCATCATTTGAGAAAATTTCTAGGTCCAGTTATTACAACATAATCCCTCTCTTTCATGAGTTATTACAACAGCTCCCACAAAATACAACCAGAATATTTGCATACATCAGAGATTTGTATACATGTATGCCCATCAAGCATTTTGCATGTAGATCTTTAAAAAAATGTGTGTCTTGTTGGCTTTGGGGCAGCAGAATCTAGCCCTTAGTTGTCTGTCTAAATGATTCTTCATCCTGTAGGTGTGATCAGCTGCAGATATGATTGAACCAGAAGATTGTTATTGCAACTGATTTCTCTTGTTATTTTTATGAAACAGAAGCCACATAAGAGAATTGAACCATCTATAGTTCCACCATTGTACTCTTTCATGCATGATAAGCTTTCCCATAAAAGCAGACTCAGACCTGCCCAGCTCCCAGAGTCTTAGTGCCAATTTAGGAACCAAATGCTTTCCTCAAAGTCACTTTTTTCACTGTGACCTCTGCAGCATAGCTGATTATTCACAATAGCGTAACCCAGGGGTCTTAAACGCGTGGCCCCTGGGCCGCGTGTAGCCTCCAAAGTTATTTCCTGTGGCCCGCAATGATCCTGTCATTACCAATATTTCCAATAGCATTATATGAAAAGGTTTCAGTGGTGCGGCCCTCTGGCTAATGTACTAGTCCTCATGCGGCCCTTGTGTGGTCCTCATGCATCCCTCGTGGTGATTGGAGTTTGAGACCCCTGGTATAACCTCTGTGTTAATTATTTGCATGGATCCATGAACTCTGCGTGCAATCTTGGTTAAGACATCCTCTTCTTCCCTAAGCCCGATTCTCTCCTAGTCAAGGAAACTGATTGCATGGAATGGAAGTGGTGAGAGGGACTACAGATCTGTCAGGGGAAGATCACAAGGTAAGGCTGAGCCTGTTATTGCTAGCACAAGGATATTTTTAGATGTCACTTTTCTTGTGTAACCCTTCTGCCAGGGCAGGCTGGCAGAACAAGGGCTGGGTTCTATACCTAGGGGTCTCCCAATAATGTAACACCACCAACCGGCTTGAGCCCACACCCAGATTTCTGGGAAATCCTGCACTGTTCCCTGGGCACCCCAAAGGGGTAAGGCTTCTCCACTCTCAAGCATGAGTCTGAGTGTAGTAAACAGAACTTTTAATAGTAGTAAAACAGAGTGTAAAAGGCCAAATAACAGAAATCAGCGCTGATCCAGCAAATCAGTACAAAGTAAAGTTCCCAACAACCCACACCGCATAACAGAACATACAAAACTTAATGGTAAACCAGCACTGATCTGGGGAATCAGTGCTAATCAGGCTTCCAACCTGATTCCACATATCATAACAGCAAAGGTAAACTGACTAGCAAAATCAGCAGGATCTGGAGACTCAGTGCTAACTAGGCTCTCAACCAACCCTAGGGTACGCAGGAAGTGTCTTTCATACCAGCTGTCCGCTGGTTCCGCCCACCAGTCACTCACAATGCCCAGCTCGCTGCTGGCTGCTCTCACTGTCCGCTGGCTCTACCCACTGTCTGTCGGCTCTACCCACCAGCCATTCACACCACCCAGCTCACAGCTGGCTGCTCTTACCATCCTCTGGTTTTCTCCCCTGTCTGCCAGCTCCACCCACTCATCACTCATGCTACCCAGCTCACCACTGGCTGCTCTTACCATCTGCTAGCTCCTTCCTCTGCTGTTCCTCTTCAGTGATTTCAGCTCAGAGAGACAGCTTGCCTGTCTGTAGTGACTCCAGCTCTTAATTTCAAGTAGCTGTAAACAACTACTTCTATTTAAACAACAAAGGCTTCAGGAGAAGTCTAGTCCCATCTATCATTAAATAGGGGAAGCAATATGAGGTGACACAGAGATAACTTCAGAAGAAACTGTGCGCGCCCCCCCCCCCCCCCGCTTTTCAACTTCTTTCAGGCTGAAACATGCAGTAGCCTCTCTTATAAATCTTTTTTCAACTAAGGGTGGCTTTTACCCTTTAACTAACCCAGACAGATTTGAGACAAACAGAGAGTAGCAATTCACAAAAAGACAGTATTTTATACTTCCACTCAGTAGAATTACAGATATTAATGGATTGGATTTGTGATCAAATACACTCAAATAACATTACCCATATTGCTCTGCACCCATGGTTTGAATATGCTGATATGTTCTTTGTGCTTATGCAAACATAGAACCCATGCAGATTAGATTCTCCCCTTCAGAAGCTGTTAGGCACAGCTCCTAAGCCTGCCTTACACTTGCTATATGATTGATTTGGTCTCTCCAGGGAAAGCCCTCAGCATAACAAATCTCCCCTTGTAAGTTTATTCCCAGTTGACAGTAAGCAGTTTCTGCATCTTTTGCTTGTATGTACAAGAGCTTCCTTGCTGCTGAAGTCCTCCTCCATGGCTTCATCTCTTCTTGCTCAACACTCTTAGCTCCACGGCCTCTTTTTGTCCTTCCTCCTGACACTAGCATGTGCAGGAGACTTCAGTGCACCATGCCCTTCACACCTTTAAAGAAGCACTGTTGCAGTGGCCCCAGTTTCAAATAACTTCACTGACTTCTCTCTTTTGTTTAATGATCCCATCCAAAATTACCACTTTGTTTTTAAAATTTTCGATGGATTTGCTCCAGCCTGCATCCAGCACCTTGTTCCCTTTGCCTCACTTCCTACTCTCTTAATATCATCTTTGTTCCTTCATATCATCTCACAACTGCTGGTGTGAGAGGCTTCTCACTGCCATCTGGAAGATCCTTCCTGTGGCTCTCAACACTACTGCCTCTGCATCTTTTCAAATCTCTGCAGAAAATGTCTCTCTATTTTCTCCTTCACTATTATTTAATATTTAAAGGAAAAATGGAATGGAATAGAAAATAATTTACATGTGACCGTCCTATGTAATGTAAACATGACTATATCAATACTATTTCTTTTAAATGCTCTGTATATTAATAATTTTAAATATGAAACAGTAAAGTAGGAAGCAGCTAAATTGCTGGTTTAATTGCATCTATCAAGACAGGAAGATCAGAGTTGAAATAAAAGTCATAGAAAGCTGTAGCATCAAATACATGTAATGGCATGTTTCCAAAGCTCTTTTAAGATAAGTTCTATATTTTTGTTTTTGTTTTTCCTACTTTAGTCTTCTAGGCAGGGACCAAGTAGCCCTCCACTGCAGCTGCCCAGGATTTTGGGTTTTCATACATTGGGCAAAACAGCCTTGTAACTTCCTACTTAGAAGGTGTATCTTGATGAAGTGTTTTTTAGACTATTAAGGTAGTAGTAAAGTATTTCTTTTACCTTTGTGTTATTTAACATGTATTATTTAATGCTATAAAGTGTTTCACGGATACAGTTTGTGCAAAAGATGCTACCCAACATAAAGTTGTATTACGTTATGATTTTGACTTGACTTTTATGTCTTTGCTTCTCTCATTAATGTAAAAATGGGCCAGATAGATCTGTATTTTGTAACATATTTGCTAGAGTGGGTGTGATTGTTTTGCCCTCTGGTGGCTGGACAATGACAATTAATGGAAACTCCCTTTAAGTACGAGTAGTACAAGCCTGTATTTTAGGAACTGAAGTTCTTGGGTTCTATCCCTGAAGCTGCAGATGTGTGGTTTAGCCAATGACTATAATGTCTGTATATTTGCAGTACTTAACACTAGTTCTTCTTCGCGTGCTGCTCGGATACATTCAGTATCAGGTGTCTACATGCCAAAGTGCACAATTGGCTGGGAACTCTTTAGCCTTAGCCTGTCAGGACAGGGCTGGCGGCCACCACCCCCTGGCCATTCTGTGGCTATATATATGGCTGCAGCCCTGCTCCTCCCCAATTCCATTTTTTCCACCTGCGGCGATGGTTACAGAACAGCCTATTCTTGCTTTATGCAAGTGCCTGTCTCTTTGCTCTGTTTTACGTGTATTTTTTGCTGCAAGATCTGTTTGTAGACATCACCAGTGCTCCTACCGAGTCCTTCTAACAGAAACCTGAACCCAGGGGACAGCCCCCATGGGAGGTATTTTAATGCCTGTGTGAGCTTCACCACATGGATTATGCTTTGTTTGCAGGTCTTTTAAATGAAGAACTCATGAAGACAGGGAGCAAAAGCTGCATAACGTTGCCCAGGAATGGGCCCTGCAGCTGACGCCAGGTACATCCGTCACACCCAAGGATTCACCGGCATGGACAGGCACCAGAGCCTTCTTGGCTCCGCTCTCCAGCTATGAAAGAAAGCAGTGATTGGCCTCTAATTGGGCACTGCGTGCTCGGTTGACACTGGAACCCTCTCGGCCCTGCTCTCTGGCTATGAACAAAATCTGCAATCGGCCTCTAACTCAGCACCATGTGCTTGGTTGGCATGGATCCTTTTTGTTGCCGTTCTCCGGCTACAGATAAAAGCCACAATTGGCCTCTAATACAGCACTGCATGCTGGATTGGCACTGGAGCCCTCTCATCGCCACTTTCCAACTGCGAATAAATAGCCACGATCAGCATCATACTCGGCACCCTCTCACACCAGAGGCCTTTGAAGCGGCAGAGGCCCTTCAGCTCCTGAACAAGCTGCCAGGCTGCCGAAGCAATTGGTAAGTCCGCCTTCCTTCCTCCACTTTACGAGGCACCAAGCAGAGCCGCTCACTACTTGGGCCCCGCGCCACTGCGGAACTATGGGTTCCAACCCCTACGGCACCAACACCCTTGCCTCGGCACCACAAGAGAGCTGAGAGTGAATTCCTCAGGCCCAGCCTCTTACTGAAGGGTCCACGGCACTGGATTCTTTCTGGGTACTGCACTCGAAGCTGACTACCTCCTACTGAGGCCCAAATTGGTGCCATGGCCCCGGGTGAGGGCACAGCAATACCAGGGTTGTCCCTTCTCCTGACTACAGCCATGAACAAGGGCCAGGGTCTTACAGAGAAGACCCTACCACACCTTAACCCTTCACTGGGTCACCGCCTACCTGGGTCAGGGTCACACCCCTCGAGGGAGACCAAGACCCCTTATTCGAGTTGGGGTTCGAAACATCTCCAGTTGCCATTATGATTTTCCCCCTTTGTACTTGTGTCCTTGACTTTGCTGAGACACACTGGCCCGAGCTGCCCTGATTCACCCTTGGGTACCCAAGGAGTCTCAGAAAGTTTGACCTCCTGGGTAGAAAAGCCTTTTCAGCTGAGGGTTGCTAGCCATCAGGCCTTGGTTAAAAGATATTCCCTAGACCTGTGGGATGCTATGTAGTGTTTTAGCAGCTTCCTCCCACAAGAACACTTGGACAATCTGGATGCCTTCATCCAGGAAGGTGCCTTGGCCTTACGTGATGCCTTTACAGTGGCATGGGATGCCTCGAAATACGGCCAGCCACAGCATTGCTATAGCCAGTTACATGCCAAGCAGCCTGGCTTCAGATTTTGACCTCTTCCAGGACTTACAGCAGTCCATATTAGACCTCACTTTAGAGGGACGGTCTTTCTTTACCAGCCTGCTGACTCCCTGATCTGTGGCAACTGTGCCCATAGACAATGTTCCCTCTAAGGTTTGGCAGCTTGTGTGCAAAATTTTCAATGCATGTGCAAAACTTTTTCTGAATAAAATTTGTGTGCAAACTCGTGCAGCAAAAATTATTGAAAAATCTAGACCAATGAAAAATTAATATAAATTATTTAAAGTTGTTTTTTATTAATAAAATCACCCAATTTATTTAAAATTTACCCAAATTGCTATACAATCAAAAGAAATTAATCCATGGCTTTCAAACAACCCAAGACCAAAGTTATATTCAATCTGGATCCTAGGTGTCACAATTCTGCCTAATACCCTCATCTCCTGTGTTCTGCATGCAGAGTTACAGTTCACAGCGAAGCCGGCTAATTATCACTGACAGCATTTAAGATACACAAGGGCTGTGTTCACACAGCATTCTTATTTCGAAACAACGAGGTTGTTTCGAAATAAGAAACGCCATGGCCACACGACGCATGGCCATTTCAAAACAAGCAAACCCCTTGTTTCGAAATGGCAGCCGTCCTTTCAAAACGGCTTAAACCCCATCCGTTTTGAAAGGACGGTTATTTCAAAACTGTTGGTTTCGAAATAAAGATGTTAGGACATGTTATTTTGAAACAATTGGAGAAGGTGGCACCGGGTGCCCTGCCGCAGGGCTCGGGACAAGCCCCGCGGCGGGAGAAGGGGGCGCTGGGCTCCCTGCCGCGGGGCTCAGGACAAGCCCCATGGCGGGGAAAGCCGCGCTAGACTCCTGCCAGCTGGGGAAGCCCCTAACCCCGGGGGGGCTGGCTGGAGCTGCTGCAGCGGCTCCCGTCAGTCCGCCTGGGCTAGGGGCACCCCTAGCAGGCGGGGGATCTAGTAGCTGCCAGCCAGGGCTGGGGGATCCCTGCCCTTTGGGGCTTTTTCCCCTGCCTGGCTCTCTGGGTGAGAGCCAGGCAGGGGATTCAGTGGCAACCTGGCCTGCAGGGAGGCCATGTTGCCACACCTCCCATGGTGCCCTGCCCCGGAACCGAAATAGCATGACCACAGTGTGGGTATGCTATTTCAATTCCTAGTTTTTGCTTATTTTGCGGATGGTGTTTTTTTTATTTTGAAATAACTTGTTTTGAAATAACGCGTTATTTCGAAACAAGTTATTTCGAAACGGCTTGTTTCAAAACAAGCCCTCTGTGTGTGAATATAGCCAAGGAGTCGTGTGGCACTTAAAGACTAAGAGATTTATTTTTTGCATGAGCTTTCGTAGGAGACTCCTTGTTTTGTTTTGTTTTGTTTTCCTGGAATAGACTAACATGGCTACCCCTTTGGAAATTGGCAGCATTTAAGATTTCCAAAGGGATAGCCGTGTTAGTCTAGTCCAGCAAAAAAACAAGGAGTCGTGTGGCACTTTAAGCCTAACATTTATTTTTCGCATGAGCTTTCGTGGGAGAAAATCCCTCTTCGTCAGATGCTTTGAAGATGGGTGAACTCATCTTCGAAGCATCTGACGAAGTGGGATTTTTTCCCACGAAAGCTCATATGAAAAATAAATCTGTTAGAATTTAAGATGTCTTGATGGTCCCAGAGGGGTAAATGCTATTGAAATTTTAAAAATCATAAAGATTCCAGACATCTCTTTTCAGGAAAATGCTGCTACAAGAAGGGTGCTAAACACAGCTGAAATCAGAACAATGGGCTTCTAGCTGCTTTAAGATAAGGCTACAGTATTTCTTAAAAGCCTATTTTCAGTCCCTTGTATCTTTACCTGCCCCATCATTTTGGGGCTACATTTCAACTTAAGAGAAAATCTCTACCAAAATACCACATCACTTCAATGCATTATGGTTTCTTCTGATGGACAGATTAGGGTGCATAATGAAGAGAATAATCTCATGGCTGCCTTTGATTCCCAGTCTTTTGGCTATTATTATATTTAAAACAAGTACTTATCTGATATCTCCATTACATCTCTAAGATCTCTATGAATTGTTCTTCAAAGCATCTGATGAAATGGAGTTTTCTCCCATGAAAGCTCATGCAATCAATATATTTGTTAGTCTTTAAGCACCACAGGACTCCTTGTTTGTTTTGTTATGAACTGTTGTAATTTACAGGATTCTGGAGCAAACATGTTCCAGGTTCTTTGAAGGCACAGGCTCAGCATGCTCAAACATTCTCACTGTTCAGTCACTCCACTTAAGTAACATCCACACTAGCTTTCAGGAAATATACAACTGATTTTTAGATTTTTCACCTCCACAGCTTTATCTAGTTATAGAAGGGACATTTTGGCACCATGTACTCCCTGTTTCCCACTTTAGGATTTTCAAACTTCAGGGTATGAATGGCACTTACCCTTTGCCATACCTCTTGTTTAGAAAGCTGAAGAATTGCCCCAATTCCAACTCCCTAAGCTCCCTGCCCCGATTCCAGCCCTTCTCAACCCCACCCCTCAGCTCCCCATCTTCATGCCACCTCTTTCAGCCCCCCAAGCCCTCCCCAGCCCACCATCCTGACCCCTTCTCCCCCCGCCCCACACGCCTTCCCTGCCCCCACGCTTTCCATGCCAGCTGCCTGACCAGCCCAACCCCTGCCCCCCCAGCCCTCTTCCCTGGCCAAAGAGCTGGGCGGGGGGCAGGAGGCCACAGTGCTGGGCAGCAAGGAGGAGCCCGGGCTGGAGGCTGGGGCTGGCCATGTGAACGGCCAGACCCCGGCTGGAAGGGGCGGAGCCTCCAAGACTCCGGGGAGGGGAGCGGAGGGGAGGGAGGAGTGGCAGGGCTGACCTGAGCCCGCAGACCCTCCCTTCCTCTGGCCAAGGGGAGACGCACCCGAGAGCGGTGTCCGGGCGCGAGCCTCAGCCCAGCCAGGAGCCCCCGGCTGATTCCTGGCCTTGCTGCAGGACCCAGGGCCTGCTGCCTCCAGCTCCTGGCTGTTCCCTGGCTGCAGGGCTGGCCCAGCCCAGCACTGCCTGGCCCCAATCTTGGCCACGCTGCCACCCTGAACTGCCCCATGCGCAGGGGCAGGAAAATCCTGCGCGGCAGGATTTTTTTCAAGTGCGCAGCCACGCTGCCGTGTGCCTTAGAGGGAACACTGCCCATAGGTCAGTCCTCAGAGCCCAAGGTGTGCTTACTCCCCCGGTGCCTCAATGTTCTCCCAGTCTACCACGACCCCTCGAACGCATGGGGGAGGGGTCCTTGTTGTTATACCCCCCCCCCTCCAAACACACACACAACCGAAAGGGCTACCTTTTAGGAGCCTTTGGACCACAGGATGATGGTCCCCTTCCCTCCTTAGGTGATCAACTCCAACAGGGCCGCTTCTCCCTCCATCAAACCCTTGAACGTCAGGGCGGTACCCTAAATGCTTTTGTTAAACGCCCATTCACAATCAGCCTTGGGATACCTCTTCCCCCTCTCTGGTAACGATGCGTCTCCCTCTTCCCTCACCACATCCTTCACGTCAGGTAAGGGCCTGGCAACTGACGAAGTCTCCTCACATGCACTTGGTTCCAGTCCCATAAGCCCTTGGAGCCTTGGTGGAAATCCAGCGGTCACAGAGGCATGAAAAGTGGGCACATGATGTCCCCCCCAAGAAAAAAAAAACTACTATAGTCCTCTGAGACAAGGGGAGGATACTAACATCTCTGTCAACTCCTTCCCAGTCGGGCATACTAAAAAGGGTCCATGCCAGTGTCGCTATCCTGAGAGCGCTTCTTATCCATGTCTGCCTGCAACGGATTTTGGGGAAACTATTGTGGGATGATGCACCCCGCCCCCTAGCTGACAGGTAAGAGGGCAAGCTTGTACCCCTTGTCCTCTATCTTCTCCCTCCTTGCCTACCCAGGCAGTGCCCCCTTTTAATATCGGGGCCATGCTCTTCAGACTTGCATTAGCTTTTGCATGAGGGATCCTTGAACCTCACTGTAGGGGTTTTGCCTCTTCAGCTCCTACCCCTTCTCCCCGAGGACCTTCACCACATCACATTGGTCCTTCTGTCCATGGGCAAACCTCAAGTTTAGCCCTCAACTGGAACCTCCTCTGCTCCAGTGCCTCCCTCTAACCAGGCAAGGGTCGCTTTCCTCTGAAAACCCTAGACAGCTGTCCAGGAGCTGCCTTGATCTTTCTATGGCATTCCTCTCCTCCCTAGAATTGCAACGAAAGGCGATAGTAGGGGATAGAACTCTTAACCACCATTGGTATCCGTACAGCTGAGTGAACCATTTGAGGATCTGTGGTCCTTAGCTCAGGGTAGTCCCCCTGCAGAACTCTGGCTCCCAAGGAAACTTACAAACACTTAACAGGCTGGAGAGCCTGAAGCCTTATGGGTGACGATTTCATAACGTCCCCTCCTCCATGTTCCTTAAAGGACATAGCGGTTTTCTTTATTTTCCCTAAGTAGAGGTTGTCTTATGCTCTCTTTTCCTCCTCCCAGGGTCTCTCCCTCTTCCTTCCTCCCACCTGGGACCTGCCCAAGCCTTACCCCTTCCAATACGTGGAGAGGCTCACCAATAAGACCCCTTCCCCTCAGAGCAGGTGTTATAGACCACGTCTGACTTGCATCTTGCCTAAGGCGTTGTCTTCTCTCCTCATAGGAGCTATGCAAGATCCCTTGTAGTTGGCCCGTTGTGGCCAGGACCCAAAACCTACACCCGCTGCTAGAGATGTGTCAACCAGCTATGTTATGAAGGTTGACTGCCTCTCCATAGAAGTGAGAGTGAGAATATCATGTGAAGGAGTAGTGAGAGTATCTTGCGAGCCACATGCCCCCCCCCAAAACACTCCGATTCTGGAGTCTGGGGACACAACCCTCAAGGTGGACCTGACCCGTCTACAGAGATGGCTGGATACCCCTTCCCTCGATTCAGCACACCTCTCCCTATGCGAGCCCGCGTATCGGGAGAGCAGAGTAAAGGGGCAGGGGAGAGAAAAGTGTACCTAGCCTTGAAGTTGCACCAGTCCCACCCCAGAACTCAGCAATGGTTTCTCATTGCCCCTGTCTCAGGTCATTTCCCCACCCCTTTGGTCAGGGACAACCTAACATGGGAATTCAATCACCTTTCTCCAGTTTCTCTCTTGATGCTAGGATGGGTGTACCTAAGGGTTTCCCCTTTTTCCTACTATAACCTGCTCAAGGGTCACCTCTAAAGAAGGGCCCTTCTGAGATGTCCACTCCTCTCTTTATGATGACCTCCTTGACGGAGTGTCTCTGACATTTTGGGTCCCAGAGATGGGTCTGCCAACCATCTAAGCCTTGTTCTGGGGCCCTCCCTCGAGGCCCTCCATTCCCATGCATCAATGGATGGAGAGGTGGGGGTCCCCAGCCACTCCTTCCTTGTAATTTCTTCTTCCTACGTTAGCTTCCATATAGAGGCAGGACACCTTAGTTTAGGACGCCCCTTATCAATCCTACCCATGGCATCTCCTGCTGGTATGCCAGTGAGGAAAGGCCTTTTGCCTATTCTCCGTTTGGTCGGGGGCGATGTGCTCCCCACTCCCAGTCTTGGTTAGTAACTTAACCCAATTGACCCCCCCCCCCTTTTTGGGGGGCTGAGGTGGCAAGGGCAGAAATTATTCCACCCTTGCTCTTCTTCTGCAGCTGTAGGAGCCTGTTGCCCTGGCTCACGACTGCCTTTCTCAGGAGTCGATTCTACTAGGAAAGGGCAACCCTCCTACATGGTCTTGCTGGTGACAAGGATGTTCTTTTTCTATTATGATATAGCAAATTCCCTGATAATGAACCAGGGACTGCTCCTGTTGGAGCTCTAGTCTCCTGACAGAGTGGGAAATGACCCCTCGGCACTCCCATGCACGTCTACTCTCGAAGATCTTGCACTTGGTGGCATGTCCGTAGGTGTTTGCCTGGTGGCCCACTGCTTTATTAACCCAGTTTTGGTTGCTGTGCTGTTTGTGGGTAGCCGTGCTGACGGTGGATAAGGTCTTAACTCTGCCCACCTTCCACAGTACGGCTAGCAGTCGCCTGATACTGAGTGTATCTGAGCAGTGCTCGAAGAAGAATGGTGGGTTACTTGCCAATAATTGTCCTTCTTCAAGATGGGTGCTTGGATTCATTCAGGTCCCTCCCACCATCCCCACTACTCGGAGTTAGCAATTAGTAGGAACTGGCGAGGAGCAGGGCTGTAGCCATATAGATAGCCACAGGGTGGCCAGGGGTGGTGGCCACCAAGCCCTGTCCTGACAGGCTAAGGCTAAAGAGTTTCTGGCCAATTGTGCACTGTGGCACATAGACACCTTATACTGAATGAATCTGAGCAGCCCATCTCAAAGAAGGACAGTTACTGGTAAGTAACCCACTGTTACTTTGGTCAGAGGCTCTGCAAACAGAATAAAGATTTTGACAACTCATCCACTTATTTGGACTGCATTGCCTTTGGGAGTGTTATTTCCATGGCACTGCAAAAACACGCACTTCAGTGTCCTACCAAAATGATGTGTGGTGCATAGAAGAGAGTCAGGAGAGCATCAGGGAGTCTTGAAAGGCACAGGAGAGTTAGGGAATATTGGAGAAGGGCCAGAAAAGAATGCAAGAGGGATTTGGGGGAGCATAAAAATCACTGAAGCATGAGAGAGGGGTATATTGAAACAGCCCACCAGAACATCAGGAGTGTTATAGGGGCATCAAGAAAGGCTGGGGAGCACTGGGGAGATGAGAAAATCATGGAAGAGAGCCTTGAAGCAGCAGCATGGAGAAACAGAGAGGACTCAGGGAAAGCTCAAAGGCCAGACCTGCAATCAAAAGATTCCCTTCTTGTGCTCTAAAGTTCTAGGACTCAGGACTCAGAAATTCCATTAATGGTTTGCCAGTTGCAGTGCTCAGACAGATGAATATGAGATCAAGGCTTCAAAGAGAAGCTGCTGAAATTGAATTCATTTGCAAATTTGGTTGTGCTGCTTCAGGACTTAATAGGGACATTGGATTGGTCTCTCATTACAACAGATGATTTGACCTCATCTTCCTCTTTATGCTATTACCCAGTGTTTGAATCTTTACAACAGTTTTGATTTGCTGTTACAGTGTGACCTGATCCCATGACTTACACTTCCCTGCCCATTTATTTCCTCCCATTCTGTAAATTCCCCCATCTTCAAAGCATCTGATGAAATGTGATTTTCTCCCATGAAACCTCATGCAATAAATAAATCTGTTAGTCTTTAAATGCCACACTACTCCTTTCTTACCATGGCTCAGAAATACTCTTGGCAGCCTCAGTGATGGATTTTCTTGCACTTTCAGGTTTATACTTCACTCAGAAAACTAAAGCTATAATGGCTGCTATGCCAATTTGCCTCAGGCCGTTATTGTAATGTAGGCCAAGCTGAGTAGCTTACAGAGAAAGAAATATATTTTAAAAACAAATTATAGTGCAGTGTGTTGTAGAAATCATTGAGTCAAACTAATATTTCACAATACAATACACAGAAGAGCTTGATTAGATATTGATAATAATCCACAGTTTGCCTTCCACAGACCAACAGCATTGCACTACCGATATTAGGCCCTTTCAAATGTAAAGAGACTTTTACAGACCAAGGGCAATTGCATTAAAATTTCTCTCTGCAGGATGCAGCAATGTTGTTTCTTTGCTTAAGGTTCCGTTAGCCTCTTGGCATACATAAAATTATGTTCTTATCAGGCTGAGTTAGTCAACATCCATCACGTCAGTGCCCTGGGAGGGTAGGCCTGAGCTGAAAATTTGCTCAAACTGGGAACAGAATCATTTTTCCATAAAAGAACAAAGCTAAGAACATTGTGTGCTTTGCAGGGCTTTTGATGTATCAATAATGCATAGGTGACAAGCTTGTTACAATACCACATTAAGCAGTGATCTCACCACAGCTCATACAGTTGGGTCTAGTCATACCTTGGATTGGAGGGCCTTAATAAAACCCACTGTGGTGTAGGAACAGGTGTGTTGGTAAAACAGCAGGCAGTACTCTTCCTTCTGAGATTGTACTGTTTCCAGGGCTCACTGAACCTATTCTTTTTTCTCTTATCAACAAGGTATTTGCATTTAGAATTCCCCTGCTATGTACACATGACCATAAAGATCTTAAATATATAATCGCACTTTTCATCCAAGTGAACATCAAAGCATTTATAAATTTTATAGCTTGTTCAAGCCAGCAGTAGGAATTACTTCACTCCAAGTGGAGCCATCTCTAGCATGAAATTTGGCACCTGTTTCACTGAATACCATATCACCAGTCCTCACTTTAGGATAAGAGATAAATTCTACATCCAACTGCTGAGGCAAGGGGAATACAACTACATTCAAATATGAGCAGGGCCCTGGGGCTTACACCTCTAATACTGCAAAACAATGGCATAGGTTCCTTCATGGTCAGAAGTTTCAACAACCTCAGTCTTATCCCTCTTCCAAAAGAAGGTACGTCTAATTGCACAGCCATCCCTGTCATTCTGCTGAAGCACTGGTTCAGTACTGGCTTTCAGAAAAGAGTGCCATGCCTTGAATTATCAGCATTATTTGCTGAAATAACTTGTATTTTCCCCAGTGGTCTCTCATTCAATCTCAAACCCCTTTGTCCCTGTTTGTAGCAGCTTGTGAGATCTGACAAAAGCAAACTAAAGGCCTTACCCCTTGACATCAGCCCAGCAAGATATAGTTGTTACATCAGTAACCTTCACATAGGCCTGCATTGTGGCATCAGCATACTAAAGCTGCTAAGCTGGGGACTTCACAAAAGTCAGCCCTTTGACATCAGCCTAGAAAGACAGATGTCATGAGCTAAAGAACTCACACAAGTCTTGGCCTTCATATGAAGCCAGCAAGCTAGAGGTGATGAACTAGTAACTTCACAGAGGCCTGTGCCTGTCTCAGAGATTTTCATTGGCAGGTGTGATTTGCTCTGTAAAAATCAGTGTTCCTAGTTTGCATCTGCAGATAACTGTGCATTCACATCTGAGTAAATGTGCTTTCCACAACGTGACTTTGGCCCAAATCAAGCATTGTAGTTAGAAGCACAAGCTCTCAGATCTGGTCCCATCTTTCGCTTTTCATTTCACAGGCAGAGATGGGACTGAGCCACAAAACCGAGATCTGCATTTTCCCCAAGTTCACAGCTGGTTGGATGACTTCAACCCATTCCCATCAATAACCAAGAGTACAACTGCATAAAAATACCTGAGATCAGTACTACTGAGATACATAGATTTGGTGCTTGTTCCTGGAGATAACGGTACTTACCTACCTACTCCACAGTGGAGTTGTGAGGATTAATTGGTTATAATGCTGTGAAGATATAAAGCACAAGGTAAGTGCTGTGGGGTACTAATGTATATAAATTGATTTTGGGTGCCTTACTGGCATTGGTAACCACAAGTTTTGTATCGAATGTCAACAGTGCAAAGCCTATAGTTACTGAAAAAGGTTGCCCGTTCCTGGGCTCATTTCAATTTTGTCCAGTAATTCAGGTTACATTTACAAATAGATGATGATGATTGATAATGACAATGCAGGAAATAGATCTGAAAGAAACAGCAGTCCCTATTTTGCAAGTTTTGAATACATCTGATATGAAGGGTACCTTTTTTAACCTACTCTTTTCACATATTGTAGAGCATTTATCACTGTCCACCCTTCATGCTCAGGCTGAATAAAGTATAAAGTCCTTTCCAGAAAATAGAATTGGCTTGACAGATTATAACTGCAGCCTGCAGATGGACAGTGTTAACAACAGGTCTTAAAAGAAGAGATTACAAGTATTTGTCAAACTTCATCTGTCAGTACTGCCTTCTTCCTCCGGTTTGACTGAATCTTTCCACTCAAGTCAAGCACCAATTTTAATTAAATGTGCAAAGAGAAACACTTTAATATACAATTAACTGCCTCTGCGTTGGCCCGCTGTTGCTCTGTTAGTCTTCACAGCTAAGTACAGGGTTTAGCACTATGCCATCCTATTTGAAAGAAAGAAGTTGATCAAATATTGTAAAGCCAGTGTTTGGGAGCATTCATTTACATTTTTAAGAGCTGTTTTGTTTGACCAGACATCTCTTATTATTCTTGATCTACAAACGTCTCTGTGAATAATGATTTTGGTCACACAAATGCTTGTGAAATGGCTGTCATAAAAATACCCATATGTGCCTAAAAACAATGGCAATCACTGTTCATGACTGATTATTCAGCATTCCTGTGTTACTTGTTCTTCAGTTCCAACATGTTCAGTCATCCAACCAGGATGCACTAAACAATGATACATGACCTGATAACCAATCACAAAACACAAACAATACTAAAGTGAACAATTTGTGAGTACATCATAGGCTGAAGTTTGTTTGCTCTTTGGTTAGCAGTCGTAAATAAATCTCACACATTATCAGAAATCACCTGTTGAATGAATTGTCTTGAGAAATATTTTGTATTAAATATGGTAACTTTCCTGCTTCTGGTTTCCCTTTTATTCCCTCTCCTTCCTCAAGGACAACCACACACAAAACAAATAAGGCAGGCAGTGCAAGGGGTGCAGGAGCAGTGTATAATTTAAACATAGAACACCCCCCCCCCCAGCATACTTCAAACGTGATGTCATCATGACATGAATTTTTTTTGGTGGGAGTGCAGGGTTACCGTGCATATATCACTGTAGGTGTGGGAATTCTAAAAGGTCAAGAACCTCTGAAACAAGCAGTCCTGTGGCACTTTTGAAGACTAAGAATTTATTTATCACATGAGCTTTTTTCTCCCACAATGATGAAAAAATTAGTCTTTAAAAGTGCAACCAGACTCCTGGTTTGTTTTGCTGAACTAGGCTAACACAGCTACCCCTTTGGAACCACACACAAGTAAGAGATAAGAAGCAGACAAGGGACTTCAGAGAAGTTTTCTGCTTTTCTTCGTGTGCTGCTCGCATCATTGAGTTCTAAGTGTCTACATGCTGCAGTGCACGATTGGCTGGAAACTTTTTGCCCCAGCCTGTCAGAGCAGGGTTGGTGGCCAATGCCCCCTCTGGCTGCTCCCGCAGCTAATATATATTGCCCTGACCCTGAATCCTCCCCAGTTCCTTTTTCCATCCTCAGCGATGGTTACGGAACAGCCCGGTCCTTGAGATATTGCCAGTGCCTGGCTATTCCTCTGTTTGTGAGGCGCCCGATCGCATTTGAAAATCTTTTTGTGGACATAGTCCCACCATGACCTGGCACTCACAACAAGTCTCACCAGCCAAAGCTGGAACGCTGCTCCCAACCACCATCTGCCATGCCAGGGTTCAAACCCTGTGCAAATTGCAGCAAGGTCTTCTCAAGGGACAACCTCTACATGAAGTGCCTAAAATGCCTGGGTGAATCCCTCCAGGTGAACCAATGCTTTATCTGTAAGTCTTTTAAACCAAGAACCCTAAAGGACAGAGAGCCGAGGCACCATGTGTTGGTTCTGGAGTAAGCATGACCTGACCCTGGAACACTGGGGACTTCCACTGAGCCACTTGGACCTCATGCCAGATCGGTACTGGAGCCTTCTCGGTGCTGCTCCACGCAGGAGCACAAGATGACACACTCGGAGTCTATCTCAGTGTCGAGCACCGGTGCCACTCTGGCTCTTCTCTGCTGACCACCTTGCAGAGTCAAGGCCTGGAGCCCATTCCAGTGTTCACTACGCTGGAGGCCTTTGAGGCGGCAAAGACCCTCTTACTCTTACCTACTTCTATGCCACCTAAACCTCCAAAGCCAAGACAAAAGGCAGCCTTCCTCTCGGGGTCCTGGGCAGCTCCGATGTGGCACCCGTCTCCAACCGCACCGGCACCGCGGGCTTCCCCTCATTCAGCACTGGAGCAAGAGACTTCTTCCCCTGGAGCCTCCGCTCTCCCTGGCACATAACTGGGTCCCAAGCAGAAGTGCTCTCGTAAGTGCTTTCCATCACTGCCCCGGTGCTGTGGTACTTTGTTGGTGCCACCCACTCTGGCACTGGTGACTCTGAGGTCCACACGTGTGGCGCCAACCTCCCTTGCCCGGCACCAAGAAAAAACTCAGGACCACTCAACATGCGAGGGATTGCCGGCACTGGGCCCTCCGCAGTACTGACCTCCAAGCCGGTCCCTCTCTCCCCAGGCCTCTGAGGAGAAGACCCCACACTGTACCAATGCCCTGGAGGGTAGCATGAGCTCACAATTACTCTCATCCCCAGACAAGGCTGTGAACCCCCGACCATGGTCATACAGGGAGGACCCTAGTGCCCACTGTGACCTACTCCATCGGGTGACAGCACACGTCAGCTTAGAAGTCGAGCCCATTGAAAGGGACCGATACCCCCTGTTTGATCTGGGATTTGTGACCTCCCCCCACTGTAATTTCAGTGCCCTTGCACCAGAGTGTTTATGATCTTGCCAGGCCTCCTGGCAGACCTCAGCCTCCACTCCACCAGTCTCTAAGGTAGCCAGCCACAAATATCAGGCCATCCCAGGGAGCTTCCCATGCCTAGTAAATCACTTGCGGCCAAGCTCCAAGGTGGTAGAGGCCATATACGGATGGGAAGGACAAAATCGACTAGAACCCTCTCCAAGGTCTAGGGAGGCTAGGAAGTTCGGCGTTATGGGGCAGAAGGCATATTCAATCTCCAACTTTCAGCTCTATGTATCAACCCACCAGGCATTGATGGGTTGATACACCCTGGACCTCTGGGTGTCTATGAGTGGTTCCTTGGCCTCCTTCCCCAGGAACACTTGGAGGACTGTGACTGCATCATAGAGAAGGCTATACTGATCTCCTGTGATGCCCTCATGGCGACCTGGGATGTCTTGGACACGGTGAGCCATGGGATCACCTCCACAGTGGTCATGCGACGTGCAGCATGCCTACATGACATGGGTCTGCCCCAAGACTGGCAGCAGGCTATCCAGGACCTCCCTTTTGAGGGCCAGTCACTTTTTCATGGGGCCACTGGCGCTCTGCTGCACAGCACGAGGGACCCTAGAACCGCCCTTAGGTCTCTGGGCATGCATATGCCACAGCTGCCCAGTTGACCCCCCAGCCCACATCAGGGATCCCCTTTGCAGCGTGATACCAGCAATCAATTTAGACCCCACACAGGGGTCTAGAACCCCTACACCTTCTGGCCCCCCCCGCTCAGGGCGGGGATATTCCTTCCTTTCCCCGTTCCCCCCCTTACTTATACATTGGTACTCATACCAACGCATCGGGGTTCTTTTGTTTCTTCACTTCCGCCAACTCAGGACTGGTTCTATTACAGGGTGCCCAAACTTACTGAAATCAACAGCTACACAGGTTGATTATTAAACCTTCAAGAGCCACACTGAGTCATATGGCCATATACTTTTACCTACTGCAAAATTACTAAGTTTAAAATTCATTGCACGCTTTAATTTTATTGTAAAAAGAAGACAAATATTGATCCTACTGCTGTCAGATTCCAATAATTACTTAAGGTTATCATGAAAATTAGCCCTATACAGTAAAAACTTAGCTGTTGCTCGATGTAGAAGAGTGCAGGTTAGCGGTGAGTTTTTTAAAATCTCGACCATGCTGCGCTTCTCCCTGCCATCCCCAACCATGCTGTGCTTCTCCCCACCATCCCGACCCCCTCCTGAACTCCTAGGCTGGGGCTGCTTTCCTAAATTGATTGCTGACGTTCTTCCAGGAACCAGAATTTTTCATTCAAGAGCTGCATGTGGCTCCCAAGCCACGGTTTGGTCACGTCTGTTCTATTATATCCTCACAGAGCCATAATTAGGGCGGGACAAACAGGGCAAAGACCAGGGTGGGGAATTTTAAAGGGCAGCCGCCAGACCCTACCTGGCCCGGAAGAGGAATGTGCCTTAGGCACATTCCTCCTGGAGCCAGGCAGGAGCTGCGGGAGTTTCTCCCTCCCTACCCTGAATGTCCCTGGCTGCTCTCACCCAGCGGCTGGGGAGGCATCCCCCCACTGGGTCTCTGGCCGCTCTTGCCTGGCGGAAGGGGAGGCATCTCCTCCCCATCAGGACAGATCAGGCCTTGGGCCAGATCAGGGTGGGTGGGGGTGAGCGCCTTTCCAGCTTCCTGCCCCAGGTACCAGACGCTGTAGTTACAGCTCTGTATCCTTATGTGTAAGCTGGACAAGAATGCCATTCTCCCAGTCAAGAAGGACTGGCATCAATCCCATTACAATCACACTTGGCCCACTTGGGGAGAGGCGCAGTTTGCAGTTTGTCTCTTACGATTATTCATAAAGTGCTTAGTCATCCATTCCATATGAACCCCAAACTCCCATCAAAATCAATTAATTTTGAAGACATCTGAGTGCACTCCAAGTGTAAGATTGACCACACAGGATATAAATTGCATTAATGATTTATTTTCATTTTTTAAAACGTCCATACATTTGAGGCACCATAAATAGTCTTAAAATTAAAGTCAATAAATACACATTACACTCAGAAAAATCCACATCAGCCTGAAATCATAACTCCAAACCCCCTCAAAGTCCCATAACTAGGGTTGCCAGATACCAAAGCATGGAGAGGAGCAGGGGTGTTGCTGCCCCGGGGAGGGACCCGGGGGCACTGGCCCAGGTCCCGCCCCCAGCCCACAGGCCCTGCCCCCTGGCCAGGGACGGGGCCGCAAGTTCCCGTGTGCCGCTGTGGGTGGCTGGGCCCTGCATCCCCAGCTGGGGACAGGGCCAGAAGCGGCTGCGGGTGGCTGGGCCCTGCATCCCTGGCCCGATTGGGTCGGAGCCCGGGAGAGGCGGGGTCCCGCCTGACCTGGGACACTGGCACTGGGATTTGGGGCATGGGCCCTGTGTGCCCGGCGCCAGTGACGCCCCTGGAGAGGAGGACAGGGAAGTACAAAAAGGAGGACAGGGGAGGACACATGGAGAAAATGTAGTATTAATGTAATATTCTTCTGTTTTGAAGGGGCCCTTGAACACTTCCCCCTAAAAACAGGGTGTTCCTGAGCATTCCAGCATATTTAACTCTTGTAAGTAAAAAGCCAGACACAATCATGTATTTTTAAAATGCCTGCCAGATGGAGGACGTGAAGGTAAAAGGGAGGACATGTCCTCCTTTGGCCTGACATCTGGTAACCCTACCCATAACAATCCTCAGAAGTCCTTTCCAATGCGCATGTTCTGAAATTCAATATTCCTCTGCTATTTCCGACTCTATTAATAATTGTAAGCCTAGAGAGAGACATACAATCATAGACAGATGGGTGACTGAAGATAGATCACTAATATTTGTTCAATATCTTTCAAATTATTCTAAAAGTTTTGCCCACTACCACGCTTCCCAACTGTGAACAGTTCAAAACTGTAAGACTCCGTTTACAGGAAGTTTGAAGATGGGGAAGATGTTCGTCATGGCATGGCAATGCTGTAACACGTAAATTCTAAGAGTAGCAAGTTAAGATACAGTAAACAGATCTCTCTCATGAAGTCCCTTCCAACCCTATGACTTGATTCTATTCTATTCTATCTCAAAATAACATGACCCTGCATGTGATCAGAGCTCCACATGCATAGGTTACAGAGGGATAGCCATGTCAGTCTAGTTCAGCAGAACAAACAAGGAGTCTTGTGGGTGTGACGCTTACTCTTTAAAAGTGCCACACAAGACTCCTCATTTGTTATGCATGAGTTCGTAAGTGAGCAATTGCACTCTTTCTGTCATATGCTAAGGAATGTTCAATCTGAAGAAGGAAAAATAGGCACACCCAGCTTCAGGAATATCCAGACACCCAGGGGCAACCAGACAAGCAGGAAGACACACCCAGGCTGATAAACAGATGGACAGGAGAAAAAAATCTCAGGAATGGAGAAGAGACAGGTAAGACAGACAACATTGACAGTCCCACAGCACTGGGAGAGCATTAAAGATGGGAACTAATGTTAATTGATGTGAATGGTATTGTTTCCCAGCCCAGAATATCAGCCCAATATGTCCGAATTCTTGTTGATGTTTTCGGACTTCTGTCAGGTTTTGAAAGAACTGAATAATATCAGAGTGGTAGCTAGTCATGTAAGTGTGTCAAGAGATCTAATTTTGATTCCTGGAATTTCTGCTGGACCTTCAGACAGCTGAAACACCTACAGCTCTGAATACCAAGTCAATGCCCATGAACAAATCTTTCTGACAGATGCTTGCATTTCTCCACGGGAACCATATTCACTGTCTTTAACATTAACGTTCTTCCATGCTGTTTCTATATCCAACATTTACAAGGCCCTTCATTTTCAGGTTTTTATTTAGTTTAAAATTTCCTGGGGAACTTATGAGTGTTTATTACTTGTGAAAATGAGTGCAAAAAATTAACTTCACAGTTTTCTGGGTAACTATCAGGGTTAATACTGGGGGATTGGAGAACAGGTAGAAAGCAATAAATAGAGAAATGTAAGGATATTGAAAGTAAAAGTGGTTTAATGCAGTGGTTAATCTAATGAACTGTACGTATAAATATGCAGATGGATGTGCGTATCTTCCATTACATTGCCTTACTATAGCAGACAGTCTCATATTAACACAAACTAATTAATATTCTTTATTGGATTTCCTTAACATAACCAGTATTTTCTAGTATTTGACTAGTCCAAAATTCAGGCGCAAATCAGTGAAAACCAAATAGCTTTTGTAAGACTCAGGAATTTTTTTTAGTAAAAATCCATAAAAATGGAAAACAATGGGCCTTTATACATTTCATAACATTTTATCGCCCCTAAATATTTTATTAAAAATCAACAGAATTAGTTCCTTAGAGTAGTGTTTCCCAACCAGTGTGCCACTGCACACAGGTGTGCCATCAAGTCTGAGGAGGTGTGCCACAAAATTTTTTGTAAAACTACTCAAAGAGTTCTGGATTGGCTCATGAATATTCATGAGTTCTTTTGAAAGCTATATGGTGGTGTGCCTCAAATTAAAGGTAGCAAGGTATGCCATGGCAGAGAAAATGTTGGGAACAACTGCCTTAGAGAGTCAACAGGTCAAATTGCCCTTTGCTAAATTGTCCCACCCATATCTAAGAGCAGATTTAGCCTAAGGGCTTATTAGGTAGTTTTCATATTAGAGCATATGGTACCACACTCCATATCCAGCTTAAGATGCTCATAGAATGACAAATCATTCAGATGCTTCCCTTGTCACATATATAGCAGGATCCACCCGTATAGTACTGCGATTTATGAGATTAGGAACATTTGGACCAATTAGGTAGAAATCAAACATGTAAACTTGTATTGCATGCTGAGTCGATACTCTGGGATAAGCCATCTTTTCTTGGGGGCGGGGCAGTCTTGGCTGTGGAACAGATGGCTGAATAGCTATCTTCATCCCACCTTATCTATATGCTGAAGATTCCTTGGGCTTTTTTACAGATCTTTAGTAGATCAATAACTTACAGAATCCCCAGTTTTGGCAGTATCTGTTGCCATGCCACTAGCTTCTTTTGGACCACCCTTGACAGCAGTCACCCTTCTGTTAACATTTATTATGAAAATGGAGTCATTTCTGAGACAAACCTTTGACATATAGGCCTCTATGCTTCAGTCCTCTATGCGGCCAAGTAAAGAATCACTGAAGTCCATTCATAGGGCACAGATTTCAAAGTTCAAATATCCACCGATCAGTAGTGTTGAATCTGCCTTAGAAGAGCCTTATTAATACAGCTGGTCAAAAATCAGGAAACCAATTCAATGGAAAAAAAACCTGAAACTTGGAAGTTGTTTCCTTTCTGTGGGTTTCAGATTTTCCATTTTTCAAGAAATTTTCACTGATATTTCCTCAAAAAGATTTTAACAAAATTTTTTCACAATCATTATAGAAATTTTTATTTACTAGTTTTCAGTAAATGGTTATTTACATTTTAAATATCAATTTAAATGTTGCTTTTCTACAAACATTGAAAAAGCGTCAATAATGTTGACCATTTTTCATGGTTTTTTTTTTGTTTCCAAATAAAAGGTAACTTTTGACGGTAACATTTTTTGTGCCAAATTTTTTAGCTGATCTACTCACAAGAACTTTCCCACCAACTCATCTTATTATTTAGCATTTATATTATATTAGTGCCCAAAGGCCTCAATAGAAATTGGGCTATGGTTGTGCCTAGGTGCTGAACCACACAGAAAGACAGTGTCTCTGCCACAGGAATCACACATCAAGAAATTCCATTTTAATTACATCAGATCAATACAACAATACACAGGATTATGAGTAAAATATTGATGCTTGTCAAAGATATCACACCCTGTGTTCTTTGGTACATGTTCTGGGGAAGCATCTTGTTACTAATGGGCTCTGGGAGAATACACATGCTAGAACTACTTTTCAAGTGACTATTCCATTTATAACTAGTCCCAATTTCTAAATTTCTAAATCATTCAGATTCACAGGCTAAGCAAAGAGCTGATGTCTACAGGTTTCCTCCATGTCAAGGAACATAATATCACAATTCTGGTAAGCATGAATAGCTCCACAGACAGAGCACTAATCCGTCCAAGCTAGTGCCTCTGTGGAAAAGATCCAAAAAAATTGGGAGGTTCAGAGGAAGTATGGTCCTTATTTTGGTAGTTATACTGTTGGGTATAATTGATCTACTCTACTGAAAAACAAAAATTGATAATGTTCCTAGTGCTGACACACTACTGTCTTGAATTGCTGTATTTTTAAGTGTCCTTTAGGGCAGTGTTTCCCAACCAGTGTGCCACGGCACACAGGTGTGCTGCCAGGTCTGAGCAGGTGTGCCACAAAATTTTTTGAAAATTACTCAAAGAGCTCTGGATTGGCTCATTGGCTCACAAATATTCATGAGTTCATTTGGCAACTATATGGTGGTGTGCCTCAAATTGATTAAAGGTAGCAAGGTGTGCCACAGCACAGGAAATGTTGGGAACCACCGCTTTAGGATCTTCACTTCCACTTTATCCTCTAAGCTTTTTTTACATACTGAATCCTGCCATGTTTGACAAAGCACACACAGCCTTACTTTCTTCAAGCATTGTTGGAAATGATGGTTTGCTGTAGACTGTGTCCAGAATACGATCAACACATATTGCAGACACGCTAAGACTACGTTCATCTTCCCCAGAGCAAATCTGCCAGTGCAGTGGTCAGTGGTGTACTCCTGGAATGTACAGCGTGTAAATCAAAGGACATCAAACGTATCAAACTTCCTTGCTCAAGTAAGTTGAATTTATGCACTGGACAGGATGGCCAGTGAGTGGCCTAAATGTGACCCAATAGGAACTTTCCATCTTTAATTTGGGCTTTTTGCATCCACATGCCACTTTCTAAATTTTCTGATTAAACCACATACACAATCCATCACCAGGTTACAAATCACACACGCACGCACGCACGCACACAAAATAGCATCCACAATGTACTGAAATTGTGGAAGCCTAATGGGAGCCAGTGGACTTGAGGGGAAAAGCAGAGACCTTGAGAGGGGGGAGTGAGCATGAGTAAGATAAAGCAGGGAATCACAAGGGAAGGGGGGGTGGGGCACAAGCAGGCACCCAGAGTGGGGGGAGTGGAGCTGGGGAGGATAAAACTGGAAGGGGAGCCCCTGGCAGGAAGGAAGGGGTGGAGGATTGCAGGGTGAGGGGGACAGTGGCACACAGGCCACCAAGCAGCTTTGGAGAGGGACCTTATTTTCATTCCATCTTGTAAGTTCCCCCATCTTCAAAGCATCTGATGAATTGGGATTTTCTCCCATGAAAGCTCATGTGAAAAATAAATCTGTTAGTCTTTAAATGCCACACGACTCCTTGGTTTTGTTTTTTGGCTGGACTAGACTAACACGGCTGCCGTTTTGGAAATTGGCAAGACTGCTGGAGGCCTTGGTGGGTGTCAGCTGTTGGGCCTGGAGTCCCTGGACCAGTCTGACCTGATCCCATGTCTTACAATCCCCTGCATTTACTTTCACCCCCTTCTGTAAGCTCTCCCTCTTCAAAAGGTCTGGTGAAGTGGGATTTTCTCCCATGAAAGCTCATGCGATAAATAAATCTGTTACTCTTTAAGTGCCACACAACTCCTTGTTTTGTTGTTGTGTGTTTTTTTTTTT
>ML681963.1:90933094-91011623 GCA_007922195.1 Podocnemis expansa | reverse complement strand
CTTGTAGACAGTGTACGCAAAACATTTCTTCCTGCGCCCAAAAAGTTTCATTGGGAGTGCTGATATCATGTTCCCTCTAATTACTCGTAGACGGTGTGTGCAAACAATTTCTTGGCGTGTGCAAAAACATGTCTCTGTGAGCACCAATATTAGCACTATTGAATTTTTTGGGGCACACTTTCTTTTGGTGTGTGCGCAGGTTTGGTGACCTGTGTGCATGGGTGTGGTTTAGAGGGAACAGTGTTGTAAGCACTGCTGAACTTTTTGGGGCATATTTTGTTGTGTGTGGAGTTTCACAACCTGTGTGCAGGCACACAGTTTAGAAGGAACGGTGGTTAGGACAGTTGAGGGGGTTTTAGGGAAATCCCTGACCCAGCTGTCAGGAGAGGAGCAGTGATTGTGCTCAGAAGTGTAAAGGGGAGGCTGGGCAGCGCAGTGGAAACAGGTGCGGGCATGCGTGCACCTGGGGGGCTGGTGGTTAATAGAGTTTCCAGAACCCCGCTGTGAAACTGCTTTAAATACTCTTACTTTTCCTTATAGAAGGCTTTTTATCTGCCCTCCCATCGTACCCTTCCATTTACCCAGAAAACAGTTCATTTCTTAGTTGCATTGATTTTCACCCATTTAAAAATGTTCATAATAAACTGATCAGTGCCCAGGAAGTGCTAAACAAAAACATAAAACACAAGGGGTGTAGGCTCGAAAGGGGCAGCCGTGTTAGTCTAGTAAAGCAAAAAAAGCAAGGAGTCTTGTGGCACCTAAAGACTAACAGATTTATTTATCACATGAGCTTTTGTGGGAGAAAATCCCACTTCGTCGATGCTTGAAGAGTTCCCCCCCTTCAAAGCATCTGACAAAGCAGGATTTTTCTCCCATGAAAGCTCATGCAATTATTAAAACTGTTAGTCTTTAAGTGCCACAAGACTTCTTGCTTTTAAAGGGCATAGGGTGTTTCTTAGAGGGAAAATATGGATCTGCTGTATAGTTTTGTCCCCCACCCCCACCGCCATTTTTATTATTAACTAGGAATCACATTGTCTGCTCTGCAAAAAAAAGCCGATTGAGGTGTAAGAAATATTCTCTTTTATACAGATGAGAGAAGTATTTCTGCCATTCTGCAGCATTCTGCTCCTCCATCCTTGGTAAATGTAAGGAACGTACCTATCACAATCCTAACTCTTTTGAGGGTTCATATGCCTTCCTAATAATAATATTACTTAGCACTTCTGCACACAAATGCTTTCTGTTTTCAAAGAGCTGTACGTACATTCATTAGTCCCTCATACCCCCCATCGAGAAGTAACAGAATGGTGTTTCTATAGGGTGATCAAGTCTATAAAAACCAAAAAGTTCATGAAGACTTATACAACATTCTCTTCTTCAACCTGATATTTTCTTCAGTCTTTTTACCATAGCTTACATGAAATTTACACTGAAAGGGGAGGTTGTCCTATGGTGTCTGGTGTAAGAAAGGAAGTGTCTGGAAGTTGTTCTGCTAATCGCCAGTGGCACTAGAGATATAAAAAAAAAATTCTCTTAGCTGGAAAAGTTAAAAGAAAATGTAGTTTGAGCTAGTTACTGGGTACCAGTTGTCATGCTAGCTGGCCAATAGATGTTAGGTCATCATTGTATTTGACTTTTCTTCCTCCCATCTGCTTTGAATGAATACTTCATAGAGGGGTTAAACTACTTTATAGTTTGATTTCGCAGTCCTTTGAGGAACAGAACTTTTCTTGACTTAAAAAGGAGCTTTGCCTGAGTAAGCGCTGCAAGATCAGAGCCTATTTTAATATTTAAAAGAAATTGTATTACTAGAAACTGTCAAAACTAATACTTGTTTGCATGCACATGGGAGAGAGTTAATAAACAGGAACAATTTGCGATTCTTCCGTCTGTCCCCCCAAATTCTACTTCTTTCCAAAATTATGGTTCCTCATTACCCTTGGCATAGATTTAGCTGCAAACAGGACAGCAGCATGTCAGCTGTTTCCTTTACTTTACACTTGGCTTGTCTAGGCAGAGCTGGTTAGCTTTGCATCTTATTTTGTTGAGCCATGCTGAAAAAAATGGGAATACAATGGATCAATTTTAAAATACCAAGCTGGATTCTGCCCTCACTTACACCCATGCACGTGCACTGAAATTGGAGGAGTTGTCTGAACATAACTGAAGGCAGAATTTAGGTCCCTTTTTAGACCTAATTGGATATATTATGGTTTCTTCAATTACTATCTAAACAGTATATGGGAGAAGAAAGGTGTCACTATAATACTGTGATTATCTAAGTGTAATTTTGTCTATTTAAAAAAATCTGTGTTCATGGTGGTTGTTAAAATCAAACAAAATACTCTCTATTTGAAAGGCTTGCTTAGACTGATAGTATTATACAGAGAGCCCCAAAGCCATTAATAGTTGAAATGTGTTCCCTAGTCTTAAAACATTTCTAACAGGAGATATCTTTAGTCTTAGTCCTGAGATATAAATTAGACATGTATCTAGAAGGTGAATGAGTTTGGAAGGGAGGGATGTTGTTTGCTTTTTTTTTTTTTTTTTAAATGTTTCTGCTGAGTAAACAAATTACTCTTGCTGGAAATATTACATTTCTGCTGATACAGTTCTTTTGCATAATAATAATGGCCCATTTAATTCATTTATTGTTCTGGTTTGGGATATTTTCTTTTAACCATTGCTGATTGCCACTGCTTATGAGATTTAATGCAGTCAGACAGTGGAAGAACATGTGCTCATGGTTTAACCTAGATTTAAACAAATTTTACCCAGATTTAAATTATTTCAGCACAAGGGCAGTAGAGCATAATTAACTCTAGAGTCATACACAGTAATTCCCTTGGGAGGACACGACAGCATGCCAAATTCTACTCTTACTTTTGGATAATTGTTATACGAGTATTTTCAGCGGGCTGCATGAATAGAACAGCAGAATTTGGCACCAAAAGATGTAATTTCACATTTGCCCGGTATAAAGATTTAGAAGGTAAACATTAAAAAAGAAAATACACAGCCTATTGAAGTGGAGAGTCCCGCTCTGAAGACTGCAGTGTCACTACTTGATGCATCTGATGAAGTGGGTTGGCACCCATGAAAGCTTATGACCGAAGAAATCTGTTAGTCTTTAAGGTGCCACAGAACTCTCATTTTTGCTGCACACAGACTAACACAGCTACATCTCTGGAAAGTGTCACGACTACAGCTCTAGGTCTAGAAGTTGAATTCCCACAGAAATCTTTCTGATCTGCTGTCTGAAAGAAAATGAGTTAGGTCCTGAAATACTATAATGATTAGAATGTGCTATTAAAAGAATCTATTGAAAACAGCAAGAGGTGTGGCGGTAGGGCTTTATCATATCACACTGACAGATGCCACAGAATTCACAGAATTATTTACACAAAGGGACAGCAAAGAGACATCAACATAGCACATACCGTTAGAGCAAAAAGCAGTGTATTTGATGTGAGGAAGCAAGCAGGTGGTACAGGTTGTTCCATTTCTGAGCCGAGGATTGTATTTTTAAAACAATTATTAAATTTCAAATTATTAAAATAACTTTAAATATCTACCAGAGTGCTAGGACCACGTTAGCAGTATGTGCTAAAATTCTGAATAAGGCAGTTTAGGTGGTTTAAATCAGAGCTATCATCTGAGTGTCCTTATTCACAGGTTTTTTAGCACCTCTAATCCCTCCACTCAGTTTGGCAATTTGCAACTCCTTTACTTTCGCACTGTCATTTTTCATGTAGCTGCCACATTCTCCCATTTCAGGGATGCACTGCATTGTATACACGCCCTTTTTGGAAGACTGTGTATCAATACAGTAATATACACGTAGGCTAGGATTAAGTATGCATCTTAATACAGTATTGCCAACTCTATTTTTATTGTGAGTCTCATGGTATTTGGTATTTTTTTCTAAGCCTCATTGTTGGGGCAAAAGCTGGAAAACCTGAATCCTTAGGCAAATCATGATACAGAGTTGGAAATACTGCTAGTATCTCTTGCAGCAAGCTACTGGCAATACTATGTTTTGTAAGATACAAGTTTGATGGCCTTAAAAGGACTCATTACATTTGTGAAGTCTAATGTTGTCATGTTTTATAGATGCCTACCAAAAAACCTCCTCCTACTATGAATCTGTCTGATCAAGTTCACCAGTAACAAGAGCAGCAGCAGAGTTTCAGTTGTCTGAAGTTGCTAGGGAAGACAAAAAGCAATTCTACCAAGGACAACATGAAGCCCTGTAGAGCAAACATATGATTACAAGGAAAACATAGCTTTGAGAAAACATTTCATTATGACTCATTGACTGTCTGTGACCTTGAGCAAGTCACTTGACCTCGTTTTTTGCCTCAGTCAGCCCGAATGAAAATAAAGAAGGGAAACCTTGGAGAAATCCTGATGTTACACTAGAGCTGAGCTTTGTGTATGGAATGCATGCAGCCTATTTGAGTTCACCAGTCATCATTAATACATTACTAACTGTATCTTCCATCTATAATACACCTTTCATCCAGAAGGATCTTAAGTGCTTTATGAACTGCATACAAACAGGGATCACTCACAGACCACAGATTGAACCACCTATGAGGTAGAATGCAGTAGGCATTCTCTGCCAGCAAACCTGCATTAACAGCTTTCAAGGATGGAAAGAGCTGTCTCTGCTCGGTGGGGGATGTGAACAGGTCTTGGTGCTGCCAAGAGCAGCAACATGCTAAGGGTAGCATAATTTTAATGTTTGTTATGAGTGAATGTGACACAGTGATAGGCAAACTGACAAGTGTTTGCTTAACGTAGTAGACACCTTAGACCAGGCATTTCAAACTCAAATTACCATGAGGGCTGCAGGAGAACTAGTAGAGGGCAGCATGAGGACTGGTACATTAGCCCAAGGGCCGCACCATTGAAATCCTTTCATATACTAATATTGCAAATACTGGTAACAATAGTGTCGTTGCGGGGCGCAGGAAATAGTTTTAGGGGCCGCATGCAGCCCATGGGCTGTGTGTTTGAGACCCCTGCCTTAGACCCAGCCATGGCAGGGGGAAGAGAACTTCCCCGGTTAATTTAAGAATGATAACCATGAGGATTAGGTGTGGTAATGGGTCAGCAGAGTGGTTCTGAGATTAACTTTTTTTCTTATTTTTACTGCGCTTCCTTGAACCTTATTTTCCTGTCTGTAAAAGGAAGATATTACTACTTACCATCTCCCAGGGGTAACCTTAATTAATTCCATTTTAATTAAAATGTTACAAGTGTTTGTATTTTAGACTGTCAGTAAAGCACTTTAGGGATCCTCAGCTGGCAGGATCTACATAATTGCAAACTGTTACCAAATGGAATGATTCAAGATAAAATTTAGCCAAGATGCCATGGTTCACACCCTTCCTCTTGCAAAAAGTGCCATGGACTCTTTTATAACTGAGACCCTCACTTTTCATCTCTGGTAGGACAGTACCCCATAGCACTATAAGACCACTGATGACCTTGGGCTGGATTCTACCACCTTTACTCTTCATGAGTGATAGGCTGCTTTGGAAGTAGTCCCATTGCAATAAATAGAGTTCATGCTCATCATGGGGTAAGTTACTGTTCCGCATGAATAGGGGTGGCAGAATTTGCCTGTTAGATTGCAGTGAACTGCTAGCTCAAATACCAGTACCACTTCCTGAGTTTTAAGGTGTCTCTTCCGAGTAGTGAGTGGAACCAGTTCTGTTTTCATTATAATAATGGTTCTCAAACTGTGGTCTGTAGATCACCATTGTCCTTTTTGATCCACATGATGAGAGCATATGAGAACCTCTGATTTATAGGGTGTGATATGATCACAGCCCAAGGTGGTAGAGGTACAGTCAGGCAATGAACTAAACTGTGTGGATGTTGCCTGGGAGAGTGCTTGATGTATTTAGGTGATGGCTCCAAACACTAATATTGATCTTGGGAGAGGCAATGTTGTGAATTATTACTGTAAAATATTTCCTCAGTTTTTCTTTGGAGGTTGGAAGGGAGAGATCCTTGTTCAGGCAGTTGGAAAAGGTTGGGATGAAAATTCCTCCAAGCCTGGGTGGGAGTAACATGCTGCCTGACACCTTTCTAGCCTGATGCATTTCTAATAGAGTACCTGTCACTGACAGCTTTGGAAGGGAGCGGATGCCTATAGTAGAGTGTGTATTCTTGGGCTCCCAAAAATCCACTTGAGATTCTCTGACAAGGTGAAGTGACACCCCATCCCCAGTTGTCTTTATAGCTGAGAGATGCCGGTTACTGCTGGTGAGCCAATTATTTACTGCACAGCAGTCCCACTCCCTGCAATGGGCTGCATTTGCACTTCATGAACAGGACCTGTCTGGCTCCTCTTTGAAGGAGTTGACCCCACTAGCTCAGAGGTCGGCAGCCCAAAAGATAACAAGAGCCATTTTTAAAAATTTATTCAATAACCAAGTGTTTTAAGAGCCACAGTGGCTGTAGCCTCCTAATGGGAGGAGCTGGGCCAGGGTGCCTGCTGCGGGATTCCCTGATGGGAGTGCGAGGAGAGCTTGGAACCAGGAGTGGGCTGCCTGCAGTGTCCCCTGGTGGCATGGAGGGGCCTGAAGCTGCAAGGGGGAAGCGAAAGAGCTGCATGGGGCTCTAGCGCTGTAGGTTGCAGACCTCTGCACCAGCTGGTGACTAGGGAATGGGCAGGCAAGTCCAGTGGTGAGGTAGCAGCATGAAGCTTTCAAAATAAAGTCAAAACAGGAGGTGACGAGAATCAAAGGTCCTGCCAAACCACTGGGCAGTGATTAACTTTTCCACTAAAGAATTATTGATTGCTCACCTGCCTTTAGACTCACTGTAGCTTTTCCCGTCACTGTTGCCACATCCTCTTTTGAAATTCTGTTCTGGAATTTCCTCTAGAAATGGCCCTTAGTATGTCATAACAAATACTTCCTCATATCCTGATAAGCTGCCTACACACTTCAGGGCCAGGACAGAGGAGAATGATTCCAGAGCTGCAGGAATCACACCAGGCAGGACTGTGTTAGAAGTCTACACCTACCGGTAAGCTTAGTAAACCCTGTATTTAAAATGCAAAGGATGCTGAGAGGAGGTATAATTAAAAAGGGAGAGGTTAAACTTTGCCACCCTACTAGTTTCTTCTTCTATGTGCAACTGCATAATAATGTGGAAAGAGGTAGCAGTAGCACTAGCCAAAGATTTTTAAAAAAAAGAGTTACAATTGGTTTAATGCAGGGGTGGCCAAACTTATGGAACTCAAGAGCCACACAAGTTGATTATTAAACCTTCAAGAGCCATACTGAGGCATACAGCCATATACTTTTATCTACTCCAAAATTACTAAGTTTAAAATTCATCGCACACTGTAATTTTACTGTAAAAAGACGACAAATATTGATCCTACTAAAGTCAGATTCTGATTACGTAAGGTTACCATGAAAATTAGGCCTATACAGTAAAAACTGAGCTGCTGCTCAATGTAGAAGACTGCAGGCTAGTGGCGAGTTTTTTAAAATCCTGACCATGCTGCACTTCTCCCCGCCATCCCTGACCATGCTGCACTTCTCCCCACCGTCCCAACCCCTGCCTGAACTCCTAGGCTGGGGCTGCTTTCCTAAGCTGATTTGCTGATGTTCTTCTGGGAGCCACGATTTTTCATTCAAGAGCCACATGTGGCTCCCGAGCCGCAGTTTGGCCACGCCTGGTTTAATGTTTTATACCACGCACTGCCTTCTTGTTTATTTTTAATATAGAGGTTAAGGTTTTGATGCTGGAATCCATAAAGCAAATTCCTTCTGCAAAGTAGCTGAGCTCTCCCTTGAATAACTTCCTATCTTTAGAACACTTAACATTCATGAACTAATTATTGCTCATTGGCCCCCTGGGAAGTAGAGGCATTACCTGCATTGTACAGATGAGAAACCGAGGACAAGACGGTTCAGTGACTTACTGAAGGACACACAGAAAGGCAGTGACTGAGATGCAATTAGAACTCAGAAATTCCTGACTCCTAGCCTTGCACTTAAATTATGCTTTTCTGGGAGCCAAACTTCTGACTGTCCTCACACAATGTTTCCCAATTTTATATATATAATATATATCAGGCATGGCCAAACTGCAGCTCAGAGGAAAGTAGCCCCAGCCTAGGAGTTTTAAATCTCCTGCCCTGAGCACGTTCTGAGCATGCTCAGAGGGGAGCCCCAGCCTATGCCTAGCTGCTGGAACAGCCATATTGGATGCTCGGCTCAGGGAGGGCTTAAACTAAAGGGAGCAAGCCCCAGCCTATTCCTAGCCGCCAGAGCGGCTAGGTAAGTGGGCCCGGGGTGGGGGGAGACAGCCTGCGGGAGCCAGCAGCAGGGTCTGGAGGTTAGAGAGGGAGTCAGGACAGTGGGGAGAAGTGCGGCATGGTTGGAGAAGGTGGGGAGAAGCGGTGGCACAGTCAGGATGGTGGGGAGAAGCTAAGGTTTTCCTGTATAGGTAGGCCTAGTTTTCATGGTAACCTTAAGTAATTATTAGAATCTGACATAAGTAGGATCCATATTTGCCCTCTTTTTACAATAAAATTGAAGTGGGCAACAAATTTTAAACTTAGTAATTTTGGAGTAGGTAAAATATGGCTATATGCCTCAGTGAGGCTCTCGAAGTTTTAATAATCAACTTGTGTGGCTCTTGAGTTCCATAAGTTTGGCCACCCCTGGTATATATTGAATTCTGTTCAGTCAGCTTTCAGTCTAACTCTTGTGGTTCACTTAGACGTAGACCACAGATTCCTGGTGATCCACTGACCCCAGGTTGAAAACCACTGTTTTAAAGAATGGCATGGAGTTACAAGAAATCTAATAAGGGGAGGAACTTTATAACGAAGCAAACCTATCACATGAAGATCTATACCAAACATTTATCTGACTAGTAGTTTTCTTTGGTGCTGTTTCATTACTTCCTGGATGAGGAAGGTTCACAGAGGTGTAGTACACCTACCCATGTATCTATGTTATGATTTCATTTCACTTAAGTGACTATTCCAGAGTCTTACAGGGGTTTTCAGATATTTTCAGAGTGTGATCATCATCTTGAGAGTTATTCTTAACTGCTCAACAACTTGTCTCTTTCTGTTCATTCCTGCTTCTCAGCCTCTCTCTCCAACATCTCACTGTGGATGTTGCACAGTAACTTGAGCTTAACATAGCAAAAGTTGACTATTTGATCTTCCCTTTGAAATCCTTGCTACTCCTCCCGCTGCACTCTCCATAACTGTTTAAACAACATCATACTGAGACTGATAAACTTGGTGTTTCATCATCAGCTTCTCCACCTGGTCTACGTCTATGACTTCTCAGGTGTTTCACTGCATTTCTAAGGTCTGGTCTTCATCCTGTTCATGCAGCCAAAGTCATCATCCAGACCCTTCTCATTTCTAGTCATGATTACTGGAGCTTCCTTGACACCCACATTGCTGCCTTCCGGTTCACATAAAACATAACTGCTCAAATTACCTACTCCTCCTATCCTCTCACCACATCACTCTGCAGGGCTAGAATATGGGACCATCAGCATCCTCAGCCACCACCACTTTCCCATTGCCACCAGAAGCTCAAACAAGATTTCTGCCAGCTAGATGCTGCAGGAAGCACACTCCACTGAGGCTTGAGTCACAGCCCTCTTGCACTCCACTGAATGGCCTATGCTACCATGAAGCATCACTGAGCAAAGATGCAAATTGCCTGCTTGCTTCTACTCTACACCTTACCTTGCTCTGACCTCCAGACTTCAGCTCTGGACCCTGGATTGATCCCAGCTTTGCTACTTGCCTCTTGTCAGCAGTGAGCTCTGACTTCCTGGTATCCTGACCTGACTCAACCCTAATTCCGCTACTTGTCTCGAGACCACAACTTGCTCACTGATCCATGCACACAGGCCACCAGGTCCTGGCCCTGACAGATTTTTCTCAGGCCCTCTTTTGCCTCCACTCTCCCCCATCTGACCCCTCCATGGAAGATGGAAGAGGCAGGCCCTCTAACTAGCAGTTCCTTGAGGGCGTGGGGACCTGCAGGACCAAGTCACCCATCTGCAACTAGAGACCTCATGTTACAGACCCTATACCAGCAGTTAGCCCAGTCACAGGCCCAGATGACACAGCTCACTATTGAATCCTGGACCCTGTGTGAACAGCTAGCACTTTTATAGGGAGAAGCAACTAGACTACATGCCCAAACAGGGCCCCTGCCCATGGATTGTTGGGGTCCCTCAGGAATGGGGTTTTCTGAACCAATACAGTCAGTTCTTCCAGCTCCCTGGCTGTAAACTACAGACCAGACGAAGATGGGGCTAGTAGTCGGCCTCCTCACTGGGGAAGTGCTTGACTGGATTCTCCTCCTTGTTGGAGCAGTACTGCCCAGTGCTGTAGGACATCCTTCTGCCAGCCTTCTTAACCATCTTCAATGATATCATCATATCTGCTCTGCAGATGCTGCCCTCTGAAAGGTTTGTCAGAGGCAAGGGCTGGCCACTTCCTATGCTGCTCACTTCCACTGGTTTGTGACTGATATTGAACAAAATGAGGCAGCCAAACTGCTCCAGTTCTGCTAAGGACTCAGTGAGAATGTGAAACGTGAGCTAGCTCACACTGAAACGCCATCTACCTAGAGGCCTTTATTAATCTCACCCTGCACATCAGGTGCAAGAGCACGAGGAGGAAAGAAGGGTAAGCCAGGTGCCCCCATATCCAACTATGCCAATGCCTATAGAAGTGAATCCTAAATCCAGGGAAGTTGACCTGGTTCACTGATGTGTGACCTTGGAGGAAAAAGAATGTCAATGGGATATTCTGTAGGTTGCCAGAACTTGTGTTCACCTTTTATCTAGCTCAAAAGAGCTTGGGAAACAGCAGCCCACACATGGTAGTGGGGACAGGAAGCAGCCCCAGAACATATCACCAGAGTGCTAAGTTCTAGGACCAGCCCCTAACTCTTGAGTGGAACCTCTGCTGGGAATCATGGGGTCTCCCTGCATCTCCAGTGGGTGCTGTGATTGCAGGTCTTGGGGGAGGCAAGGCAGATTCCCTTGCAACTGTGAATGATAAACAATGGCGCCACTTCCAGCTTTGTAGACCTAAAGCAGCCCAAACCCTCCAGATCCCTTCCTGGCCAGCGTATACACCAGCTCTGATCGAGACGACTGATGGGCTACTCCTGATATCAGGACTGATGACCCAAGAAACTATCTCCTGTTTGCTGCAGTGGGATGGCACGAGAGTCATAATACATTTTGGTGTGATCTGCTGCGTTCTTCCCAGTAATTCTGGATATCATCCATGTGTCTCCCAGCAGCAGAGTATTGACTTCCTCTCAGAAAACTGTTGGAAAACTTGCCTCAGACAATTTGGTTAACCCTCAGTTGACTCGCATTCTGGACCCCAGGGTTGGTTAAGACTCTCAGAATCAAGACCATGGACAGCAAGGGCTCATCGGAAGGGTGGCTGTAGACTAGAAACTCAGGCTGTTCTCTTCAGCAAGTACTGAGACTATATAGATATGTTTGAAAGCGAAAACATGCTAAAGTCTGAGCCTGCGTGGACTCCTGTGAGCACCCTGCGCATACCAAAATGTCCTGCCTAGACCAATGGTTCCCAACCTTTTCTCTGCTGCGGCGCACTTTGATGCCTTTGATTATGTTGTGGCACACTGCCATTATAAATAACGAATATTCAAATTAATACATGAATAGTCATAAGCTGTGGCACCACAGATTTCCCTAACTCCCCCTCCAGTTGTCAGTAACACTGCTATGCCAATTTAGGGAGCACCCCCTACACACCTCCCCCAGTTTCAAGTGCTGGGGAAGCTGATGCATGGCACCCTGTTTTGGAGCTGCCACCCGGGGCTCCGGCTCAGGGAATGCCCTGCACAGGCCTCATGGGGCTGCTGCCCACAACTCTGGGAACAGTCCCCCGTTTGGGGCCGTGTTTGGCTGCCACCTGGTGCTCTTGCTATGGGGAAGCTCTGGGCCAGGCCTGCATGGGGCGGCCACCTGCAGCCCCATTTCTGGGGAGCCCTCCTGGCTGGGGCCACATGGCGCTGTGGCTCCATGGAAACTTGCAGTCGGGGCCACATTGGCCGCTGCCTGTGGATTGGGGGGAATCCCTGACTGGGGCCTCCTGGGGTCGCAGCCCGTGGTAGTGGCTCTGGCTCCGGAGAACCCCCCAGCTGGGGCTAGGGCCCCAGGGGACCACTGCTGCAACTTCAGGGAATCCCCCAGCCAGGGATGCTACCCACGAATGTGGCTTCGGCTTGGAGGATTCTCGCAGCACACTGCAGTAGTGGCCATGGCATACCGGTTGGGAACCACTGGCCTAGACTTCTCAGCACCCTAGTGTAATACCAACAGACCCTAGTTGTCGGGGCTGGTGTGGGGATTGACCCTGGAAACCTCTGAAGCTTAATGTATGACCCTCTATCGCATAATAGAGTCCCCCGCAGATACAAAAATGTGGTCATATCTCATCCATTGCCTCTTTTAGATTTAAGCACATCTGCAGCTGGCAGCCTTTTCCTCCCCCAGTCAGCTTTGAAACCTTGCCACCCCAAACAGCTGATGAGCCCTGCTTGCATGCCTACAGCTGGTCAGCTGTTCCAGCTGCTCCCTTGTCTGGTAGCTGCTTCATCCCTTCTCCAGAAGACATGGAGGTCCTGATCTTTGTGACCATCTAATCCAAAATAAATGGTCCTTGAATATCCACATCCAGGGATGCAGATATTTGTAAGGCTGTGTGTGTGAGCTAAAAGCCACATGTCTCTTAATCAAGGCTGTAGCAGACTCATCAATCTCTGATGGGCTAGGTGTTACTAGAGAAGGACAGAGCGCCATACTAAGTAGGCACAGAATACATTAGTGTCCTTGAGACTCCAGCTAGGGCTTGGTCTGCCATCCATCACCCTAGACTTCATTGTGAAACTTCCACCATCCCGTGGCCACTCAGTAGACTTCACCATTGTGGACCATCTCACAAAAATGGCTCACTTCATGTCCTACAGTCACCTACCCTCTGCTGAGGAAACTGCCCAGCTCCTGGTGTGTACCATCGTTCAACTTCATGCCAGCAGATTGAGGGATGTAATTGTTCTCCTCTGTTTGGCACTGGTGAGGCCGCATCTGGAATACTGTGTCCCATTTTGGGCACTGCACTACAAAAAAGACATGGACATATTAGAGTCCAGCAAAGGGCAACAAAAAGGATCAATGGGCTAGCACAAGACTTACGAAGAGAAACTGAAGGAACTAGGCTTATTTAGCCTGCAGAAGGGAAGACTGAGGGAGGGTTTGATAGCAGCCTTCAGCTATTTGAAGGGATGCTCCAAGGAGGAAGGAGCTCAGCTGTTCTCAGTAGTAACAGAGGACAGAACAAGGAGCAATGGTTTCCAACTGCAGCTGGGGAAAGCTTTCTTACTAGGAGGGTAAAGTGAAGCATTGGAATGGGCTATCTAAGGAAGTGGTGGAATCTCCATCTTTGGAGATATTTAAGGCTTGGTTAGACAAAACCCCGGCTGGGATAATTTAGTGTGAGTGGTCCTGTTTTTTTGGCAGCGGGTTGGACTAGATGACCTCACGAGGTCCCTTCTAACCCTGTGATTTTACAACTTTATAGATCAGTTTCAGACTTGCTTTTGGCACAAAACACTCTAGTTATTGGACATTCACATATTCACAACCTCCACATACCACACCCAAGCAGGTGGACCAATAGAAAGAGTGAACCAAGTACTAGAACAACATTTGAGTTGTTCTTTGAATTGTCCTGGGGCTGGTTCTGTTCAACGTCTTCATTAATGATCTGGATGATGGGATAGATTACATGCTTAGTAAATTCACGGACGACACTGTAGTAACCTTAGGGAGGAAGGGGTTAACACCCTGGTCATTGAATCCCAGGGGAGCCAATAGGAACAAAGAACAGGTTTTTGAATTGGAGCAGTAGCCTTGCCTGTTCATGTTTGGTAGCAGTAGAGCTCCTGGAGGGATCAGGAGGAGGACAGAGAGAGGCCCGAGGAAGGATCCAGTGAGTCTTTGCCAAAGATAAGCTCAAGTTTGTAACTGACCAGGTGTGAGTAGAACAGGAAACATTTACTTAGGCGTGGTCAGTGTATTTTTTTTCTCTGTTTTTGGTTTGTTTTTGGAGTTCTTTGTGCTGAGCTCAGGTACCCCCTCCTACTACCCTGTGTAACTACCTTAGTTAAATCCCAGAGAAGCAACTCTCTGTGTTTCTCATCTGTTCTTTTTAATTAAAGATTTTACCCATTTAAAGTGAGCTCTGGTTCTGTGTCTTAAAAGGCAAGAGGTTTTGTGTGCATGTGCCTCAGACTGCACAGCCAGCTACTAAAGGGGATTCTGTCCCAATTCCAGCTGACATCCCAGCTGGGGTTCAGTCACCCTCCTGAGGGAGGAATGAAAGTGATTAAGGATACCTAACAGGAAGGATTTCCCAAGTGCACCTTTCTGGGTTTTCAAGAGTTTTTTGTTTTGTTTTGTTGTGTTTTTTTTGCATTTGGGTGGTGGCAGCAAAACCACTCCAAGGCCAGGAAATTGGTGGCCTTGGAGAGTTTTAAGGCCAGGCTTTTAGGCCAATGGGTTTTAAGGCCTGTTGCAGGCCCATACCTTCTGCACTCAGAGTACCAGAGTGGGGAAACAGCCTTGACAGACACCAAGCTGGGGGGAATGGTGAACACACTGGAAGGCAAGGATAGGATTCAGGGTGACCTAGACAAATTGGAGCTTTGGGCCAAACAACAGCTCATGCGGTTTAACAAGGACAAGTGCAAAGTCCTGCACTTAGGATGGAAAAATCCCACATATTGTTACAGACTGGGGACCAACTGGCTAAGTAGCAGCACTGTAGAAAAGGGTCTGGGGGTTACGGTGGATGGGAAGCTGGATATGAATCAACAGTGTGCTCTTGTTGCCAAAAAGGCCAATAGCATATTGGGCTGCATCAGTAGGTGTGTTGCCACCAGATCGAGAGATGTGATTATTCCCTTCTATTTGGCGGTGGTGAGGCCCCATCTGGAATACCGTGTCCACTTTTGAGCTCCACACTACCGGAAGGATGTTAATAAATTAGAAGCAGTCCAGCGGAGGGCATCGAAAATGATTAGGGGGGGTTGGGGCACATGACTTACGAGGGGAGACTGAAGGAACTAGGCTTATTTAGTTTGCAGAAGAGAAAACTGGGGGGGGTAGATTTGATAGCAACCTTCAACTTCTTGAAGGGGTGCTCCAAAGAGAAGGGAACCAGTCTATTCTAAATAGTCACAGAAGACAGAACAAGGAGCAATGGTTTCAAGTAGCCGCTGGGGTGGTCAAGGTTGGGTATTATAGAAAATCTTTCTCACTAGGAGAGTGGTGAAACATTGGAATGGGTTACTTAGGAAAGTGGTGGAATCTACATGTTTGGAAACACTTAAGGCCTGGTTAGGCAAAACCCTGGCTGGGATGATTTAGTGGGAGTGGTGCTGCTTTTAGTAGGGAGTTGGACTGGATAACCTCATGAGGTCCCTTCCAGCCCTATGATTCTGGAACCAGTCCATGCTCCTGCCATATGTGGAGTTCTCATATAACATTGATCATGACTGTATAGGATGGAGCCTCTTCTCTGCTAATTACAGGATCCAGCCATGTTTTCACCCTCCCTTCCCCCATCAGCTGCCTTCCTGAACCTGGCCACCAACAGATCGACTTATCTAGGAAGAGCTCAACGAGGAGCTCAAGAACCACCTAGTAGAGGTGAAGAAGGCTTATGAGAGATGCACAGACCATCAACTCCAGGAAGCTCCAGTATTTTCACTAGGACAGAAGGTACAACTCACCACAAAGCATCTTCAGAAAACAGACTCCCCCAAAAACTTGATCCTCCTTCCAGATATGTTAGCAGAACAACCTGGTTACTTTCTAAACTACAGTTTCCTCAGTCCCTCAAAATACACCCATTTTAACTTCTGAGGCACTATCACTGAGAATCCCTTCCCTGAGCAGACCATGTTCACACTGGTCAAAGTCCAAGCTCACGAGTACAAAGTGTACACAATACTCAATGGTACACACAGCCACATGTGCCCTTCATGGACTGGGAAGACTAAGGCCCCAAAGAGCATATCTGCAGTTTGCTTCCCACATGGATGCCTTGGACTTGTTGAGGGAACTCCATAAAACTCTCTCTAACAAGCCTGGCCTGGCATCCCCCGGGTGCCATGGGGGGAAGAGAGAGAAGGGCTGATGTTAGAAACTGTAGGCCTGAACTTGGGACTATTGCTAAGCCAAGCTGCTGGCACCTTTGCATCACCACCAGAAGCTCAGGCTAGTTTTCAGTTGAAGGACACTGTGAAGCTACACACTCCAGAAGGTACCATCCAACCAGGCCTGAGTGGCAGCCCATTGATTGGCATATAACAGTATGTAAGCTACGAAACCATCACAGGCAGCTGTTTGAGCAACAAGGCAGACCACTTTCTTGCTTCTGCTCCAGGTCTTGCCTTGTTCTGAACCTCAAACTCCAGCTCCGGACTCTGGCTCAACCCCAACTCCTTTGCTTGCCTCTTGTATGCAGCTCAGCACCTGATCCTGACTTTCCGGCACTTAGTCCCAGCTCGACCATTACTTGTCTTCAGTCTGCCACTTGGCATTTGACCTTGACTTTCTGGCAGCTTCACCAGCTGTGACACTACTTTGTCTCAGTGACTCGTTGGCCTGACAAACAACTACCTCAAACACACTGTTGTCATGATAACAAAAGGTGTCATGTAGCCAGCCAAAAGGCATCATATAGAATATTATCAGAAAATTAATAACTCACTAGTTACTAATATTCTTACATGGTTCATGTATCGAGTGTGTACAAAGGGTTATAAATAAGTGCTAAAATTAAGTTAGTGAAATCTATATGGTAAAGTCTCTAAGCACACGTATTTCCAACAAAGGAATGTGGTTCCACATGCTTGAATATCTCTCCAAAATAAATTGAGAGCTGTTGGAAATGTAGTTACATGAAAAGTAAACAAAGCCATCAATATTATAAGATGGGGTCGGCAACCCCAGCACATGTGCCAAAGATGGCATGTAAGCTGAGCCCTAGTACCATGTGACACTGCTCAGGCTCCCCAGCTGGCCTTGCTCCTCAGCGCTGTGTGGCCTTGGGGCCACATGCCACGGCTCCAAGCCACCGCTGGCCACGCTTCCCTACTGGTGAGAGTGGCCAGCAAGGACAAAGAAGCTGCAGCACACAGGGCTCCTGGCCACTGCTGTCCCTGCCTGCTGCTGGGCAGGGCTGCTGGATGGGAGGGGAGTGGGGCAGGTTGGCCCACCTGGAGCTACTGCTGCTGGCAGGAGCCGGCCCCAGCCCTGGCCAGGAACTGGAGGCTGCCCGCAATGGGTGCAGGAGCTGGGCCTGACCAGGAACCGGAGACCACCCACGGGCAGGTGCTGATGCTAGCCCTGGCCAGAAACTGGAAGCCTGGCCCCACCCCTAGTACCTGCTATGGGTGCAGTTGGCGGAGGTAGCATGGGGGCTGGCAAAGGTTTCTACCCCCTGTTATAAGATGAGGAGATACCCATTCAACACCCCAGCAGGAGAGAGCAGCTTGGTCTGGGCTTACATTTCAAAGAATACATTTCAAACGTTTGGTGGTCGACATAGAGAGGGGATCTGAACCTCAAGTATTTGAATCAGCTGATAGTATAACATAACTATTTTATAAATGTTTATTGAAAAAGATCTTTTATGGAAGCCTATGACACACCAGTGACTCGTATAATTGTGCACTGTGTGCCCTAACACAATGAGTAATTATGGATACTTTCCAATACGTCTTAAGAGTCTGTGACCAAACACCTCAAGAAACAAGCTCTCTCCCAGATAGGAGGGTAGGAAGCCATCTACCAATCTCTAAGGTAAATTAAGCAGCATGGAATCAAAACAATGGCAAGCATAGGTGTTGGAACTAGGGGTACTGCCCTGTCCTCTGGTTTGAAGTAGTTTCCGACATATGCAGGGTTTGTAGTTTGGCTCAATGACTCTCAGCACCCCCAGGATTTAAATTCTTCCAGCATCCTGAGGGAAGCCCCGTTTTCCTACCAGTCAGCAGGGTGATGGGTAGCTCCTGGGTGGGAAAAGCAACAGGGAGGCTTCATGGCTCTTGAATTGGAGACAGTGAATTTTGGGGAATTATAAAAGGGCAAAAAAAGTTTGAGTTGTCTGTCACTGTACAGACTCAAAGGGCCAGAGCTTCTATAATCTGAAACAAATGGGTCCTTCATTCAAGGAGGCTGAAGTCTCTGGTAACTGAGTTTAGGTGAGAACAGGGCTGGTCCTACCATAGAGGTGACCTAGGCAGTCGCCTAGGGCACCAAACATTAGGGAGCACCAAGGGCTGCTGGGCTGGGGCCAGCAAGCCTGTTCTAGATTTCCCACCCTGCTGCACACCCACACATAGTGCAGGGCAAAGCAAGGTGAGAAATCCAGGAAACCTGCTGTTTCAGCTGGTTCTGCTCCCCACTCCGGAAAAGGTTAAGTGCTAGGAGAGGAGGGGAGCTAGGGAGACTAGGGACAGGCTGGGGGGGGGGGGGAGCGCCAATGTTCCCTCTAATTTTTTGTAGGCTGTGTGCCCCAAAAATTTCTTTGTGTACACTATTAGCACTTTTGACTTTCTTTGTGTGTGCTTTATTTTGTTGTGTGCACAAGTTTCACAACCTGCGTGTGCATGCAAACATACACAGCTTAGAGGGAACAGTGGGGGGCGCTAGGAGGAGTGGGAGGGAGGGACGGGGTCAGGGGCCCTTTGGCTGGCCCATGGCTTGACCAGCTCAGGGCCATCCCATAGCTCAACTGGCTCAGGCCAGCCCAGCCTGCCGCTCGTCCAGAGCAGCCCCCCACTCAGCCCTCAGACAGCCCACGGCCTGGCATAGAGCACCATTGGAGCTTGCTCAGCCCATCCCGGGGCACCACCTGGCCTGCCACTCAGCCTGGCCCGCCGTGGCCTACTGCCTGGCCTGGAGCAGCCCACCAACAGGGCCTGCTCGGTCAGGCTCGATCCAACCCACCACCTGGCCCAAGGGGCCTGCCGCTCACCTAGGGTAGCCCACTGTTCAGCCTGTGCCTCTTGGCCAACCTGCAGCTCAGCTGGCTAGACATATTTTTCTCTGTATTGAATGGGGATGGTGGTGCAAAATCACAGTTCTCCTAGGCACCAAAAAACCCTGGGTTGGCCCTGGGTAAGAAGCCTGCTTAGGCAAAGATTGTGACTTATTGAAAATAAGATGTAGTCGTAGAAGCAAATTTTTATTTGTTTTTTTTTTTTTTGTAATCCTTTCTATTTTTATTACCTTTACATTCTTTTTTTTTAAAAAAGTTTCATTTTTTATCTAAACCATTTCAGTACTGAGATTGAAATAAGAATTTGTCAGATACCAGTAAATTAATAAACTGTGTGGTGTGCTTGTTAAAGAGCAACAAACTCAGTGGCTTGTCTGAATGTTCCAGTAGAGGGCTGGAGATTGCAGAGGGATAACTTTGGGAAATTAGGGTGTTGGGGTCATGTTGCAGATAGTGAGTGGATGATGGAGCCAAGGCGATTATTGCATGCCATCTGTGCTGGCTGTTGGTGTCTGATGGTGAGCCACAGCAGCATAGTATTGAAGGCACACGGAGATGAAGGGTACGTGATGACAACCCCTCACTGGTCTGGTTTGAACCCTAACATCACACCTGGCTTGACCTCCCACTCATCTCCTGACTGTAACTTGGTAACTGGCCCAAGCATACAGGCTACCCACAGCCTGTCCCTGACACCTACTTGTTGTATTCCTCCACTGACTCATCTTGTTTCAAAAGTTCAAGCTTTTCCTTGCCTTCAAGGCCTTTCACAGTGCTGTTCCTTCCTGCTTATCTTTTATCATACTGCCACCTACTCCTCCACTCTGCCAAGAACAGTAGCCTCATCTGTCTGTCAGATTCTTGCAGCTATATTGCTGCGCCTTATTCCACAGGGACCTTCCATCCAGAATGCTCCCTCAAGCTGGTCCATAAGACAAACTGCTTTTGCTTTCTCCATATCTCTCCTCAAGACCCACCTCTGCTGTGAGTGTCTACAGGAAACAAGTCAATGTACATGTACTTTCTCAATTTAAGCATGTCTATACAAATTGTAGACACCTGATCATCATCTCCCTTACTGCCTCACGCTTTGTATGTCATTTGTCTTCATAGATTGTAAATTTTTGAGTTTAGGGGTCTATGTTTTAGTATATACTTGTGAAGCATGCAGAACTGTGGGCCCCAATCCCTGTGGCATCTAGAATTAAATAATAATCCTGATCAGATGAGGTTGTGCAGACCAGCTTCCCAGGATAATGTCCCCAAGCTATTCACTGTTGTGAACCATCCCACTGATAACAACTGCAACTGGGTGTGTGCTGCTAGATTGAGATCTGTTATATACCAGTTCTTTTATGCTGGCTCCTTGTTCTTTCCCCCTGCTTCTATAGTTCTAAAGGAGAAGCCATGTGAGTCTAGTTCAGCAAAACAAACAAGGAGTGCCACAGGACTCGTTTGCGCTGCTTCATAGGCAATGAGGCTCCTCTTTTCAGTGAAGATCATGGATGCATGTTAGGAAGTTCTCACCCCTGCCTCGCAGAGCCCCCGTTTTTCCTTTTTCCATCCTTTAAAGTATAGTCGAAATCCTGTCTTTGTGACAGCTCAGTCTGTTGCCATGGTTGTGGTTGTGACATCACAGACAGCATTCTATAAAACTTACTTCCCTGCAAGCAGAGATGAAGAAGCAGGAACCTTTTGTGTAAAACAAAACATCTTTGAAATTAACAAACATGCATCAATGTTCCCCTTTCCCAGGCATTTTGGCATTTGATTTGTTACGACTCTAGCCTGCTAAGACTGATGCTTTATTAACCACTGCTCACCAATCCCCTTCTCTTTTCTGTGCCATCTGATCGTGTAACTCCCGTGTGTATTGTATTTGTCCATAGTCAAACTTGGTAGCAGGCTTTCAGTTGGAAAGTTCTGCTCCATTGACAACAGCAGCTGCGTTTGCTTGTGAACTGCAGGCTGCCAATCTCCACAATCCATGTCAACTGATCTAGTTTCCTAAGAGCTGTCTAGAGACACAGTTGGGTCAGCAACCAATACTTACTACCTTAGGTTCTGAGCCCCTTCTAGTAGTGCATTAAGCAACATGACTGGCACATGTTTGTTCTTATCTCCTTTCTCCGGAGGAGAAACATGCACAGTGATGTCTTAATGGTAGGGTGGGGCTTTATGTACAGTACTCTGTGTGTGGTTGCAGGAGAAGAATATGCTGGGCCTAACCCACCCACCCAAACAATAAATCCTTGGGAGGTTTCTCTTGCTGATCTCATTGGCTATGTCTACACTGCCAAAGATATTGTGAAATAGCTATTTCGAAATAATTATTGTGAAATAGCATTATTTAAAATTCATTATTTCAGAATATGAGTCTAGTGAAGACTCTCTATTTTGAAATAAGGTAGGAATTATTTCAAAATAGAGAGTCTTCACTAGACTATTTTGAAATAGGGAAAGGCAATGTAAAGTATAGGGCCATTATTTCAAAAAAGCCAATTCCGTGGCTTGGAATGGCTTTTTTTTTTGAAATAACTATTTTGAAAGAATTGCTCTTTTGAAATAAAAGCAGGTTTAGTTAGCACTTTTTTCAAAATAACAAAATGCCTGTATGGACAGGTAAAAAGGCCCCCCCCCCCCCCCCGCGCGGGTTGGAGAAAAAAAAAAAAAAAAGTTTGGGTGTAGACATACCCATTGTTTCTCTAGGGGGATGGAGAGGACACCCCTACAAACATCCCAGTTGCTTATGAGGGGGGCATCTCACTGCTACTCCTGCAGGCTAAAAGGAGGCTCCTGCTATTGTTCCTGCTTCTGAGAGGAAACAGGTGCCCACTGCTACTGCCACTACAAGGTCAGGTCTACAGAAGCAAAGCCACAGAGTGGAAAGGGCCTTTGTCATGGTGTTTCTAGGGTCCTGCATTGCCTTGGCAAGCCCCTGCCCCTGAAAGGGCACTCTTTCCCCCTCTTTCTTTCAACTTCAAAAAGAATTTAAATCAGAACACTGCTCTATGTCCCAGGTCATGATTCTTGTGCTGAAAGGTGTTGCAGAGAGTTACACTTTAACTCCTACTTCAGACACAGATTTCTTTTTTCTAATTCAACTGTAATTCAAATCCCAGGCAACAATCCTCTTAAATGATTTGCAGTGATTAAGGGCTCAAATCTTGTCAGGCTTGCATACTCCCAAGGAAACAAAAGCAGCACAATATCCTCAGCCATGCAGGAGTCATAGCGGAGAAATGCCAACATTCTTTTATGTACCCATAACTACCTTCCTTCCCTAACTGCTGTGGTACAACTGGAAGTAAGGAGGGGGCTTTCTTAAAAAAGGATTAAATATGAACAACAAAAGGAAATACTTCAACGCAATGCATAATTTATCTGTGGAACTCATTGTCACAAGGTATCACTGAGGGAAATAACCTACCCTTATAACATTAGAAAAAGATTAGACTCTTACAACTAATAGGGACATTCACAGCTATATTAGACAGGATTGGAAATTGTGCAAAAGGGATTAAATTTTCATGTTTCAGGGCCAAACCTGAATTGCTTGGGTTATGTTGTAGGCAACAAGACATTGGAAGCCAGTTTGAGGGCAATTGTCAATGGCCAGGTTATTCCATAATGGTTAGTTATTGAATTCCTGTACCTTCCTTTGAGCAACATAACTGGTCATCACTGTCAGAAGGACAGGCTATTATACTAGATGAACTGTTGGTTTGATCCAGCATAGCAGTTCCTATCTGCTGCAGCAAATCTGCTACTTTGGATGAAAATCACCTGGGTTACCAGTCTTCATGCTTCAAGTTGTAAACTGATCACATGCTGGAGTCAGGAAGAAGTAAGTCCTCTCCCTTCCCCTGCCCCTCGCTGATGCATGGAACAGTATACTTCAGTTAGACATGTTAAAGGATGGGTGTGGGGGCTAGATCTTCACCAGAAGCATCCAGCACTAGTCAATGTGAGAGATAAGATACCAGACTTGACAGAGTATTGTTTTGTTCTGTATAGTTAAGTGATGGCCTTGTCAAGCCAGTGATGTGCTGAGCCATCATTCTGCTGTTACAGGCTTTTAATGTTAGCTTGTGCATTTATAATGCAGAAGATGATAGGCATTCAGAAGCTTTTGATTTATATTCCCTGGGCCCCACTGTCTCAAAACATCCAGAAGATAGATAACTGCACTGCTTCCTGGGACAACCATTGTGTGCATACCATGGCAGGGAAAAGCAGCATAATCTGGTGAGCTCTCTCCCTGTCTGTCTGATTCAGTCAGCTCCAGCTGTCTTTTCTTTTAATCCAGAAGATATTAAGGCTTCTTTTTGTCTCAGAACAGCCTCAGGTGGTATCTGCACTCAGGCCACTTTAGTGATGTGCTTGTGGCCAAAGCACTCCTCATCTGGATGCAGCTTAGACTGGCAAAGCTGCACCTTGTAGACTCATAGACTCTAAGGTCAGAAGGGACCAATATGATCATCTAGTCTGACCTCCCGCACACTGCAGGCCACAAAACCTCACCCACCCACTCCTACAATGAACCTCAAACCCATAACTGAGCTATTAAAGTCCTCAAATCATGATTTAAAGACTTTAATACAGAGAATCAACCAGCAAGTGAGCCATGCCCAATGCTACAGAGGAAGGCAAAAAACCCTCAGCGCCCAAGCCAATCTGCCCTGGGGGAAAATTCCTTCCAGACCCCAAATATGGCGATCAGTTAAACCCTGAGCATGAGGGCAAGTCCACAACAGCCAGTCAAGAAGAACTTCTCTGTAACAACTCAGAACCCCCTCCATCTAATGCCCCTTCCCAGGTCACTATCATACCCATCATCAGTAGTAAAAGACAGATAATGGTCAAGCTACACTGGCCATCATATCATTCCCACCATAAACTTATCAAGCTCGGTTTTGAAGGCACCTAAGGTTTTTGCCCCCACCACTTCCCTTGATAGACTATTCCAAAACTTTACTCTGATGGTTAGGAATCTGCGTCTAATTTCAAGCCTAAATTTTCTAAAGAACAGTTTGTATCCATTTGTTCTTGTGTCCACATTGGCGCTGTATTCAAATAATTCCTCTCCCTCCCTTGTACCAACACCATAAACCCATCCCCTACGAGCAAAGGAAGCTATGCTGGTAAAATTGCCAATTTCCAGAGTGGCAGCTGTGTTAGTCTAGTCCAGCAAAAAAAACCAAAGAGTCAAAAAGACCATTACGCATGAGCTTTACGCAACTTGTAAGTTCCCCCATCTTTGAAGCATCTGACAAAGTGGTATTTTCTCCCAAGAAAGCTCATGCGTAAAATAAATCTGTTAGTCTTTAAGTGCCACACAACTCCTTGGTAAAATGGCACCTTTGCCAGCATAATTGCTTCTGCACGAGGGGCTTCTGCTGGTACGGCTATGTTGGTCAAGGAGCACAACTCTTCACATCCCTGGCCAACATAGCAGCGATGACACAGAAGTCTGAAACATAAGCTGTGGCCTTAATGTGGGATGTCTCAATGCTAAAATGACCATTGGTACAGAATTTTGAACAATTCAGCGTTTTAATAAAAGGAGTGCCTCTTGCTATTTGTCTCCTGCCTGCACTGTTGAATTACATTTTAAATAGGGTGGAGAGTAGGCTCAAGTCCTGGACCCTGGGTGAGGCAAAAGAATACATCGGTCAAAGTGACAGTGATTACAAGTCTATCCATCATGTACACTGTCCTTAAAGTGTGTTAGAATTTGAAGGTCCTGTAGTCAGGCAAGGGTACAATGTACTACTGTTTAAACCAGGTCAGCAATCCATTGCTTTTCTGGCATCCATAGAAAGAAGTCTGATAGGCTTGTCGATGTAACTGTGACTGCTAGAGTTCAGAGATTACAGCTGACCTGGATGCGGGACAGGTTGAGATCACAAAGGCACATTCCAGATTTTCAGCAGAAAGCATTATTGCACTCCTCAGCACGAAAAGGACGCTGAGTACCACATGGTCAAACCTGGAGAGATGGCAAGAGCATCTCAGTTCCAATTAATAGTAAGTGCCATGATGAGGCATGGATCAATGGAGATCTTGATGAGATATGCCATGTCAGGTACTGTTGGAAAGGTTATAAGTTGCTAAGACTGATAAGCATGTTTATATGTTTGTACTAAGTTCTAACTACATATGGCATACTTGCATTTCAACTTCTGCTGTGTTTCTGGGTGAACACAGACAGGATGGCACCAGCACTGAGCCCACTTAATGGTCCATCCAGGGAACTCACAGGTAAAAATCAATTCAGTGAAAGAACTTAGGGGCTACACCTTGAGTCACCAGGGCATGTAAAAGCATGCCTACAGACGGGGGACTCTAAGGCTTTTCCAAGCCATGTGCTTTGTTAGGGGCAAGTTACATGGTGAAATGGCATAAAAGGCAGCTGTACCATCCCCACTTTGCCTTCATTTCTGCTTCCTACCTCTGGATCAACTAATCAACACTGAAGCCGTGAAACCAATTATGGAGACCCATCCAGAGAAAGCGTACAAGCTGGCAAACTCCACAATTCCTCTGAGAATCTGATATGTATGAACTTGAATGTCATTTGTACGTATCTGATTTTTTTGACCATTTAACATTCCTCTTCTCATTTGTTTCTTTCCTTTATAATAAGTCTTTAGTTCAGTTGCTAAATGATTTGCTGGCAGCATGGTATTTTTTACATTGATCTGGTAATGTGGCTGACCCTTTGGGGTCAGGAGAACATTTTGATAATGGGAATGAATATTTTAAATTTCTCTCTTTATTGGACCCAGTTGCTTATTGGAAGCCAGAGACTGAAATGCAATAGAGGGGAGTGTGCAACTTCTCATTTTAGCTTCCAGATAACAATTGTGAGGGGATCAGGAGTACTGTACATGACTGATTGGTGAATTCAATCATAGTGTTAGACACCAGTTTGGGAGAATCTGCTCTCCTTTTGCAGCCTGCCCTGACCTTGGAATCTTCAGGTGGGCTACCCTACGCAGGGGTGGATGACGTGCCTGTTAGCTTTTGTTTATTAAGCAGGATGATGGATTAGATTTTAACCTCTGACTGATCAGCAAGAGTAGCCACAAACTGAACCCACTGGTAGTAATCACTTTGTAGGCAATAACGGTGTGGATGACTGTGTCAGTGACTTTGGCTGAAGAGAACAGTCCTAAATCTTCAAGCCAGCTTTAGATACTTTTCACACTTCTGTCACTTCCTCCATATACCCCTCCCTTCCTGCCAGCATCCCCTCTATCTTATCTTGAGCATGTGTAAGCAGGCCATCTTTCATTCAGGACCTCCCTTTCACCGGATAACTATTCCAGCTATGCAGTCCTTATCAGTGGAACAGAGCCTCCATTAACTTTACAAACAATATATATTTGTAGAAACTATTTGCCCAATAAATGTGTGTCCAGGACCTTGCAGCCAAGGATCTGTTTTGCTGACCCAAATAGACTAGAAATTCAAAGAACTTTTGGCCTCTGTAGCAAGCCTTTTGTTGTACTCTAAGCAGCAACCATATGGCCCTACCCTCTGCTTAAAAACACCTTCCTCGTTTCCAGAGTCGTGGTCCAGCTAATATATTTGCTGATCCTGTGATGCTGATATCTACTGATACTCTGTGGAAGTGACACCAGAGACTGGATCCCATGGTTGACTACAGTAGAACTAATGAGAAAAAGAAGAATTTGAATGGCAATGAAAGTAACTGAAAAGGAGGATGTGACATGGAATTGAGGTTGTGGGAAGAGAAAGATTCAGTATGGGAGAAAAAGCTTGCTAGAAATAAATAATAAGGGGAAACACTGGAATGGATTCAGAAGGCAAAACACAGGCAGCTGGACAAGACAAGTATTGACCTTAAAAGATAAAGCTAGGTCAGGAATTACAAGGATAATTCATCAGAGAAGAAGGAAACCTCCAGGTGATTTAACCTACTAGATCAACAGTAACAACTGTGATGACTAAACGCACACTCCCATCTCTCAGACTGGATGCAGAGGGGAGAAATATTTATGAGAGCAATATGGTTACAGGAGGAAATGACAGTTCTACTATTGACTTGCTGCACAAAGTTACTTAGAGTGCTATGTTCCTGAATCCCCTTTCCATGCAATTCAAAGTGGCTTCTGATTCAGAGAATCATTAATTCTTTCTTTCCTGTCATCTTTTTATTTGTAATTTGTTGAAACAAAAGGATTTATTGTTACACATTTAGAGATGGATTTTGCCACACAGTCTGTTGCATCTGCCTGCCATTGTTGGAGCATTCCTCTGACAGTGACCTCAGGGGAAATTCCGTTAGGCTATTTTGGTTGGTCTTTGATGGTTTCATTTGAAGGGCCAATTACTATAGGAAAATATAGCTCAATAGACTCATTGTTGTGCTTCAAAACCTATCATGTCAGCTGGAAGCCGTGAGGACCAGTTGAAAATTTACAGATTGTAAGTAGAATAGGCTCATCATTGCAACACAAATTTTAGTTTCATCCTACAGGAAAAATGCAGCTTCATATAATTGAGATTCTGCTCACAACACTAATTAAGAAGAAGCACAAACCACAAAAACAGCTTAAATATTTTTAAAAAGAAAATGGAATAGCATAATAGGGTTGAAAGGAACCTCATGAAATCATCTAGTCCAACCCCCTGCAGTTTGAACCAAGGACCTTCTGTGTGTAAAGCAGATGTGCTAGTCACTACACTATAAACTAGCTTTCAGACAGGACCCTTCCACCTTGTATGTCTGTGTAAATTCAGACAGGAAATCCAGTGCAGCACCTGAATGCATGAGTAAGGCAAGAAATATCAGAAGTGTTGTCAATTAAATGTTTACACACTGAAATGCTGAGTTCCATTATTTGCATCTCAAACTATATCCTGAAGAAGGACTTCCTGTTTGGTATTTAGCTGTAAAATGGCTGCTGTCAGGGAGACATAAGGACCATTCATAATTGTGGTGATAAAGAGAGAGTGAGGTTTCTGAAAACACCTTAAGAACTTATTTTTAAAAAGGGGTGAACCTTATCACCAAGACAAGCCTCAGGCTAACTTGTCTTCCCCACCTTGCCTCCCAGCTACAATGGTTTGTCTTTTTCACTACCAGAGATGAGACTAGAGCTCAGCCAGAGACAATACTTTCTGGAAAAAAAAAGATTCCCTATAGGCTGAGATAGAAATCTTCAAGAGCTGGACATTGTCTAAGCCATTAAGACACATTGCAAAGGTTGTTGTGTAGGACCAGAGGTAGTTTTGATGCTGAAGAAGAAGAAGGATTGTCTGTATATACTATAGTCTCATTTAGTTTCCTCAAGAACAGCCTGTACCTGGAAAGGCCTCACTGGGGGCCTACTCCATAGAGAGGGCCAGGGTGATGAAATGTTTGTTTACAGCATCAAATACTAGCAGCCACAGATATACAAATCTCTTTAAGAATTACTTTTTAAAGCAATCCTTCCCTGACCAACTTAGGAAGAAAGTAAATTCCCAGGGATGGACATGTGTTGCAGTTTTAAACACATGTACTGTTAACAGCTCCAAGCCTAAATATTTTTAAGGGATACTCTCTTAAGAGAGCTAGTTAGACAAGTGACTATCAGAATGGCCTCTTCTTACCCACCATAGCTAGTTCCCACACATTCCAGTCAGATCTGCTTGCTTTGCTGAGACAGACAAGTGTCCCCTTAGAACCAACTCCGTTATGTCTCATGCATCTGTAGCAAGTAAATTCTCTTTGCAGAATCTTTATTGCTAATATATCAAACAGAAGAATCCCAACTGGCTTTTCAGCACACAAATTGAGTTAAAAGAGAAAATGTCACTTGCCAGTTAAAAAAGAAAGGGTCATCAGTGGGGCAAGTTTGCTATTGAATCCTTGATATAACATGAGTCAATAATTTGTCATTTTAGAGGGACACATCTATTGCTGTGACTGGGGAGACTCAACTGCCTTTCACACACTCTGAGAGCTGTTGTCTCGAAAACAGAATAGGGCATGTTGGATGGGCAGCATGTGGGAAGCTACTCCACTGTTGCATACCTGTTCAGTGGATATATAGAGGACTCCAGAGATGACACAACAACACTAAATTCACATTACCATTTTTAGAAGACCCTTTAAAACAATAAGGAAAAACAAGACACATTCATTTCAAGCTCCATTAGAAACCAAGCAAAAAAATCAATGTTGGACAAAAAGAAAAGGTCAAATCTTTGAGTTTTGAGAAATAACTTAAAAAATATAGGCTCTGAAATACACGATGTTCTTCTCCACTGGGAGTGACTATTTGTGTGGATTAGAAGTCAGTCAGCAAAGCTCAGAGATCTTTAAGTGACCACTGTGTTTGCACCTTTCAACTGAAGATCTGAAAGCCCAACAGTCCCACAGTCCTTATTTACTCAGTAAATAATCAATCTGATTGGTTCAGTAGCTAATTAAGCTTCATATTAATAAACAAAATACTATCAGACATAAGCATGTTTACTACCCATCATAACTGATAAGCAAAATAAATCACAGAGAACATACAGGACTTGGGTGAATCGGTGGAGAGCTAGGAATAGACCACAGGAAATGTAAACAGCCTCTTACTCTAGTCATCAACACTGTTTCCCCTAAACTGGAGGTTTGTATTGCTGTGTGCCATACTGGAAGGCACCATGCACAAACAGTGAAGATGGGGTGTAGAACTGCTCTGTTCTCTCATTCCTGACTGTGTTGATCTCACTCCCTAATGGAAGAAATTTCTGAGTTTTTCTTTTCCCACTCCAACCACTTTCAGTACTGCCGGTACAGAGAGAGAAAGGGACTCCTGAACTCCCCCTTCCCATGATGTCCTTTCGTGCATCCTGTTCCATGTGTAAGAGGAAGGAACGAGCACCATTCAACCAACAGAATTTCCATCCCACAGGAAATCCCAGTATTTCAACATTTGTATTTCTCCCGAAATAGAAGAAAAAGCTGAACAAGAGAAAATTTCCACCAGACTAAAAATAACAATTAAACAAAAACTGCAAAATGTTTCCAGGTGGAAATAGCTTAGTGAAAAAATGTAAACATTTTAAAACGTTGATCTGCAATCAAACAATTTAGCATGTTTTCCTTACCAAGAATTTGGAAAACTATAAAAAAGAAACAACATATTTTCCTGTGAACAGCTGAGAGTTTTCCATTTTACTGAAACCCCATATATCATTGGGGGGTGGAGTGGGGAACTGATCAAAAAAAATGTCCATGAGTATGAATCTGTGAGGGAATTCCAGGGCTCGCCTTCCTGAGCCACCCAAAGTTCTGCTGTTATCCACCAGTCATGTGGGAGAAGTCCCAGGCCTACCACTTCCCCAGCCACTGCCACTACTTCTGTCTGTGGGTGGGTGGGAAAAGGAGCTCCAGGTCTCCCCTTCTCCTCAGCAGACCACATTCATAGGTTTTAAATGTTAGCTTTAGCTCTCATTGATTCTATATGCAGAAAAAATCTGACAGGAACACTAGCCATCTGCTTATGTTAGTTTTGAATTAAATAAATACCTTATTCTGCTAGAGCAGTGGTTGTCAGACTTAGGGTCGTGGCTGCAGACCCTCAAGCACTGGGTTGCGGCACCTCTTGCTGCTACTGCCAAAAGACTGGAGTGCATTGCTCAAAGATGTAATTGCTGGGTCATGGGCATAAATGATTTTTTTCACATGGGTCCAAAGCAGAAAAGTTTGAAAACCACTGCGCTAGAGCATGTAGTCAGAGTCCAACATTGCTCAGTGTAGCCCAAAGCAGAAGCTCCTAACCCTGTGTTCCTGGATAAGAGGCCATTAAAGGTCACTGACAAACTTGTATATTTATTAAATATATTTCTCACATATATATTTAATAACCTTGGATTATTAAGACTAAAAAAATCAAATTAGTTTATTCATCTACTTTTAGAGGTAAACAATTTTTGTATTTTATTGTGCTTGCACACAGTGTTCTTTTCTGTTTATAGTCAGTTTTACTTCTTGTTTCTCAGCCACTAGCACAAAGCTATTGAACTTGGGGTTCCAACTCTACAAGGGGAGGTTTAAATCCCTGCTCTCCTTGCAAAAACAACTAACCTATCTTCACTGAAATTCTAAGAATAAAACCTTTGTAGTCAGTTTGAGAAATTGGATTCAGTGCTTTGACTTTGTACCTTTCTAAGCCATTACTCCCTCCCCCCCCCCGGTCTTTATCTTCCTCACACTGCTAACAGGGAGAAAAAGGAATAAGAAACTAACATTCCCTCTCCTCATGTCTTGCAGCATGTCTGCTCCAGGCGGAGCTGGTGAATTATGAGCGAGTCAAGGAGTACTGTCTCAAAGTGCTGAAGAAAGAAGGAGAGAACTTCAAGGCTCTCTATCGATCAGGTGTAGCCTTCTACCACCTCGGTGACTTCAACAAGGCACTGGACTACTTGAAAGAAGCTAGGTCCCAACAGCCAACAGGTACTGGTAGTAAAGAAAGCCACAAGGTTATTACATTGCCAGTCTTTACTCTTCCTTTCATTAAGCCAAATTCCTTCCTGGTTTAATTTCATTGATTTCACCAGTGATGAATATGGTTCACCATTTCCCTAGATATGTTTCCTTTCAAGGATTCATTGGTAGCACAGAAGCTTTACAGTGACATTCCCTGAAGGTTTTGCTTTGATCAATGCTGACGCAGAGCCTGGGAGATAGTGATTTTGCTGGGGTACTACCAATGTAGATGAGTTTCCAACCTTTTTTTTTTTTTTTCTTTGAAGGGAACAGTGTGGAGACATATGTCTCCTCTCTCTCTCACCCCCTCCTTCCCCAGCCCCAAGGATGGTCATTTTCAGAGATTCAGGAGGACACAGCTGCATCTTTTCCATAGAAAAGGAGGCCATTTGCAGTTGTTAACATCTACACTCTCCATCAACTCAGTCAAGACAGGGCTCTTTCTCTGCCCCACTAGACAGCTTCATTTCGTCCAATCACCTGTCCACATTCTTTAACTTTTACCATGAAAACAGTTTGGTCCCTGAACTGGGAGCCATCACCTATGTGCCCCATAACAATAAAAAACACATTTTGTTTTCTGTCAGCTTGATGGTTGCTAATTCAAAAACAGGCCTGTAAGGTTTTTTGGCTCTTGTAATAATGTGCTCCAAATTAGAAGGCAAAGGTGCTACAATTTTGTTTATAAATTTACAAACAAAAATAATAGGCTTTTGAGTGCATGCCCAAGACTCCTTACTCTTAGTAATAAAGGCAGCTCTGTCCTTCTGGCTCTATTATTCATGACATATTCATGCTAGCTTTGACTGCCCTTTGACATAGTATTTGAAGATTTTATGACATGTCTCCAGGAACATGGAAATTAAACCCACCAAAGTATTTTTTTAAAGATCAGTGCTGTGAGAATAAGTGAAAGATTATAATGATCCAAGGAAGATGTAATGGAAATTGAAATAGGCCATACCCAAACATAAATCCAGAGAGCTGGGCTGGACTGAGATATGTTGAGGCCCTAAGCTATGTCAAGATTCAGAGGCCCCATACTTATAAAAGAGAAAAAAGTATAACAGAATGGGTAATGAAAAAATAAATAACCAATTATATTTGCATATATATAGGCAAAGATGCAGTGAAAAAACTAAATAAAACATGCATCTTGCAAAAAGTCTTATTTGCATTATCAAATATTTTATGATAAATCGTAGTTGCCTCCAACATATTTAGAGGCCCCAAGCCATGGCTTACTTGGCTTGTGCCTAAATCTGGTGCTGCCAGAGTGATTTCTCCAGCACAAGTGTGAAAACGGAGTTGGTCTGGGCTCCAACAGAGTGCTGCAGCTAGTGCTTCCTGAGTAGAAGAGTGTGCAGGAGGCTAGTTAGCGCAACTGGCAGTGCTTGATGCCCCAGAGGAGTTGGACCCCACTAGATGGAGGACCTGGTCACCATAGGAAAAGGCACACATGAACATACACTTTAATTTTGTTTTTAAATAGGTGTAGTGAGTGCTGGAATCACATTGGTCCTCCATCTTCTGGCCTGTGACTGTGCTCTGTGGGACCACAATCTCCTCTAACAGAGAGTGTGTGGTCTCACATACCCAGTGCTCCTCAATGTCGCAGGAGTGTCAGGTCTTGTGACATCATGGAGCTCTGGGTATGCAAGACTGCACTCCATGAGACCACACTCTCTCCCTAACAGAGTGAGATTGGGGAGGTGGGATAGGATAATCACAGAGCACAGTTTTGCTTATACAGTACTCAGCGGTGTCACGAGGGTGCCCTCATATTTCAGTTTATGGCCCATTTGAAATACATTTAAGTCAAATCTGCCCCACCATAGCAAATGAGTTTGACACCCATGCTTTAGTCAGTATAGCTGTGCATTGCTCAGTAAATGTACTTAAAGACACAGTAGTCCATCTAATGTACAGTCCCTCATCTCCAGCTTTCAATTCCAGTCAGAGCCAGGAAATGCAGACACATTCCTGCCACTCCAAAAAAAAAAAAAAAAAGAAAAGGGGTTGAAAAAAAAAGTTTTTTCGGTTGTTTTTCTAAGTTCAGAAAAGTTTCAAATTTCAGTCTGCATTACTTTATTGAGCCAATTTTCCCCTAGTTTTATTGCATGCTCTCTGCTCACTATTCCCTGCAATATTACATGTTCTGGTTGCTCTCATCTCCCTATGACATGTATATTAAGGTATTCAATAGCAATGGCCTCTAGACCACAGCATGCTATACTGATGCTTATGGAATGGCCCCGCCCAAACTGCCCTTAGTTTAGGAGAAGGACAGATCTGAATCTGAACTCAGCAGTGTGAGTCCCTCTCTAGTATGGTCTGCAGTTACTATGACATTTCAGGCCATTATTCTGTTTTACTGGCGGTTGTTTATTAAAAGTTGAGGGATGCAGTAGGGGAAAGGCAAATAAACTAGAGTGCACCTAGAAAAGGAGGATGGGGTTGTTCCAGCACAGTAATGGGAGTCAAATGACTACCTTCTATAGTAATCCTGGCTCTGCCAGTCTCAATCTATGATCTTGTACAAGTCATTTAGTGTCTCGTCTCAGTTTTCCCCTCTGAAGTAGAGATAAGCTCTCCTCCCTACCTTGCAAGTGTCAGTTCATCACTGCTTGTAAAGCACTCTTGAGTGTTATGATCTTGTTCTGAGCAAGGTATTTCTCTAATAAGGGGTGATTTAGAAATAATTCACTTGGAAAGCTACTCTCCCTGACAGAGGGACTTTTGAATAGCAAGCAATAATTCACCAACAGAGGGTTTCACTGTTCTAAAAGCTTGTCTGTACAGCAAAGCCTTTAAAGCTATTTGTTTCTCCTCAAAGGTTAGCAGAACTGGGATCGGTCTGTCTGCTTTTCTTTCCACTACCTTCCCACTTCAATCAAAGACAGCTGAAATGAATAAAACAATTGCATAACTCCTCTCACAAGAGGAGACAGTTTGGAAAGGAAAAGGAAAGTCTACTTTAACTATGTAAGACTTCTCTGCACCTTCTCACAAACTCTCTGATTGGAGGCTGATATAGCACATAGCAAGGCTGAAAGGGGTTTGAATTTTGAAGCAGCCAAATATCTATCTTACAGACCCCTGTTTTCAGAGGTGCTTTGGCCTCACCATGGGTGTTCAACCAAATCCTATGCATGCCTCTTTCTAGGCAAGGCAGGTAGAAATTGGGATCAAAGAAGGAACTTGAACTGACTTTGTAACACAGAATGCCATGAATTAGGCTGCATAGGCCCAGCCCATTCCACTTGTTTCATAGCAGGGAAATACAAAGGCTGGGAATAAAACCCAGTGGACTGGCATTAGCAGAGTCTACCTTCTGTGTATGTAGTCTAGAAGGACTGGGAATCAGAACAAGTCACAGTCTTGACAGCACAGAGCATTAACCACTAGGTGTTGTAGTCACTAAGCTGATTCTACACTACATTAGAGTGTTGTGACTTTGGACTTAACCCCTGGGTTCTCTGTGCCTAAGATTCTGCCACCTGTAAAACTAGGCTAGTGGCCATCCCCTTCCCCACAGAAACCTCAAGAGGCTTCATTCATTAGGATTCAAACAATGCTTTTGAAATGTTCCAAAACAAGGAAGTAAAAATGTGCACAGAATTATTAGTTACTAGCAAAGAAAAAGCTTAGATTGAGAGAGAGAAAAGATTCCATTTGCTCACTAACCAACTTTGTGAACTTGAGAGAAGATATGGTTTGCCCAAGAGATTTTTAACTAACCTGCAATAAGAAGGTCCCCTGCCACACACCTGGCTCCTGAGATGCAGAAAAACATTTGAGAAATTTTCCATGTGAGTGCATTTGTGTCATGAGTCACTGGCTCCCTTACCCATCTCACTGGAGGGATACATAGGCTCTGATTGCCCAATTATGCACTGAACTCTGCCTCTTCCCCTCAGTCAGACATCCACCTGGTCCCTGCAAGCCCAGGCAGGTGTGATTTCCTAGTATGCCTACTCAGTTTTCACTTATCACCTTCACTGGGCAGATATTCAAGGTGCAAAATGCATGCAATAGGAAGGCTCAGACAAGCTGTAACCCATCAGCTCCTAGAGCACCATAAGATATATATATAGGTTTATGAATGAGGGGACAGAAAGGGAGTTTGAGCTTGTATTGTCCTCTTCATTCTAACTGTGGTCACAAACTTCACACATTCACTGATTTTGTTTTTTAGGAAGGTGACCCAAATCTGCAAAATTCAGATCTAAGCCCTCATCAGAATTTCCCTTTGTGTGAGGCTTTTAGGATCAAGGGTTTTAGTTCAGAACCAGTTCTGAATTTCTTAAAGCACACTTAGCAAGTATGAAATATTCTGAATTAGCAGCCCAAGACACAGAAATGCTTTATCCACAGAACAGATATAGCACAGTGAGCTTCCCTGGGCTGCCAATGCCTTCTGAATGTATCTTGGATCTGATCTGGAAGGAAACTGCATATAGTGAGGAAATTGCTTAGACTCCTTGACCACTGAATCCTTGGCCTCCAGATGAGATCAGACAGTGCTGCCAGACTTGCAGCTGAAGAGGACTCTTGATTGGGGGAAGGACCAAATCCCATTTGGGAGACCTTTAAAACCTCCCTGTGGCGTTTCTGCCGATGGTCAGGTGCTGCCTCAGGCTCACTGAGAGTTCTCTAATCATTTAAACTCCTTGGGGTATCTGGATGTGTCTTGTTGATCTCAGCTGGGCCTGGGGCACATGACAATTTTCACCTTCTTATTTTTATGGGAAACCTGCCATCCACCATTTCCTCAGTGCACCCAACACACCCACTCCCCAGTGTTGGACATGTCACCTATTCCTCTCTTCTCCCTTTGCAGGTTCAGCCTGCACTGGTGTGATAGCAATCTGGGCAGGTCATGCGGAGAGGAGGTTTACACTTAATCTTGGGTCTGGCACACAGAGTAACCAAATTGGTTGGTTGCACAGGGCCGCCAATTTACTTAAACTGACCTTAGTTGGCCTTACAAGTCAAACTAGCAGCAAGAAGCCATTTCTGAATGACCATATCAATGATGATTTCTCTTTTCACGTTCCTGTTTCTCAGCAAACTCGTCCTTGGTTGGTGGGCAGGTGAAACTTCCTCTCCTCCCACTAGGCAAAGACTAGCTGGCTAGAGTGTCAGGGCTGTAAGGCATCACAGTGACAAGTAGTTCAAGAAGATTCCAGGAAGGCGTAAATGCATATGAATCAAAATAATATGTGTACTGAAACCATCTAGTGATAAGTAATCACACAGCGTATCAGTCTTCATGCTTCTAAGCAAGCAGATCCGCTCACAGCAGGGGGTCAGGAATTAAAAATCACATACTTTACATGTACTGTTGCAGCACATAATTATCCAGGCACATTGGAAGGAAGGAAGTAGGGTTTCAGTTTCTCACTTTTACAGCACCATAAACTCACACAGCACTTAGCAAATGGAGAGCAGGACACATTCCTTGCCTCCAAGAATTTGCTATCCAAAATAGACAAGACAACAGAAAGAACAGTAGTACAGGTGTGAGGCTTATTGGGAGAAGATGGTAGGAAGGGTTCACAGAATTGGGTTTGAAGGAGAAGAGAGAGGTAACTTAGTAGACCAAAAGAGGGAGGCATTCTAGGCACAGTGGCAGCATGGCAGAAAGTGAGCAGCCAGGAGCAGGAGCTAAAATTAACACAAGTAGGAAGAAGTAAAAGAAGAGATGTAGGTGGGGCAAGAATTTATAAGGCCACATAAATGAAGAAGAGGAGCCTGATTATGTAGCACTGAGAGGGAGGAAACCTGTAGGAAGGACTTTATCAGAAAGCAGCAGGAGATGATGACTTTAGTGCATTGGGTAGAATGGAGTGTGAAAAAGGTGGATGGTAGGTTGGACAGGAGACATTTACAGTAGTCAGGAGAAAGGCTTTAAGAGCAGGGATAGTGAACAAAGAAATTTTGGCTCCATATAGATGACAGGATACCAGCTCAGAGGGCCTTGTTTATAGGGCAGGTCTTATGGCCAGGTAGCTTCAGGTACAGTATTTATAAAAGGGAGACAGGCCGACTAGCAAGAGGAGTGTGCGTAACTGTTTGCATGTTTCCCATTGAAAGCTGTGATCAGTGTGGCTGGGTATGTTCTCTTTCTCTGCAGATACCAATGTCATACGGTATATTCAGCTGACAGAGATGAAGCTTAGCAGATGTTCCCAGAGGGAGAAGGAGGCCCTGTGAAAAGGAACGTGCTTCACTGAAAGTGCCCACAGGGGACATTTCCTTCCGCGATGCTTAGTGGGTGGATTTGTCGATTTGCTCCACCCCTTCCTCACCTCTCCATTGCTCACAACCGGTTTTAAATGAAGAGACTCAGACTCTCGCTTTGGCTGCCTGCCAGCACAGTGGTCATAACCCAGTTCCCTCAGTGGACAAGCACAATGGCTGCAGCCTGCCTGCTTCTGGGACAGTGGCAAAAGGTTGGAGGAAATGATGAGAGGCACATCTTCAGCCTTGAGCTGACTGCTTGCTGCAGTTCTGCACTAAAGGAACCATCTCTGAGGCTATGACTTACCAGCCAACAAACTTGAGTCTCCTACTGGTATCTGTAGCTATCACTGGAATTATTCAGAGCCAAAGAGAGCTATTGGCCTCTTCATGAGGGGAAATCTTCCCTTTCACCAGTTCCCCTGTGCCTTCCTTGGGCTCTGTGTTTTAAGGCTCCAGTAGGAGTTCACATACTCCAGAACCAATGCCAGTTCAGACCAGTCTAAACAGCCTTTTAATAAAAGCACAGAGTACCTTGTGATGCTTCTAAACAGCAGGCATAGTACAGGAGGAGTGGGTTCTGGGAGTGCCAGGGAGCTCTGAAGGGTGTGTGAACATGAACTGTAAATTATGGGGAACAAAACTGTGGCATAATTAACTATCTGAAAATAAATATTGTGAACAGTCAATTCCAGGCATTGCTTGTAGACAGGATTCCTAGGTTCCTAGTATCCAGAGAGGCAGTATGGTTTCTAGAGAAATGAACAGTGGGCTGGAAGACAGGAACATTTACATTCTTATCTTGGTTCTGCCACTGTCTTGCTGTGTGACTTTAAGCAAGTCACTTATTTTCTCTGTGCCTCAGTTTCCCCATGTGTGCACTGGGGATAATAGCACTTCCCCACCTCACAGGGGTGTTGTGAGGATTTATTAGTTAATGTTGTAAGTAACATTACAGTCATGTACAGTGCTAAGTGTTGTTAGTACACTGGATTGAGGTTGCAGTTTGTCTGGTTGTGTTGGTGCTTCCTATTTTCATTTCTTTTAGGAAAATTGGCACTGATAAAACATGCAGGCTTAAAGCCTGATGACCTTTTTCTTCATTCAATAGGTAGCATCAGTCCAAACTTCCCCAAATTCCTTCTTGGACCACCTCAGTGGAATCAGCAGGAAGTTCAGTTTCCAGGACCAGTCAACTTGTAGTTCTGTTGAAATAGCCAAGGGGGTACCATTAGTACTGTGAGCACTGGGAAAGACTCATCTTCCCTGTCCCTACAAGTTATTCCAGGTGGTGCCTTGAGCAGCCAGGATATAGTACTGGCTGTCCCTCCACAGGCTGCCTGTGAAAGGGCTGTTGTCCCCCAACTGTTAGTATAGAAGGGAGCAATGTACAGCACACTCTACTCACAGCTGAGGGCTTGGTGCAGACCCCATGGTGCCTCCACGCAAATGTTGCATTTCCTAGGTAATGGGCTTGGAGGGTGAGTGGAGATAAATATCCCAAATAGCTGAAACATACCTGTCAGAAGTAGTCTAGCTGCACAGCACTATGGTGCATGCTGGAAGCTGGCGCCCACAGTGATCGTCCTGCTTGCCCACCCCTAGAACTGGCCCGGCCTGGGCTCACCATAGCCAGGAAGGAATGAGGCTGGAGACATCACCACCAATGTCCTAAGTCCAGGGTGAGGGAATACAAATGAGAGAAGTTACTTAGGTGACCCCAAGAGGAACTTGTGTGAACATAGGGTAATATTAAGAGCGAGCCAGAAGGTTGTCTGACTAGTGTGTTAGAAGGGTGGGCAGTGGTTTAGAAGAAAAGGTCACTGGCCCTCGGCAATTATATTAAATCCTCCACAGGCCCAGGGCTACTCAGGGACAAAGGGGACATCTGTACCCCAAGCAATCTTCAGGGGGACCCCACATTATTGTCAGAAAGGCCTCAACGTGCACCATATCTACCATCTTCATCCTTTACATCAATTATGCACCAAAATACTAACACAAAAAACAAATTTTACTTTCTCAAAATCCAAGATTTTCCAAGAGTCTAATAAGACCCTGGATTCCTGGAAGGTGAATTTTTTTTTTTAAGGACTTTGAGGGTCCCCAAAATGCCCACTTGCCACCCTGATAATGGGACATTACCTGTCCCTCCATGTTTTCAGTGAAATTTGTATCATTGTGGAAAATATGAGTGGGGAACTGATTGTGATTAGTTACTTATCCCATATGGTGCCCCTGCTCACCTACAGCTTACGCTCCAGTTCTCTGGAAGGAGCAGCAGTCTAGACCACTCCAGCAGTGTGTGCATGAATGGATGAATGCCCCTTTAATATCACCTGGTAAGTGCTGCAGAAGACCACCAAAAGTAAATGTGTCTGTGTAGAGGGGGGTGGAGGATCTGCCATTTGTAAATGAATAAGATGAGTACACTTGGTCCCTTACAACACACGGAAGCCCTGAACTTGCCCAATTCAGGGGTGAGCTGCAAGCATCCACCCCCCAACCAACCAACACTGTGAGGTGGCCTATTTGTAGTATATGGATAATGTAACTCAGTCTGGTTACCTACTGGGAGGCATGGGGCAGGCAGCAGGAGGAGGAAGACACACACCAGCCCCAGCTCTTTGAAGGAAGGAGTAGGGGCAAAGGTGGAGATCCAAACTGCTGCTGAGGAACAAATGAAGAGGAAAGCCTGAGGCCTTGGACAGAACAAGAGCTAAACCGGAAGGAGAGCAGACCACAGGTCTTGCCAGATTATTTGCAGCTAAATAAAAATCCAGCTTTAATTGGCAGAATCACAGCAGGAAAAGCAGACACTGAGATTAGAGGTGATTGTCCATCTGTGGAAGCAGGAGAGACTTCCTTCCTTTGTTACAGTAACAGTTTTAAGGATGGGAGAGACTGTAAACACAAAAGTCTGCAGAATTTTTCCAAACACATAGGCCTGTTATTCGAAGGGGGCGGGGAGGCAGGAGTAGAGCAATCATTTAAAATTAAACATCGGTGGTCACTGCTTTTCAGATGAGACAAAGTTGAAGTCCTGACCACTTGGGCCCCTAGAAAATCCTGAAGATTTCATTAAGCTGCAGGTGTTAACCTGGAGATTCAGTCGAATTCCAATCAGGGCACGTTCCAACTGACACCTAAGAATTTCCCCACCTGGTCTATTTGTATACAATGTGCTTTGCGTCCTTAACTAAACTGTAGCACTGTGTCACTATGAACTGTTAAATAGCTGAGTCACTGTACTCCAGAGGGGCTGCATTTTGTTGGTGGGGAAAGTGACCTAAGGAGGGACTTTGTATTATTCATGTTTCAGATTTCAGTTGAGTTTGTTGGTTGGTCCCTTTGCATGGGGCTCAAAGCAACCTTTCATGGGTGTTGCTGCCCACATCACCCTTCTGTCTTTTCCCTTGTGCAGACACATGCGCTGAGAAATGTGCACATTTTTACTCAATTTTCATTAGTAATGACACGCATAGAGCTGTAATTCAGTAGATTGGCTAGCATTAGCTGAACTAGTGCTATCAGAAGGCGTTGTGGGAGCGCAGCCCTATATGGGATGGCTGGTTTGGTGCTTCCTGCCATGAAGAGCTCTTCAAATGTGCCACAGTTAATTAGCAGAGCTATTAATATTACTGCAGGGCTGTCATTATGCTTCATGGGGTTCATAGTTGTGTCACTGCAATCCCTGTTGGTTGGGTTCCAGAGAAATGTGTTTGGATTTCCTTAAGGGTCTCTAAATGCTGTGGGTGATGTTAGTTCAGACATGTTAGGTTCTGCAAGCTTGTCCTAACTTGGATGATGGTGGAGATGTGAGAGGCACCTCATTATTTGCATGAATCCCTGCAAATGTATAACCTAAGCACAATGTATTAAGAAGTGCTTAATGAAAATAGAATATCAAGTTCATGGTTGCCACTGTACTGCATGGTGGAGCCACTGAGGACCCTGCAGAAGAAGGGAAGACCTTAGAACCACAGGCTCCTACCACTTGAGCTAAATGAGCCTCTTCTTCAGTTGATGCACAGATGGGCCCACCCACCTGGGTATCTGAAATTCAGTCCAACTGAAGGCAGTGGTACATACACACATCAGCTCTCTACAGTTCACTTCCTCTAGTGTGGAAGCAAGAAATAAGATGCAACAAAGAATTAACTGGTTGGCTCATCCCTACTCTCGATTGCTTGCATTCTCTGGTTTAGGGAATGGGGGAGGGAGGTGTAAAACAGTACAACAAACCTCTCCCCCACCAGCTGCTGGTAGAATTGCTCAAGGACAGAGACTGATACACTGGACACTCATGTGACCCAGGCCTCCTGAGATAACCTGAATGTGCAAAAGTTAGGGCAAGCTGCAAAACCAGGGACCAAACCCCCAAACCACTGCTGAGTGGTGCTTAAACCAGTCAGTACCAACATATGCTTTTGATTCCCCCATCGGTCATCACGAAACATAACAAAATAGAAATAGCCCCCTTCATTGTACATCAACTCTTTTGGTCCCCACTTAGCCACTGAGTCTCTTAAATAAATAGGTTCTCCTGACCTCAAAGGGTAAGCCACATCACCCAGAACAATATAGGCTTGGATCTTACCCAAAATGTCACACTGTCAGCCAATCCTTTAATAACTACAACTAAAGCTTTAATATAACAAGAAAAGAAACAAAGTGAGAGGTGTTAAAGGTTTAGAGTGAATCACATACCTACAGATGATTTAGAGGCCATAGAAAGCAAATCCTTGAAGAACTTGGACTTTGCAGATTAGTCCAATTCCTCTGGTAGACACCCAGCACCTGAGTGGGTCGCAGTCCTTTGTTCAGTTGCATCAGAATAGTTCCAGAGGAGGGTGCTGATTGCAGGTTGGAGACTGAAGACAAAATGGAGATGGTGCTGCTGCCTTTTATCTCCTCTGGCCTTCCCGACGCTGTGCAGTCTTTGCAAAATCAAAATGGAGTAGAGTCACATGGTCAGTCTGGGTGACTAATGGAGCAGATTGGTCCCTGGGAGCTTCCTTAATGGGCCATTAAGGAGACAGTGGGTTTGTAGACACCCACTCTGGGAGTGCCTGGGAATCCAATAACTTGAAACACAAATAGAACAAACCTAGTCCTAATTTCTAATACAGATGTGACCCCTACATATAAACCATTCAATCATTCCTAGCAGATAACAACCTTTCTATTGGTACCAAACATGGCATATCACGTATGGCTTACTGCAAATATGAAATATTAATATGAAAGATAATCATCAACAATCTCCTAAACCCAGACAGTGTCACATCTCCCAAACACTGATTCCTAACTGGGGACCCAGTTAAAGGTTGCTGGTCTTCTACAAACCTAAGCAAGGAGGCAGGACCTCCAGATTCCCTGCATCCAAATGGCAATGAGTAGCAGGCACTGGGGCTGCATGTTTGATGCAGCAGTGATCATTGCAAAGTGTCTGGCCGCAGGAACCCTGAAACATCCTGGCAGATGACTACTAGACCTAAAGTCAGCCTATTACAGTTCTGCTGTCCCTGTCCCCCGAGTATGCTTTTGGTGAATTAGGGTAGGATCTTGTCCCTAGCTAGCAAAAGCCTCTAAGGCTCCAGTCCACACCCACGTATGAGGCTGTGTGTTTTCCATGCAGCAAAGTGGTTCTGCCAAATGCAGGTTAGGAGGGGACAAAGAGAAGTAGCAGGTGGGCAGGGGGCTGCCCACACCATGAGTATGTCTACGCTAGAGATTCTGTTACGTCCGTTAGTCTTTAAGTGCCATGGGACTCCTTGTTTTTTGGTTTTTTTTGTTTTTTTTTTACTAGACTAACATAGATGCCCCTTTGGCACTATGTTAAGTTGACCTTGTTAATTTGACTTAGAGAGTCCAGATTGAAACTCCTGTCCACTGCCTGCATCCACACTTGCAGGTGCTAGGTCAACACTTCCTGGTGACCAGGAACTCTGGGAAGGGGCTTGAAGGCCAATTAAGTCAACTTAAGGGGTATTCCCCATCTACGCTGGCTTAAGTCAATTTAATAAGGTCAAGTTAAATGTTAAACTAATCTTAAAGGGTGGTGTTATTAAGTTGACTTTAGGAAGTGCTTAAGTCAATGCGACAAAAGCCCAGTGTGGCCGCAGGGCTCTGTAGGTCGACTTATGCTTTCTTAAGTCAACCTAAGGCTACAGTGTAGATGTACCCCATGTGCTATAGTCTATTCAGTGCTCTGACCACTGCACTAGTGAAAGAGGATGCCTTACAAGAAGGGAAGCCTTCACAGAAACTATCCCCAGCCATCTCCATTTCCTAGGCACCTTATAGACAGTGGCAAGTTGGCACTAACAAACTTCCACAGCCCCCTGCTTCTCCACTGTCCCTATTGTGCCTCATTAGTTTAGTGAGTCTGTCTGGGAAGAGCCAAACCTCTGCCAGTTAACCAGCCCTCCTGACAGCAACCACTCTAGGTGGGGAGGTGACATGTACCCTTGCAACTACATAGGGTATTTTGAGAGGCAGCGTGTGATCCTTGACCTGGAACTTGGCCAGGGCACTGGACTAAGCAGCCCTCCTCCTGTGGAAAGTACTGTGGAACCATCAATGACCACAAGTGGCCAGGAGCTTGGTTTTACATCTCATCTGCAGCACTGTTCTCAGGGTGTCTCAGTGCCCCAACACCGTGCTTGTCCATTGATGCACAACTGGCATGGTGGGAAGACTGAATCACCAGTGCCACTCCTTGCATTTTCCTTGGAAGCTGAGCCAGGGCTAGCTCAATCCACAGGCAAATAAGGCAGTGGCTGGGGGCACCACTGCCTTAGGGGCACCACAGCGCCATGCTGGGGGCAGGGCAGGCCAGGCCAACTCAGAAGCTGGATCCGCGCTCCCGCCCCTCACCAAGTTGGCCACTGGGGGTGGAGTGGGCCAGCCCATGGGGCAGGCTCTGCTTTCTTGCCCTGTCTCCGGGCTGGCCCTCACCGACTTTAGGGAGGAGCAGTCGGTCCAGGGGAGGGGCAGGAAGGGGGATGCCTGGCCCTGGGCTGGTTGTTCCCTGCCCTAGGGGTGGGGCAAGCCGGCTGGAGCAATGGCTGGGTTCCAACACCCCCCCCCAGCAGGGAGTAGGGGGAGAGCAAAACCAAAAGCTGGCTCATGGCACCACAGCCCTTTGTGCTGGCCCTGAGCTGAGCATAACCCCACTATATGTTGCCTCGGGTCTTGCCTGCTCCGCAATACACAATCATTCCTCCTGACAAGTTTCCATGACACGTTAGCCCCAGCTTTACTTCAGTCCATGTGGACTGCTACTTACGACTGTGAAACAGCAACATCAGAAATGCAAAATCTGAGTATGGAAAGTATAGAATGCTAAATACACTTTTGAAGGAGTCAGTTAAGAAAACTATAGTTAAAAAAACTGATCTAGGTGATCAGCAAACTGGAATTAAAACTGAAATAACTTTAACTGGCTACTCTGTTATCACCATTTATGGCAGTGTTCTCCACCTTGCATGTTTGCATGCACCAAGCAAGTTAAGGAGGATGCAGGGTGAGGAGAGGGCACTGGAGCAGAGAAGTTGGCCTGTCCTCCACAGCTACAGGTAAAGCAGAAGATGACATCTTGGCTGCCTCCTGGCTTTTTTCCCCTACACCTGCAGGAGCCCCTAATGAATCTGACAGTTAGGCTCAGACATCATCCTACTCATCCAGGCACCTTAAAATAGAGAGCAGAGTACGCATGCTCCCCCACAGCTGTGAGACCACAGATAACACTGGTTCCCTGGTGCTATGGCTGGATATGCCCACACATCTTGTGCAGCTTTATGGTGAGTGGGGAGAAAGAGCCTAGCCATAAGGGAGAAAAACAAGGAAGTCTAAGCATGAATCCCAGAGAGAAAAGAAAACTCACCACGTGGTGAAGAGGGAAAGAAAACAGAGACAAGAAAGGCCACGAGAGAGAGAATGTACAAAACAAGACAAGTGGCAACTGAAAAGTACTGAGGTTGAGACACAGAGCTCTCATGCAGGGCAGAAACAGCCACCTGCTAATTACTTGTCAAAAAACGGGTTGGTAACTGATTTGTGCTACTTGTTTATTTTCTGCATTTCACTCAGCTTGGACAATGAAACTAGTCTAGTCAGTTCACTTTGCATTTATGGCCAGTTTCAGTTTTCATTCCCTAGTCAGTCCTCTGGTATTTGAGTTTTTTAAGTAGCAGGACTTTGTTTACATCCAATAAACCAACAATTTTAACTGAAATTAACTGAGAAACTGTGTGAAACTATTTCTATTCATAATGGGTCTTGTTAAAAACAACACCACACATCTCTGGAGATGAGACCTAAGCTACTTGATCATGTCTTTTTACAGAAAAGCACTCAACTCCTCTACCAAGTGACCTGAGCTGTCTGATATTAAGCATGTAGATGTGTTTACCTGTCCATGTCCCCCATTTGAAAGGCCAATACTACACATTTGATTCCTGGGGGTTTGCAAGCTCAGTAGTTTATCATGAGCAGCTTTCCTTTCACTGTGCATCTGTCTCACAAACACACACTTTCTTGAAGTGAATAGACCTCAAGAGAGTAGAAAATGCCTCTCTTTCTGCGTGACATGACATTTTAGACACAAAAGGCAGCAAGAAGAAAATCCTGCACTTTAACTGGAAGGATAGTATGTGTATTAAAAAAATCAACATCACATTTCTTTTGCTAGTAATATTGACTGTTCATGAAGAAGAAAGAGCACCCACAAATATTAAATGACTCCATCTACTTCTGCCAAACTGACAGGCAGATATAAATTCCTGTCTAGCAGCCTTCACTTTGTGCATGCAAACATACAATAGGCTGGAAACTAAGCCTCACCGGCTTGCCAGAGGCAAATGGAAATTCAGTTTTGCTAAGAAAAGGAAGTGAGCGCCTCTGAAGGCAGAGGAGCCTGTTAAACACTTAAGCTATGTCTACACTTAAATTGTTAAATAGAATTAACTCCAATCAAACTAATTAAATCAAGCTAAATTGAACTGAATTAGCATGGCTCCATTAGAAACTCAAATTAAACTAGCATGTCCATAGACAGAACTTGCTAGTTCAAATTAGGAGAGGAGCACTATGTGAGGTGTGCCAAGATAGCCACCAAGAAGGCCCATGCCTCCACCCAATTTATAGAAAGAGGAAGGCACCCTGGGAGGAAGAAGGGCAAAAAGTGTTAATTCAAACTAATGGTTAGTTCAAATTAACATGGCTACACTGGGTTAAATTGAACTAATAAGTTCAATTTAACCCATGTGTCAAAGTTAAGGGAGGTTTTATAATTTTGAAATGACCTTTCCTTATTTCAGATTGAGAGAGGTCCTTATTTTGAACTAAGGAAAGCTAGTGTAGCCATGCAATACTTTAAATTGAATCAATCATCATTAATTCAGTTTAGAGTGTAAGTATAAACATAGCTGTAGCTAATGTAATGTCAGACCCTGCAAGGTGAGGAGCACCCTCAATTCTGATTGATTTGAATGGAATTAAGAGCACCCCACATGCTGCAGGGCTATCTTATGCTGCTTCAAACTGGGATGCAGGAGTGGCCAAGAAGGAGGCATGCACAGGACAGGATAGATCCAATTGGTGAGAATGAGAGTGGGACTGATACACTGAAAACCAGGGCTGGATAGCTGTCTAGTTACTGATATGTTGGGTCTCCCAAAGCTTTAGTTTTTGTATGTCAGTCAAGTTGCATTGAGCACAACTGTGTGCTATTAAAATGGGCATTAAATTTTGTTTAGTGTTGAAATTATCAAACAGGATGTTAAAGTTTCCATTTGCTCATCAGTGAAACAAGAACCCAAAGGGGAATATGAACACTTGAGAATGTGAAAACTACTATCAATGCCTGGCTCAAGTGAAGGCAAGTCAGTGGTGGTGGTAGGCCTTGGTGAAATTTGTGGGGCAGAAGAAACTTACAAGAGGGGTGTTTCTACAGGCTGGAGAAGAGTCTTCATGAGTCAGACATCAGAGCTTGCAGGGAGATATTTTAGTGGCCTGAGAGTTGGAGAAAGGTTGATGGACATGTTCTAAGCATCCTTGAGAGAAGGGTTGTCTGAGAAGTCCTGAGGAAGGAAAAACATGAGAGAAATATCTGGGTAGAAAAGAAATAAGAGGATAAGAAAGACTAAAGGAGTCACCAGCTGGTCTACTTCTGTGCCTCTGCTTCTTCTGGACAACTCAGCCATCTAGTGTAGTGACTTTCAACCTTTCCAGACTACTGAACCTCTGATTTGTTTTATGTATCCTAAGTTTCACCTCACTTAAAAATGACTTGCTACAAAATCAGATGTAAAAAATAAAAAGTGTGACATCAGCATACTATTGCTGAAAAATTACTTACTTTCTCATGTTTAGAATATAGTTATAAAATAAATCAAAAGTATTGTATATGGAATTGGAATATAATACTTACATTTTAGTGTATACTATAGAGCAGTATAAACAAGTCATTATATGAAATTTTAGTTTGTACTGACTTCACTAATACTTTTCACGTAGCCTGTTGTAAAAATTAGGTGGATACCTAGACGCGCACCCTGGAAGACCTCTGTGTACCTCTATAGATATGTGTATCCCTTATTGCTCTAAGGAGGATGGAGCTCAACTGTTCTCAGTAGTAACCGAGGACAGAATGAGGAGCAATGGTTTCAAGTTACAACTGGGGAGGTCCAGGCTGGATATTAGGAAAAACTTTCTTACTAGGCAAGTGGTGAAGCATTGGAATAAGCTACCTAGGGAGGTGGTAGAATCTCCATCTTTGGAGGTGTTCAAGGCCCAGCTGGACAAAACCCTGTCTGGGATAATTTAGTGGGAGTGGTCCTGCTTTTTTTGCAGGGGGTTGGACTAGATGACCTCATGGGGTCCCTTCCAACCCTATGAGTCTATTGAGAACCACTGGGCTAGGGTACATTGCTACGGCTAACAGTCTGTCCCCTGATGATCCAGAAGTGAGTAGTCTGATAGAAATAGCCTCTTTGAGAGTATGTGGGAGCTAACAGGCTGCTGGGTTTCTGTCTGAGGAAGAATTTCTATAGCAAGGAAATATAGGTTAGATCAAAGGAACAGTTTGGACCCAGCCATCTCCTTCAGGAAGGATGGATTTAGGGGCCTTGTGTGACAAAACTAAAGTAATTTTGGACATAAGACATTTCTTGTTTGACTATCCTTTGTCTGTATTGCTGCTTTTTATTTCTGTCAACACACAGATCAGAATACTTGACTATTTTTAACAGAACAGCCAACAGCAGGAGATCAGCAATAGGGATGCAGAGCCTTTTACCTGTACAGTAGGTCATCCCTTTGAACCAGTGCAGATTGGCAGTGATTAGGAGCCTTTAGCAGCTATCCTTCTGGTAACTGTTTTGTGGGCAACCTTAAATGAGTTGGTGGGTCTCTATCCAGTTTCCAGGGGGGGAGAAGGGAGTTTAATTTCCATGATCAAATTGCCACCACATGGGGTAATTAGTGCCAACTGCAGGGGTTGGTTTTGAGAATGCTTATCATGATGGAGGTGACCTGATTTAGTTTCAGCAGCAATTCAAACCCATATTATAGTTCTGCTCTTCCTCATCTGCAGTGGGACTTCTAACTCTTGTTCTAGTGGGAAACACTCTTTATATTTCCATGTATGCTGCTGGTGAGATTTATGAGACACTGCTCTTACCCCTGCAGTTTAAATGCATTTTAATTGCTGGTTGATTTTTGGTTTTATCCATGCTACTCAGAAAGAAACATAGGGACAAAGCTCTTCTTGCTGTGGGATTTGCAGGTGTGAAGTAGCTGCTGAGTACACAGATCTTCTCATCTTTCAAACAACTGATTTGTCAGCCTGTCTTATTCCTCACTGGATTCTGACAGCCTGTGCCAGGCATCTTGCTGGGGGCCCTAGAGGAAGTCAGCTTGCTGCATAAATTTTAGCAAGCAGCTCAGGAGATTGGTATGGTAGCAAACCTTTACCATTTCTTCTTTATTTCATTCTGCAACCACACATGAGGTTACAGTGAATTTTGCTGCAGATTATAAAACCACATTAATTACCTTATAAAGCACTTTACCAGCTGACTCACCAGAGCTGCTTCATGTGAATAGCCATCAGAATGTAGGCCCTTTCATGCCACATTAGATCAACAATCCATCCAATCTAGTTCTCTCTCTGTCTTGTCTTCAAAGCAGCAAGCTGCAGGTTTTGAACCCAGGGAGTTTGGAGTGATCCACACCTTGAAATAAGCCTAGCAAGCTACAGCTGTTGAGCCATTTCACAGGACCCCTGTGCTGTGTCAGCAGCTAAGCAAGCAGATGGTGGTGAGCTGTGTTGCCACAAATGCCAATGTCTTGATATCAGTGGAGCAAGCAGGAATTTGGGACTCAGAAATACTAGTGCATTGATTTCAAATGTGGCAGCATTCAGGGCTGACCCAAGGGTTTTTGGCACCCTAGGCAAATTATGACTTTGGTGCCCCACCTCCTGTCTAATTTGGCACCCCTCAAAGCCTGGTTCACCTATATGGTTGGGCTGGCCCTGGTAGCACTTCAGCCCTCACAATGTCATCAAGGTGTGAGAGTTGGTGCTTTACTTAAAGCTTCAGCTGGTGGAGTCCACTTTTTACCTCACAAAAAAGCAAGCTTCTAGCCTCAGCTGTGAAAAAAGACTTACAAATGCGGCCCTCTAAATACACCAGCATCAGAAGGTGTTTCAAAAAAGGTAAAAATGTATTCATTTTTTAAAATCTTCTAATTTTCAGAGGGTGGGTTTAACTCCTGATTTTTGAATGCTTGAGGTTGGCAATGCTGCTAGTTAAAGCTTCTGAGCTAGTGCGCTCACAAAGCCGGTACTCAGGCATCACCCCAAGGCATTACTGTGCACTTATAAGAAACAGTGCTAGAAGAATCAACTGCAGATAGTGATCAAAGCCACTGGTGAAATAATCATTCCTATACTAACTCAAATACTTAGCTTGTAAGAATCAACTGCTTATGTGAATCAAACCATCCAGGATGGATGATTCTTGTAGAAGGAGTGCACTGTTCTACCTTTTACCTTTACTAGCCCTACAGACTTGCCATAGCTTTGGGAGAGCAAGATCTAATTTATTTTGACCTTGGCATCAAAATAATTGTTTTCAAGAAAAGAGAATGGGATTTCCCAGGTGTAAATAAGAATAGAACTTGGTCTGCAGGTTGCAAACAGTCATGCATCTTATCTTTGATCTGAGGCTGAGTTTGTGCCACTCAGTTAGAAAAGTCCTCTTTTCACTTGGAGCATGAGAAAATCTGAAGTGGAATCAATTAGAAAATAAACTAGGAGCCCTGCCATGCCATTTCTATAGTTACTTTGCAAAGCAGAATCTCAGTTTGCCTACTTAAGAAAGGGAGCTTTCTCTAGCTAGGATGCTGTCTGCCCAAGACAAATCTCTCTCATCTTCCATCATCAAGGGCACAGCCACCCCTTCACTCTGTCAGCAAACAGGGTAAAGGTCAGAGGTGTCACTGGCCCAGGGAGGGACCCGGGGTTTGGGCCCAGGCCTCACCCCCATCCCACAGGCCCCACCCCCTGGCTGGGGACAGGGCCAGAAGCCACTGCACTGCTGCGGGAGGCCAGGCCCCGCATCCCTAGCCAGGGGCGAGGCCACTGCAGCCGCCAGGGGCTGGGCCCCAGATCTCCGGCCCGATTGGGCCAGAGATCTGGGGCACCGGTGCTGGGATTCAGGGCACATGCTCCGGGTGCTCAGCACCAGTGACGCCTCTGGTAAAGGTGCAGATTTCTTAAAGTGAGCAATACTTTGGGGGAGGGGTCTCAAACATGCAGCCCATGGGTTGCATACAGCCTGTAAAGCTATTTCCTGCGGCCCGCAATGAGACTATTGTTACTGATATTTGCAATATAGTTGTATGAAAAGGTTTCAGTGGTGCTGCCCTCGGGCTAACATGCTAGTCCTCATGCGGCCCTCATTGTGATTTGAATTTGAGACCCCTGCTCTGGGGTATCTGCTGAAAAGTAATTGGGGAAATGTCATGCTGGGGTGCCATGGTTAGTGATTCCATACTGAGTATGATCAGTTCACAAGTAAAATACTGCTTTTTCTTACTGCCCTCTCTGCAAACTCATCCTAGCATCTGCAAGTCAAGCTGAGTTCTTTCCCTTTCATCTACTATAACCACCACTAATATAAGATTCTTTGTTTCAGATCTCAGTTATTCTGTTTGTGATGCATGAGTCAGAATAGGTTCCAGCTCCCACTCCTGTAGCTATGCTGGCTCTGCAGATCTAACAGTTAAAAATGAATCAAAATGTATTACTCTTGCTGAACTCAGCAGATCTCATTCTTAATCTGCAAAATGAACAGATCTTTAAAACATTTTAAAGGGAGCTGTATTCAAGCAGTCAAATTGCAAAGACTAAGGAAGTTGAACTCTTCTGTACAGTAGTGTTTTCGGATGGTAAAGATAGGCATCAATGCACTTGTTCTGATTTGTGTATTATTGTATTAAGATGCTCATTTAAATGGATTTTCAGTAATTTAGTGACTGAGCAGGATGCAACCTGCCATCACTTCCAATTAATTACATTTGAGAGCAGTTGGGAATATCAGCGAAAAGAACAATGACTAGGTTTCACCAGGCTAAGAAATTCCCTCTGCCCTTTCTGAGATTATCCAGGGGAGTCATACACATTTTAACTGCCCAGAACAACTAGGATTAATATACTTAAAAGCCAAATACAAAAACGTATGATGCAAGAATCTATACCCAGTCTTCTGTTCACCTCATATCGTCCTAGCATCTATCTGTCAGTTTTGTCGTTAAGTGTCTCAAAGAGAGGCCAAAGCAGACTCCACACTGAATGTGCACACTTTGTAATAAAAGGATGGCTCAGGACACAAAGTTTAGATCAAACTTCTTCCCAAAAGCTTAAAGGTGTATGAGACACAATGAAATCCATGTTTCTGCTCCCAACACTGAACAGTACCTGGAAACCAAGAAGCAGTTCAGTAAAAATGCCAAGTAATGGAGAAAAGGAGAATTAAAAAATAAATATTTTCCAGATCCTCAATAAAGGTTCAGTTCAAAGTTGTATGTGAGTTTAGTGCAAACATTAGGTTTATTCTATAGGTTTTCACCATAGTAGCTGGGTGCCTTCTAGTAGTGTATTAAATAACGTGACTGACTATCACGCATAATTATTGTTTTTTTTTATCTCATCTCTCCAGGCTGAGAGGCATGTGGAATGAATGGAGTGTTTTATTTTGGTAGGCTTTTCAAAATATACATGTTGTTTTGTGTTTATATTTGAGAAGGTGGCTCAAAGAAGTGCACCTTGCCCTTGGGCTATGTACACACACAGGCAGTTCAATCGATTTAACTTTAAAATCACTATAAAAATCATTAAACTGATTTAAGATAAATTGATTTAACAGGTCCACACCAGAAAGTAAAATCGAACTACCATATTCAGCGACAGGACTTGCTAATTCAATTTAGGAGAGGGACACCATGGGAGGTATGGCAAAATGGCCCCCTAGAAGGGTCATGCCCCCATCCAATATATGAATAGGGAAAGGCATCCTGGGAAGGAGAAGGGCAAAACTGTTATATCGAAACAACTGTTAAATTGAAATAACACGTCCACATGGTGTTATTTTGATATAACTGTTTCAATCTAAGCCTCAGTGTGATTTAAAATGAGGTTTTATTGAATTGCTCTAACTTTCCTTGTTTCGAAATGATGGAGCTCAAGAAAATGTCGTGTGGACCTACACTTCTTAAAATTGAAGTAGCCAGCGTTATTTTGATTTAAAAGCTGTGTGGACATACCCTTGGAGTGGAAGATGGTGAGGTCTGTGAAGATCCTGGTTCTTTCCACAGTCAGACCAACCACCAACAAAGCTCTACCTCCTGCACAGATGAGCTTCACCTTTACTGCAGAGAGTCCAACTGTGCTAGACATTCAGAATCGTCACCTGTGGTTTTATTCCAGAGCTTTAGACGATCATTTATGATCCTGCTTTTAGCAGGAAGTTAGGCCTCATGATGTCCCTTCCAACCCTGTGATTATATGATTTAATTGTCTGGGCCCAGCTGAAGGAATACCTTGAAGCTAATGACCAAGTGGATGTAAACCTTCAACCAAAGGAGACTGCACCATGGATGCAAACTCCTCAAGATGTTTTCCTTTGTCCACTGGCATCACTTCTGGCTTGCTCACATTTATTTTCAAGCAACTGACCTTCTTTAATGAGCTGATCTAATTCATACACTGGTCCACCTTGAAAATAGTGGGGAATGAAAGGTGTGTCTTCTCTGTATATTGCTGGCTCTTGAGTCCCTGTCATCTGACCAGTTCACCTAGCAGCTGCATGTAAATAGTGAGAAGGACCAGAAAGAGAGTTGATCCTTATGGGACTCCACAGGAGAGCTGCCTACTGATGAACAGTTTCCCATCACTATACTTTTGGTGACTCCCTTCAGAAAGGACTTGGACCATTGTAGGTAGGTTTTATTCTAACCAAAACATTTTGCCCACCCCTGAAATCCAATGACCTGGAAGTCATTTTCAAAGAAGAGTAGAGGAATTCTCTTGAAGTATGAGAGTGGATGTTCTGTTATTGTTTTGGATATACTTAAAATTTGATCTGGAACAACACTAAAGACAACTGAAGGTAAGAAATATTTGGGGGGAATCTAGTCTAAAAATTCTGAGCCAGATTTTGGTGTAAGATGGTATGGTTCCACTGACACCAAATGAAGTTATGCCAATATGCACTAACTGAGGACCTGGCCCCTAGTACCATGAGTGGAAATAAACTGAGAGGAGAAGACAGACACTGAAGAGTTGTTGAGAGGAATAGGAGCTAAGAGATCCCGATCTCCTTTCTTGCTTCACCACCAACTTGCAGTGTGGCTTCAGCATGCCACTGAATTTCTCTGGGTCTCAGTTGCTTCATGAGTAGGTTGGAATATACTAATAGCAACATACTTCATAGGTGCACTGAAGAATTTCATAGCAAATGTTTGCAAAGGACTTCTGTAGGCATTCTCTGAACAAGAGGTATTAGTATTGTCAAGGACAAACACAATCTGCTGCTGACTAATTCATCTGATGTGAGAAACAGCCAGCAAGTTGTACATCAAAATTGCTGTACAATGAAACATAACTGCAACGTGGCTACAGAGAGTGGGATACAGATGGAGCTTTCAGATAAGTCAATGGTGATGATATCTTAGCCAAAACAGTAATGCCGAGTGAATGCATGTGTTTTCATACTTTGTACGTAGTATATAATGCTTTGCCCTTCTGTAGCCTCTTTCATTGGAGAATCGCAGGGCACTTTAAAAACATTAATTACACATCACAGCACCTGTGCAAAATAGGTACTACAATCCCTGTTTTACAGATGGGTAAACTGATGAATAGAGAAATTAGGTGATTGATCCAAAGGCACATAGTGAATCAGTGACTGGAAACAGAATTACAGAGCTCTGGCCTAGTCTCTGCATCTGAAAACAAAAGAACATACCCTCCTCCTTTTCATTAGAACAGTTAGATCACCTTAGTCCACTATGACCTGCTAGAAGATGACTGCCCCTTGTAGTCATTTGCCTCTACCTCCATGTCTTACAACACACCTGGCAGGTTATAGACAACCAAAAGCTACTATTTCTAATAGATGATTAACAGCCACCAAGTCTGCAGTTCTCTATTTACTCACAGAAAGGAGACAGCTTAGGAGCACTGTATGCTTCCTCTTCCTAGTTTCACTGCTATGACTCATTCCTGATCTAGAGGGTCCCCAGAGCAATGGTTCCCAACCTTTTCCTTTATGTGGACCACTGCATTATCATCGAAAGCTTTTGTGGAACATCACGTAAGCAAGCTGTTTTAAACATTTTTAACATAGCATTTGGCTCACAGGAGTCAAACTTGTATGCCAAGGGGTATTAAAAATGCAGGATATTTGTGAAGCAAATTACATTGTGAATAGTAATCCATGAACCACAGATCAGGAACCATTGCCCTAGAGGATTTCAGGCTTTGGGGTTTGTGTAGTCCTCAACCTCTCTGCTGAGCCTGTTGACAGAGGGGCTAATTAGTGGTGACTGTGATGAGATGGTACTTAGGCTGTAAACTCTTTGAAGCAGAGATTGTCTTAATGTTGAATCCAGAGCTGGTCATTTTGCTGAACTAGGCTGTTTCATTGAAAGGCAAACATTTCATGGCATTGTGTGGGTTTTAATGAAAGTGAGCTAGAGATACTCCTTACCCTCCTGGTGAGGATACCGCTTGTAACTTGAAAGACCCACATTCAACTCCCTTCTTTTCTGGATTCAGGGTGAGTGAGGGGTTAAAATGACTATTAATAAGGCAAACCAGGGTCCTGAACCTAGATATCTTTCAGGCCTATACTCTGCCCCCCCCCCCCCGGTTTCAGCCTAAAAATTGACATTACTAGTAATTTGAATCAGAGACCAAGTGGTAAAGTGCCTCTATAATTCATGATCAACCCTGTTTCCCTGTTACTGTGCCCAGCCCCACTCAGCCACATCTTAAGATGGGGAATAATGAGGATGCAACATATAATACTTGTATCTTTATTTTATGAATGTCTGTATAATTGTGGAAGTACCTCTCTGCTCTCACATACTGTACACAGGTCATAGCTGAAATGCTTAGAACAGTTTAATGGATTTGATAATGGTATTGATCTACCATCCTTTTAAAAGGGACTAGAAGCTTAATCTGATCTGTCAGAGTGTCTCTTATTAATTACTTTGCCAAAGAAGAGGATTAGATATCAAGGGAAACCAAAGGTACTGTAGAAGCATGAATTTGCACTGCAGGATAAATGAACATCCATTTACTGTTGTCCATAAATGTGTCTTACAAGGGAACAATTCCCAGTAACTCTCCTGTTATGTCCACACATACATGCTTATTTCGATTTCAGTTAAATCAAAATAAGTTAATTTGAAATAAAATCCTTAATTTGAGTTAACTTAAATCGGAATAAGCAAAAACCTTCAATCAAAATAGCAAGTCCAGACACAGGACTTGCTATTTTGAATCAGGAGAGGGGCACCATGTGAGGGGTGGTAACATGGCCCCCTCACTGGGCCATGCCCCCACCCAACAGATACAAAAAGGAAGGCACTCTGGGAAGGAGAAGGGCAAAAGTGCTATTTCGAAATAAGTTATTTCAAAATAACACATCCGAACAGCATTATTTCAAAATAAGACAATTCAAATTAAAGTAGGTTCAAGCTATTTCAAAATAACATCTCTTGTTTTGAAATAACGGAGCTTGTCATTTCAAAACAAGAAAACATCGTGTGGACCTAATATTTCTTAAATCGAAATAACCAGTGTCATTTTGATGTAAAAGATACGTGTGGACATACCCCTGGAGGTTTTGGTTTAAAGAAATAACACACCATACATAAATAAAGGGTAATTCAATGACGCAGTGAACTGGCCTCAAACCTATGGAGACCCTAATTCAGATCATCAGCTATATTTTCACTAAGCTCCAACCACATATGTACTACATATTACAAAGTAAGAGGCAGATTGATCAAATTTTCACACTGTTACGTTGGGTCTGACTCTGTGGGGCTAGGAGAAAAGTGAATTTTGACTTATAAGCTAAGCACCTAAGAACTGGAAAGATCACAGAGAAAGAATAAATGAGGAACCCCAAAATGACATTTTGGTGCAAAAGAGCTCAGAGAAACTGTGTGAGGTAATAGTTTTTATTGGACTCTCTTCAGTTGGTGAGAGAGACACGCTTTTGACCTTACCTAGAGCCAGCTCTGAGGAAGAACTCTGTGTAGGCTCAAAAGATGGTCTCTTTCACTGACAGAAACTGGTTCAAAAAAAAGATATCACCTCACCCATCTTGTCTCTCTAATATAGACTGAGTCCAAGACACAGCTACGGCATCAGGAGGTTACTCCACTCCTGCTCAGACTGTTTAGGAAGCTATGGGACTGTTGTAAAAGACACTGGTCTGAAAACAGCTGTTGTGGCTGTTGCTTGTCTAGAAAAGAAGAGATTGAGGGGCATGATAACAGTTTTCAAATATCTAAGAGGTTGTTGTGAGGAGGAGGGAGAAAAAATTATTCTCCTGTAACTGCTGCTGATAGGACAAGAAGCAAATAGGCTTAAATTACAATGGAGGTTTAGGTTGGACATTAGGAAAAAATTCCTAACTGTCAGGGTGATTAACCACTGGAATAAGTTGCCTAGGTAGGTTGTGGAATCTCCATCACTGGAAGTGTTTAAGGGCAGATTAGAAAAGTACCTGTCAGGGATAGCTTAACAGGGTACTTGGTCCTGCCATGCGTGCAGGTGTCTGGACTTGATGACCTCTCATGGTCCCTTCCAGTTTCTATGATTCTATGAAACTACTGTAGTTTGGTCAGTTTATATTAGAGGCTAGATACTCAGCAATGACTGAAGGTATTCATAAAAGGGGAAAGCAAGGGAGACACTGACAATCCTGAGCTAGCTATGTGCCCATGGGTGTTTTCAATAAGCTTCTGCCTTTGATGGTCTGACACAGATGCTGAAGGCAACTGATAAACTGAAGTAGGCAGCTGCTCCGAATATATTTGCTGGTTGCAAACGTTTCCCAGTGAAAAGCAGCTTAATCTAATAGGAGAATTTTCCTCCCATGTTCAACCACCTATTTAATGGAAAATAATTGAGTAGGTGCTGAGAAATTGGTTTGTCATCAGTTGTGATAAAAAGAATCTATATTTGCTTATATCTTGGCCATTCCTGCTGTGTGACTGCAGCCCACAGGCTAAAGAGCAGAGCAAACAAGCCCCTTTCCCATACTGTTCTTTGTTTGCCCACAAATATTTTGATCACTGGACATACTTTTTCCCTTCTAGGGCAATCTTTCTCTTCCACTAAAGCAAAGCCTTTGTCTGAAATTCCCCTGGCAGAATTCAGTGTTTGTTAAAAAGAACTCCATCAGCTTTATACAGTGTTTTTAAGGCCCCACAGTTAGTATCTATGGTGTTGCTAACACATTCTAGACCATGAAAACTGAAAACAGTTACTAAGTCTAGTTTTCAGTATGCATATTATTTTCCTAATGAGGGGTGGAGGGGAAGGGGAGTTGCAGTGTATGCAGCTGGTACTTCATCTTTTCTGGGTACTGTACCTTTAACATTTCTAGGCATCTGCCGCAATGACTGCCATTCTTGAGAGGGTGAACTGCTGTAGCATGCCACAGAGAGGGAATGTATTGCACTCTCTCAACCAGACATTTTACTTTTATTTTTGGGTTTGTTTCACTTAATCTAAGGCAAGTCATTCAGCCTGAAAGAATATGGATTTTCTTTGGGTGTGGAGAAATCTGGCAAAAGTAAACTGGATTTTTAAAGCTATTTTCTAGGTTAGTATTAATAATTAATATTATTATTATTGGGAATAGAGGGAACAACACTTCATTTAAAAAGATCTTGGTTTTTGTCTTGATTGAAGTGTCCCTTTTACGCTGATTAACTGTACTGTTCATGTTGTCCTTTTGTAGCATATCTTAATTGCTCGTGGTTGTTATGGGAAACATTTTCCCCCCTTTTCTATCCCCAAGCTATGATTGGAAAGTGGCTAAGGGAGCATTTACACTACAAAATTAGTTTTGATTTAATTTAAGTCAACATTGAGCAGTGGCAGTAATTATGGGTGGCTGGGAACGTCCACACCATGTTCACTGTGTTGGGAGAGTGTATTCTCACTGGTGGTACCTGCTTCAGTGCTAAGAGCTGTGCACCCACAGTGCAACTAGCCACAAGGATTTCGGGGAAGGGCTTGCAATGCGTATGGGACCAAAACATTGTCTTGGGAGGGGATAGGAATATGGTTTTGCCCTACAATGATGCAGGTTCCTCCCTCCCCCCGCTGATATCAGTGACCAACAATCCATACATTTTGGATTTTGTTTTAAAGCTTAGCTTAGCTCCACATACTCAATAGCCTGAGAAGTATGGTCCCCATGCTCCACTTTGCACTTTTGCTGTGAGTACTACAAACACTTCACGCCTTAGCCTACAGTATTTCCAGAGCCAAGACAGGAGCCACCGTGCAGAACACTGCAACATCCTTCAATCAGCCATAGATTGAAATAATTCTCAGTTGCTGGCAATCATGCAGCAGCCATACTCAGTGGACCACCGGGTCTGGGATTGCTTCATTAGATATGGGATGATGAGCAGTGACTGCAGAACTTTCAAATACAGATGGCCCCATTCCTTGAACTTTGCACAGAGCAGTCCCCAGCACTGAAGCATGTGAATACTTACTTGAGGCCAGCTCTGGCCATGGAGGAGTGAGTGGCCATTGTTTTGTAGAAGCTAGCAATGCCAGACTGCTACCGGTCAGTAGGGAATCAATCACTGTGGGAGCTGTTGTGATTCAAGTGGGTCAAGTCCTTAACTGACTTCTGCCAACAAGAGTAGAGACTCTGGGCAATGTACAAGACATAATGAATGGATTTGCTGTGACGAGGTTCCTAACTGCAATGGGGTAATAGATGGCACACGTTTTCCTATATTGGCACCATGCCACCTTGCCAAAGAGTACATTAAAAAAAAAGAGAGACATTTTTCAGTGGTCTTGCAAGCTCTGGTGGATCACAGGGGCTGTTTCACCAACATCAAGATCAGATGGTCAGGAAAGGTGCATGATGCATGAATCTTCAACAGAGGTCTGTTCAGAAAGTTGCAAGCAGGACCTTTCTGAATCACAAAATAAACACTAATGAGATTCTGGGAGACCCAGCCTATCCTTTGCTCCCACGGCTTATGAAGCTGTACACTGGACAGCAGCAAGGAGCAGTTCAACAACAGGCTGAGCAACTGCAGAATGATGGTGGATTTGGAACGTGCCTTTTGATGTTTAAAGGGTCATTGGCAGTCTGCTTATTAGGTTAGACCTCCATGAAAGTAATATTCCTACTGTTTTCATTGCCTGTTGTGTGCACCGCAATATCTATGAGGCAAAGGGAGAGAAGTTTCTGCAAGAGTGCACCATGAAGGCAGCTAGGTTGGCAGCTAATTGTGGCCACCAAGATACCAGGGCAATAAGAAGATCTCAGTGATGTGCTCTCCAGCTCTATGAGACTTGTAACAAGCCAAAGTAAACCAAACAAGGAGTCTACAGGCACTTTTAAAGATCTCTTGAAGATCTCCACCTGACAACCCATCTGACAAAGTGGGATTTTCTCTCATGAAAAATCATGCAATAAATACATTTGTTAGTCTTTAAGTGACACAGAACTTCTTGTTTGTTTCCCATATCCAGGACTGCTGATGGGGGGGGGGGAAGGGGTTGAATTGCTCTGGGGCCCAGCAATTTAAAAGAGCCCAGACAGATGCGATAAGAGACCATGGAAGGTGGGTGAAGCTTCCCCTTGAGGAGGCTAGCTCCCCGGTCTACCCTGCCTACACTCCAATCCCACTCAACTTCACCCTCTCTGCCAGCTTACTGCTCAATCCCCCCCCCCCCCCCGCTTGCCACATTCCCTTCTTCTCCATGTCCTGTTTGGTCCCCCTTCTCTTGTCCATGGGCCCCTTCACTGCTTGGCCTCCCTGTTTCCATGTCCCCCCTCTCTGGTCAGCTATCCCTTCCACCATCACTTGTCTTCCTCATTGATCCTCACTCAGCCCTCCACCTTTGCTCAGTGCTTTGGGGGAAGAGAGGTTGTAGAAGAGAGGAAAGGGGCTGGCTACAGGGTGGAGAAGGAGGGACAAGGTGCAATCTGGGACAGAATGGGGGCTGGCCCGGGGAAGTGTGAATGGAGCTTCAGGCACAAGAACTGGGACCAGGGATTTCCCTAACACCCCCCCAACCCCTTCCCCAAATACCCCAACTCCCCCCCCCACTTGTCAGCTAGGAACAGTGTTCTGCCTCTTTAGTGAGCACTTCCTACACCCCCCCTAATTTCAAGTCCTTAGAAGCTGCTTGGTGGGACAGGGAGCTAGTCTCCCAGAGGGGAGACGCCACTCATGCTGGTAAACCTTGGCCATCCACTTCCAGGGGGACTGTTGACTGTTCTTCTCTGGGGCCTGGAACTACTGTTCATACCATCACTTCCATTGCATCAGTTTCACTGTACCTCCCCTTTCCCACCAAACTACCGTGCCTGGAGTAAAGAAAGACTTATTTCCTTGTGAAAATGTGACTTCTATTGCACAAACACAAAGAAACTGAAAAAAATCAGGAAAATAATTTAACCATGGGTAAACAGTGTGATGAAATTGGGAAGGGAGAAACCAAATCAGCTTGTTTGTGAAAGCAAAGCAGTCTTGCCCATTAAAGGTCTTTGAAAGGCTACATTTTGTGCTAACTATCCTCCTCTAGTGTTGAGGGTGGAGATACTGCACCTTCCCCCCACCTCCTCCTGGAACACTTGTGGGAGGGGAACTGAGAATAAGCCAATGTTTGCATGCTGCTCTGCAGGGGTAACAGGGGGAGTCTAGCCTCAAATTGTTTTTCTTGAAAGTCAACCAGACACCTCAACATGTCTGCTTGAGAAGCTGTGGGAGGGTTATGAAGGACCATTGTGCATAGCAAGCTCATGCTCCTGGGATGCAAATAGTGTAGTGGCTAGCACCTCTGCTTAACATGTGGAAGGTCCTGGGTTCAATTCCCAGGGGGTTGGACTTGATGATCTCATGAGGTCCCTTCCAACCCTATGATTGATTGAACATTGAACATTGATTGATGCTTTTGTGCTCTCCATGGTTTAGCTTTTTAGACACTGAAATCCTCCAGGCTCTTAGCTCTGTGTAAGCTGCCTCAGAGGTGTTCATTATCTTGTTGAACATGTCATCACCTGCTGATGGCCAAGCTTCTCACTGTAAGGCACGCAAAGGACAGGATTGTTAGTGCACACCCTGAGCCTAGTATAAAGCTGCTATTCAAAAATAACTCCAGTTATTACACTCAAGTGCAAGCAAGAACATCACCAGAACCCCTTAGCTATTCAATGAACCTATTTGCTGTTCTGGTCATGGTGAGTATAGCCCAGGAGCATGGATGAAAAGCCTTAGGCTGCAACTTGTGGGCAACCCACATCAAGAGCACAGCATTATTGGCTGGTGCTTGGAGACCGGAGACCACCATTAAGCCTCTCAAATTACAGCCTTTGTCTGAGGCTGCTCCAGGAAGTTGGGCAGTTGTAACCATAAGGAAACATAGGAAATGCGTCCACACTCTTTCCTTAATGCTGATGGTAGTAGTCACCCCTGGCTTGCAGATTCTGAGATCAGTATCAATCCCTGCTGCTCAAACAACTGGCATGTTATGAAAACCCCGCAGCTGAGGGGGTCAGAAATCACCATGGATGGGGAATCACATTCTCTATTGTTTGTGGTACAAACACTTGTAATGGAAACTACCAGTGCTTTCCCAAGTGACCCTAGGTGACATCAGTATCCTGGGGGTAATAATACAGGTGCAAGGGAAAAGATGCTGCAAGCATCTGTGTACAGACCTGGTCATTATGTTGCTACGCAGTGTACCAAAATGATGGCAGCAGAATTAATACTGGAGTACCACAGGAAAGTGTCCTATTGTAATGAAAGAAACAAGACAGCCCTTCCCCAAAACCTTCTGCAAAGGTTTGCAGAGGACCTCCAGGAAAGTTCCTGGAGATCTCTATGCAGAATTCCCAGACCATTCCTGTGCACATGAAGAGTCTCTTCCTGGGGGCACCTTTTGCATAGCTGGAGTGGTCACTGGAAAGCAGATACCCACTACATGTCACTTTTTCTTCACATTAAACATAAAATATAAGTGGATGTAGCCCCTACAGTTTGATCAGAATTGCATGCTTTCTTGCAACCAGTTGAACTGCTCCAAGGTTAAAAATAGCTCCTGGCCCTCAGGGAAAATACATCCTCCACTCACCAGTCTTCATTCTCCTCCTCCTTCTCCAAAATGTCCTCCTTCTTGTTGCCCACGAAATCCCAGGACTCAGCCTCCGGGAATCAACTCTGCATTTGGGTGTAGCATGGGGTTGCTGCTGAGAATCATGTGCAGATCATTATAGAAGTGGCTGGTCTGTGGTGCAGAACCGGAACAACTGTTCAGCTCTCATCTGCTGGTATGTGTGCCAAAGTTCTTTGATTTTCATGCAATGCTGCTGCACATCTCTGGGTGTAGTCTTTCTCCCCCATATCGCCACACAGTCTTTTCATAGACGTATATATCTCTTTGGCTGGTTAGAGCTGTGCCTGCACAGACTCTTTTCCCCATAGACCAATAAGATCCACCATCTCCTGCGTAGTTCAGGCTGGAGTGAGTTTGGGGTGTTGAGTCACCATGATCAAACAGGAAATGGGAATTCAAAAGTTCCTGAGACTTTAACAGGGGAGGGGTTGTTTCCTTTGTACCTGACTGATGTGCAGTGGAGTCAAAAACCATCTCCTAGGCAGAACGTCTTGGGCTACCTCATGGAGGCCAATTCAGTTGACATACACAATGGTGCCTCTGCACTGGTTTCCTGTCAAAATATTAACATTAAATTAAGCACTACTCTCAGGAAGGCAGAGTAATTAAATTGACATTATAGGATAGTTAGGTCAATGGAAGAGCTCTGGTAATGACACATACATTATTGTGCCAGTGTAAGGTGGTTTCCATTGACCTAAGTTTGTAGTGTAGACCAGGCCTCTGCCTGCCTTCAAGATCTGCAACGACTAGTTGCCATGTCTCTTGGTTTCTGGTTCTCCTCCTCTAACTGTTTTTTGGTTCTAGAGCGAGCTCTCCCAGGAACAGACTAAGCCCATCACTTTTTGCTCTATCTGGGTGACTAATGAGAGTAATGAATCCTTCTTCTCTTTCTAGCTTCCCTTTCTTTATCTGCAGATACATATGTCTCCCCACAAGTCATCTTTTCTCCATACCAACCATTTCCAGCTTTCTCTCTCTGTTATACTCTCCAATCTGTCCATGTCTTGGAGTGAAACCCAGAATGACTGTGCTATTGAAACTGAGATTGGACTGTAGATAGTCCAGTCTATGCCACATCAGACAGTAAATGCCCTTGTTTCTTTGAGCCAATCTTGCTTTGTTAATTCATGATCACTCACTCATATTAGCCTTAGATCTTCCATTGCAGTTCAGCTGCTCATCCAGTATTCCCCCACTCTCTAAAAGGCCGTTGCTTACTCCTTCTAGTATGAATCAATATGGCTTTATTCAGAATCAGAATCACATCTTTCGTAGAAATTGCATCCCAACTGTCTATTAGCAGACCATGAACACTATTAGTATAAATTACTACAAATAGTAAATACACTGCAAACTGGCTACACTGAGTCACTTAATACCTGTCTTCGCTAAATCTCATGTACAGTAATTGATTCCAGACCATTTCTTCAGCTTTTGGAGCTCATATTGCATATCCTTCTCCTCCTCCGCAGTATTAGTGATTCCCTCCGATCTCGTCTCAGCTACAGTCTCACAGATCTGATTTACATAAGCTTCCCTGCATCTTCCTAATCTGTTCATGAAAAAATTAAATAGGCTGCTCTTGTAAGAAACAACAAGGAGTTGTGTGGCACTGTTGTTTTTTCACTGGACTAGACTAACACGGCTATCCCTTTTAAAATTGCTGTTGTAAGAAACCCTCTTAAAGGCCCACTATGCAGCTCCATACATGACACAGACACTTATTTAGTGATTACAGATCTTGATACAGGTAAATGTGTTTTCCCTTCTGTGCCTGCCCAATCTGCCACCACCTCCATTTTATCCTTTTCCATGAAACTCACAACCAACATATTGGGCTGGATGTACTGAAATGCTTTTTTTCAGGAACTATTAAAACAAGAAAAGCCCTTGGCAGCTTTTGCAAGTCATTCTTCTTCCTAATGAACCATTAAAGGGCTGGTTTTTTTGGTGCACTGCTCACTCAGTAATTCACCATGGGATTCAAGATTTTTCTGATAGTGTTGCTCTTACTGGAGTCCTATTGTTTCTGTATTGATCTCTAGCCAGGATCAGCTATTTTGTTTTAATGTTATCTGTACTAACAATTGCATTTATCTCTACAAGAGTTAGCTGATGTATGTATGAGATAAAAGCACTATCAGAGCTGAGGTTTGACATGTTCTCAGAGCAGGGTTAGGAAGTAGGAGTCCTAGCTTATTGTCCCAGCTCTGCCCATCAGCTTGTTCCTTGCAAACATTATTTCTATGCTTCAGTTTCTTCATTTGTAGAATTAATTATGATAATGAGTGACCAGTTGTGTGCAGCTGTTAAGAGAACTAATCAATGTTTATGAAGTGCAATAGAATCCTTGGATGTACAAGTTCAACGGTATAAAAAGACAGTCTATATTCCACGGGACTGCCCACACCATCGCCTCATCACCATTTTTTCCCCCTACAAGATGGTCATAATATGTTATTGTAACCCATTTTTTTCCCCCCATACTTGTCTTGTTATTGATCCAACACTCTTTGTACTCAGATGATTTCACTTTTTGGTGAAAAGAGTGTTCTGACTCCACATTTTTAGTTTTGGAAATATTTTTGACTTACTATATCAGATTTTTTTCACTGAAACAAATTTTTGTACCAAATGTTTCTACCTCTTGACCATTTCTTCAGATGGCCACTTTCAGGGCCTGATCCTGTACAGAGCAAGTTAAAGTACAATAAGCAGCCAGTAAAAACCGACAACCAAGATAGGCACAGAAGTACCTCATCTTCCTTTAACATCCCACTTTTTTTTTTTTTACCCTGAGCAGTTAAAAACAATCCTGCCACTTCCTATCACGCAGTGTGCTCCCCTTAAGGCTTAGCTTTAGTTGCACTCAGATGATGCCTCCACTCTTACTTGCATCGGAGCACAACAAATGTTTACACAGTGCAAGGAGTTCCAGGACCAAGAGCTCAGCCATCACTTTAATAAATATACAAGTGAGTACAAACTGACTTCCCTGAAGGAACATGGATCATATGAATGCTCCACACTCTCACCTGGCTCCCTGTTTGTTTCCAAATCCAAAGCATGGTCCTTGTCTTTGTGGTTTTCCATAATTCTAGCCCAGCCAACTGAGAGGAAGACTCACCAGGCATGACCCATCAAGATATCCTCCATGAGCGAAGCTGTGAAAATTACAAATGTCCAGATGAAATGGAGGGATGAAGAACAATCATTCAGTGGTAAACACTGTCCATTGACTTTGAGTAAGTGGCCGACCTGTTGATGTTGGGGGTAACCTAATGTAATGTAATATTTGGTAGAAGGGACTATTAGCACAAAGTACAGTATGCCTGAGTGGCCAGATGTGCTGGGGAGCCTAAGAGGACTGATTGTTACACCATAATAAAACTAGTATAGTAATGCAAGGGTACACATTTGTTACTGGCCTGGTGGAATCTAATTGTAGAATATGCCATCAGTTTGGGGTGTCTGCCCTGTTTTCTGACAGTCTGAGCTGAGACAGGTACTCTCAGATGTTAACTACTCTAGATAGTGTGATACACACAAGGGAAAGAAAAGAGCTATTTAAGCTAAAGGACAATATTTGCATAGGAAAAAATGGGTATAAACTAGCCATGAATAAATTTGAGAGAAATTAGAAGAAGGTTTCTAGCCTTCAAAGACCTGAGGTTCTAGAACAGCCTCCCAATAGGAGAAGAGGGGACTAGAAACCCAACCGGTTTTATAGAGGAGCTCAATAAATTTATGAACAGGATTATACCACACAGGTGACTAGACTCAGAGACCAGGAGGTCCCTTTCACTGCTATGCAAGACTAAATATTATCTAAATGTTCCTGACAGGTGATTGTCCAGCCTGCTCTTAAAAACCAAAAATGGAGATTTCACAGCCTCTCCAGATAAAATATTCCAGTGCTTAACTATCCTGACAAGAAGTTTTTCCTAATGTCCAACCTAAACCTCCTTTGCTGCAATTTAAGTCCATTGCTTCTTGTCCTATCCTCAGAGGTTAAGGAGAACAATTTTTCTCCCTCCTCCTTCTAATAATCTTTTATGTCCTTAAATTCTCAATCGTCTTTTCTCCAGACTAAACAAACTCAAAATTTTCAGTGGTTCCTCACCTATTTTGTGCTCCCTAGACCTTTAATAATTGTTGTTGCTTTTCTCTGGAGTTTCTCTAATTTGTCCTCATCTTTCCTGAAACATAACTTCCAGAACTGGACACAACACTTCAGTTGAAGCCATATCAGCACAGAGGAGAATGGAAGAATTACTTTTTGTGTCTTGCTTGCAACACTCCTGCTAATACAGCCCAGAATGATGTTTGCTTTTTTTGCAACAGTGTTACACTGTTGACTCAGTTAGGTTTTTGTTGTGATCCACTATGACCTCCAGACTCCTCTCCCCAGTTACTGAGGCCCAGTACTCCTTCCTATTTGGTCATTTCCCATTTATAGGGTCAGCCCAAGGGTTGCATGTGTCCTAGGCAAACTATGACTTTGGCACCCCCATCACAGGCAATATTTTCATTTATAAGAGATAACATATTAATATATATTTTTAAACAGAGTAAAAAATTCACTTCTGTCACCTCTTAGAGCAGGAGTTGGCAACGTTTGCCAGCCCCCGTGCCAGCCCTGCCTACTGCACCCTCAGTGGGTGTGGGGGATAGGGCCACAATGGGGTGGAGCCAGGCCTACGGTTTGGGGTCAGGGCTGGCTCCTGCCCTCACTGGTGGGTGGCCTCTAGGTCCTGGCCGGGGCCATCTCTCTCCTCACAGCCTCTGGGTCTGGCCAGAGCTGCCTCTTGCTCCCTCCAGCAGCTGGCTTCCAGCTCTGGGGTCAGAGCTGGAAGCAGTGGGGGGCCAACCCGTTCCACGCCTCTACAGCCTTGCCCAGCACGTGGCAGGCCCAGCAGGGAGCCAGGAGCTGTGCATCACGGCTTCTTTGTCCTTGCTGGCCAAGCTCCCCAGTGGGGAAGTGTGGCCAGCAGGGGCCTGGAGCCGCAGCATGTGGCTCTTTCTGTCCAGTCCATGCAGCGCTGGGGGAATGGGGCCAGCAGAGGAGCCAGAGCCTCCTGCTTGCTGCTCAGGCTCAGCCCCATGCCATTTTTGGCACTGGTGCCAGAGGTTGCCGACCCCTACCTTAAAGCCTGGTGCCCTAGGCAACCGCCTAGTTCACCTGTATGGTTGGGCTGGCCCTGTCCATTTAGTATGCATACAGTTGATTGCTCCTTCTAAGTGGAGTACTTTGCATTTGCCCTTATTGAATTTCATCCATTTACTTCAGACCATTTCTCCAGTTTATCCAGATCATTTTGAATTGTGATCCTAACTTACAAAGCACTTGCAACCCTCCCAGCTTGATAACATCTGTAAAATATAAATAGACTCTCTGTGCCATTATCTAAATCATTGATGATAATATTGAACAGATCCTGCTTGATATGCCCTTCCAGCTTGACTGTGACCCAGAGAACTACTCTCTCAGAACAGTTTCCCAACCAGTTATGCACCATCCTTATAGTATAGGGGTGGCCAAACTTACGGAACGCAAGAGCTGCACAAGTCGATTATTAAACCTTTGAGAGCCTCACTGTGGCATATAACCACATATTTTTGCCTACTCCAAAATTACTAAACTTAAAATTCATTGCACACTTAAAATAGGGCAAATATTAATCCTACTAATGTCAGATTCTAATAATTATTTAAGGTTACCATGAAACTAGGCCTATATAGTAAAAACTTAGCTGTTACTAGATGTAGAACACTACAGGCTCGTGGCAAGTTTTTTAAAAATCTGGGCAGTAACTTGTCAATGCAGCAGGTAAAAGCTCTCTCAGATGCTGATCGCTAAGTATTACACAATGTTTTGAATTTCATTGTGGAATATGATGCTTCACAGCAGTAAGGTGTGCCAAAAATTGAAAGTAATCTACATTCAGTTTTAAACTTTTCTGCTTTGTATTTTCATTTCTTAGTATTCCACATCATGTTTAGGACTTGTAAACATTTTATTTTAACAACAAGTAAGCTGTATTAGGGCCTATGAGAAAATCTAAACATGCTATGACTTCTCTGACCATGTCACACTTCCCTGACCCACCCCCATTGCTGCTTCTGTGCTGTCTCTTACCACGCTGCTCCTTCTCTGCTCTCCCCTACCATGCTGCACTTCTGCCCCCCACCCCACCCCACCCCGACCATGCCCCCACTTCCCTGCCAACATTTCTGCCAGTAAACTTGTTCACTAAAATACTCATGGACAGTGAAGAAGAGGTCTGAGGACTCAATCAGACACAATTAATTTTAAAATGAGAGTTATAGTAAGGGAAAACACTGCTCCCATCTTAATCCTGTGAAGAGATGCACACAGGGAAACCTTTTCAATTGTGCAGAATCACAACAGATCAATGAGAATTTATGGGTACATAAAGTGCAAGATCAGAGCCTGTTTCAGTAAGTGCTTTGGAGTCCATGCACAGAAGATACTATGGAGAAAATCCCACTGAGTTTATTCAGTTTGGGGTCAGGGCCTGTATAAATTCTAAATATCATTATTTGTTTTTTATAATACAAAGTAAAATCTTTACTGGTAAGAGATTTTTTTTCAGAAAGTTTACAACACAATTTTCCATCCTCAACCCTTCACAACAATTACTCTCTTGTTTAATGGGCTCAGATACCCATAGAGTCATTCATGAAGACAGCACTGATATAAATGGATTTTGACTATACAACAAAGAAGAGTTAATACATGTTGAATGCTGTTTAATCAGTGGAAGTATAGTGCTGCTTTTGAACTTTTCAGTGAATTTAAATTAGCTTGGTAATTGACTTACTTATATTAATTAAAATTTTCTTATAAAGTAAATGCACTAGCAGTTCCTTCTGCAAACAGATGACATACTGATGTCTCAGGTACACGTGTTCAATGGATTTAAGGATTTTTTCTTCTAAAGCCAGTTTTCAGTAGTGGTGGTCTATCCTAAGCCTAAATCAGTTTGCATGCTGAAAATGAAACATGATCCATAATTAAGTACTTGTAACATTCTTTAAATTAATAGAGGGCTTTTTAAATAACCTTTTGACAGTAGTCAGTGGTTTTGGATGTAACACTTGTGTCAATTTTCAGTCATTTCTGATTATTCTTATTTAATTCTCAAAATAGAAATACAAGACAAATAATTTTGCATTATATTACAATATCTGGAAATGCCAGGTGATTTTTAAAAAAGAAAATTGATTTATAATTGCTTTTCAGGTTTAAGTTGCTAGATTATCACTTATCTGTAGTTCATTGTAGACTTGCTCTTGATCAATTTATGTTGTCAGTTTAAAAAATATTGACCCAGAAAACAATATCAAAAAAGAAAAGTATTTTAAAAATCATGCACTCAGAAGGCCAGACTTCTTCTTGCTGGTGCTACTTTAATTCTGCCTCTTTGTGCATCCAGTTTGTGCAATGAATGAAGCCTGTGATGATGAACATCATAGTGCACACAGACAAGGAGGGTAGAATTAATATTGTGTGGGTAAACTGTAGAATCTGACATTTACTTACTTTGAGTGCTTGTCTTTGCACCTAACTGACCACGTTGCTTTTCTCTGCCGGCTCTCACAATGCTGCTCCTCCTCTACTGGCTCTTACCATGCCGCCGCGTCTCTGCTGTCCTCAATCATTGCACATTTCTTGCCCCTGTCTCCCACTATGCCACCCTTCCCTGCTGTGCTCTTTCGGGAGCTGCAATTTTTCTTTAAAGAGCCGCATGTGGCTCATGTGCCACAGTTTGGCCATGTCTATTATAGTAGCTCCATCTAGGCTGTATTTCTCCAGTTTGTGTTTGAGACAGTCATGCAAGACAATACCAAAAGCCTTATCAAAGTCAAGATACACCACATCAGTCACTCCTTCCCAACTACAAGGCTTGTTAACCTGTCAGAGAAAGCCATTAGGTTGGTTTGACATGCTTTATTCTTCACAAATCCATGTGGGGTGTTACTTATAACGTTATTATGTTCTAGTAGTTTGCAAATTGATTGCTTAGTTATTTGCTGCATCATCTTTTAATGTAAAGAAGTCAAACTGAATGATTTGTATTGTCCCTCAATTGTTTCATAGATCAGCTCTATATTTTCCCTTTTCTAGTCCTCTGGAACAGGGGTGTTTGCTGCCCTGAAACAATGTTTGGGGCTCACCTCCCCACTCTGTTCCAAGTCAGCCCCCTTCCCTGTCATGCTGGCTCCACCCCTTTACCGATCTGGCCTCTGGGCCCAAATCCAATGCCACTGCTGATCCCAGCGGCTGGGGCCATAATGGGCTCCTGCCACCACCAGCCCCAGGTCCTCAGCCAGGGGCTGGGGCTGGATCCTGCCACTGCCGGCCAGTGGCCTGGACCCATGTCTCTGGCCAGGGGCCAGATTGGGCTCCTGCAGCCCCGGGTCCTCAGCCAGGGTCAGAACCTGCCACTGCCACTGGCCTGGCCCCAGGTCCCCAGCTGAGTTGGGGTTGGATGGAAGGAGCTCAGGGCAGTTGCAAACTCTCTGAACCTGCACTGGATCAGGGACTTGGGACTTGTGCCCAGCACCAGTGACGCCCATGGTCTGGGATCTCTCCCATATTCTATGATATTTCAAAGATAATTGCAAATGGCTCAGACATCTCCTCAGTCAGCTCCTGGAATATTCTAGAATGTATGTCTTCTGGCCCTGGAGATTTGAAAACATCTCCCTTGTCTAAGAAATTTTTAACTTGTTCCTTTCCCTATTTTAGTTTCAGATCCTGCCTCATTTTTCACTGGCATTCGTAATGTGAAACATCTAATCAGTACTGAATTTTTGGTGAAAACTGGGACAAAAAAGTTGTTTAGAACTTCTGCCATTTCTACATTTTCTGTTAGTTTTCCTCCCCTCTCACTGAGTAACAGGCTCTACCTTGTCCTTGGATTTTCTCTTGCTTCTTGTATGTTTGTAGAATGCTTTCTTGTCGCCCTTTATGTCTCTAGATAGTTTACTCTCATTTTTTTGCCTTGGACTTTCTAATTTTATCCCTACATGCTTGTGGTTTTTGTTTATTTGTTCTTTGTAGTTTGACCTACTTTCCACTTTTTGAAGGTCTTTTTTTTTTAGTTTCAAATTATTGATGGTCTCCTAGTTAAACTAGGGTGGTCTCTTGCCATACTTCCTGTTTCTTTATGCAGTGGTATAGTTTGTTTTGTGCCCTTAATAATGTTTCTGTGGGGAAATTGCCAACTTTCTTGTTGTGTTTTGCTTCCCTGTTTGACCCAGGGAAAATGACTTTGGTCATCTCCATCCATCCAGTTCCTAATGTGCAGGTGTCCACCTCCCAAAATCACCAGCACAGTTCACAGATTCAGCCCACAGGCCCTGGGCCAAATGAGCCATGGAAACTGAACTCCTTCCTCATCCCTCCAGGTCAGGATTGAGGCACATCCGTAGGACAGTGAGGGGGAAACTTTCAGTGACTTTACATGTGCTCTGCCAGTTCTGTGAGCACTCCATTGAGCAAGAGAAAAAAGGTCAGTCAGTGGATCTGGATCATAGACTTGTTACAGGTCTAATCACTTATCAGGTAATGCATGATCCGACATAGGATTAAACTCACTGAAGTAACCCAGAACCCAGACAACAAACCCCACTGTCAAACTCAGCAAGCTAGTAATTTTCAGGAGAGATGCAGGCAGTGGCAGTGTAGTGGCACACTGCCTAATGCCACTCTACAATTCAAGCCCCATGTCCTCAGCAAAATGAAATTTTCACACAGGTTGCTTGCCTAATGATGTGAGGGCAGCAAGCCATTGAATCTCATTACAAAGACAAAATGCACACATATTTCCTGTGCACCTGCTAACTCCAGCTTCCCGTTAAGTGATAAAGCCCTAGAGCACAGTTGATTCCCCCTCCCAAAGGAATTCTTTATAACATCATTTCTCTCTTCCCTGCTCCCCAGAATCATGCAAAATTTAAGATACACAGCCGAGATGGAAGCTCTGCATCTTTCCCCCTCCACACACACACACACACACAAACACTTCTTTCACCTACCTGAGGCACATGTGGGTACCTTCAGGGGATCATAATTAAAAGATCAGTAGGTCACTTTATCAGCCATAGACATCAGGGAGCCAGGCATATTTGAATCTCACTCTTGAGTCATCCCCCTTATCAGACTGCACACAGCTGGGGAAGTGCTGACTCTGAAGAATTTACTCCGCTCGCAGGGTAACTGGCCCTCCAAGGTATGTTACAGTGAGGTAAAAAAAAATCACAAAACCAGCTGGACTTTTGTTTTTAGGTTGCTGCACGGTCTGTCAGCATGGAAATGGGAACACTCTCGTCCACCCTCTCAAACAAGAGGCAAAGGGAATGTGGGCAGGGTGAGAGGTGGAAAGTGCCTTTTGACTTCATGATTTATAACATGTGAACAGTGTAATTCCCACCTCCCCTTGATCTGCAGGTTTAGCCTTACTAATAACCACTCAGGAAAAACCTTGGTCTCTATTCAAAGAGGTGGCATACCTTAAGAAAAAAAAAAATCTTAAATTAATCCAAAACCAAACAAAGGCTTATCAGTTGTGTGTGGCTGTAAGGTGCAGAGCATGCAGTCCTCTTAACCAGGGGCCATGTGGAAGGACAGTGCCCCCCTCACATCTCTGTTGTGGGATCAGATTTGTTGCAGTGAATTTATTGTTGGCTGGCAGGCCTGGAAACAAGGGTATAATAACCCAGGCAGCAGTGGATAAGTGCCTGCAATATGTCTCAGTGCTGCCTGGGGCTGAGGCAACTGCAGTGAGAAGCGTCCCCCCCCCCCCTTTGTAAACTACTAGCAAATGGCCCAGTTCACAGACTAATCAATTCCCAGGCCGGAAGGGCCACTGTGATCACCTAGCTTGACCTCCAGTGTAATACAGGCCATACATAGGGCTTCCCCAAAATAACTCCTTTTGAACTGGCATTATCTCAATACTTTGCCCTTGTAAATCACCTTTCATCCCAGAATTTTAAAATCCTTTATAAACTCATCACCCCTCACAGTACTCCGGGGATGGTAATAGTAATATCCTGGACTCTGTTTTACAGATTGGATGACTGAGGGTGACAGACAGGCGTAACAGACAATCTGGGGCAGATCTGAGAGTAAAATCAAAGAATCCCTCAGTTCTAAAACACCTAGATACACAAACCCCTGCAATGGTGTGACAGGCCTAACAGCTACTGCCAAATGAGCTAGGAACTGTGCTGAAATCAGCTCTCACTAACGCAGTCACTTGGCAACTTCCACATGATCACAGTCCCCAATCCCCACTGTTAGACCAGGTTGAAGCAGGTGACCTATATATGAAAGGATTCCTGTCCTCATTGCCAACTGCCTATCTAACAGAATGTGCTGGTTCATCTGTATTCATCTCTATAGCTTTGTGACACCACTCCCTCCTGAAGCCCCGACAATGAACAAATTTGTGCTCCACAACTCTACCACCTATTTCAGTTAAACCCCTCTCCAGTCTCCTGGGGCACAGAGCTGTTAGGGATTAGTGATCCTTCTGCACTGATAGGTATGCATCCTGCAGGTCCTCCTTGGGCATCACAAGAAGCTGCAATGAGAGACCATCATCTGAAATCAGCTATTCAACAACAGGGTCAATAAAAGAAATGCTGCTGTGGCACTACCTTGGCCATGGATCTTTATTCTTAAAAAGAAATTATCCTGGCAACACTGTGGCATTCTGGGAGGTCTGGGACCAAATCTCACCTACCAATTATGAAATTTAAAGTGACCAATTCCCACACTTCGCAGCGGACAAAGGCAATGCATCCACGTTTCACTTACGCCAGGCATCTGCACCTGCAGCTCTGGAGCCACATGCGGCTTTTTGGCTGCCTCCTTACAGCTTCGGCCTCTGGGGGATTCTGCGGGCGCCCCCCCCCCCGGTTCTGAGCTCCTTTCCCACCACCACGGGCTCCTGCGGCAGGCACTGTGGCCCAGCTTTCAGCTTCCCCCAACCAGAAGGCTACATCCATTGTGGCTCAAAACACTTGGTTATTGAAGGAATTTTTTAAAATGGCTCTTTTTTGTCTTGCGGGTTGCCAACCCCTGGGGCAAAGTTAAAGAGTGACCCATACAAGTAAGGTTACCTCAGCATTTGCTATAGTCATAGGGCAGTGGTTCCCAACTAGTGTGCCGCGGCATACTAGTGTGCCATGGCAACATCAAAAGTGTGCCCTGAGCATCCCTGACAGCTGGGATTAAAGTTCCCTCCCTGCTCAGCCCAGCCACATGGGCTGTGTAGGGCTGGGAAAAGGCAGGAGTTAAAGTAACGGGGATGGCACCTGAACACAGTTCTGGGGGCCCCCTATTTTTAGGCAGGCAGCCTTCTGGTCCCCCTCAAAATACAGGAAGGCACCTGAATGTGGTTTCAGGGGTCCCCCTAAAAATAGCAGGAGCAGCTGGAATACAGAGTTCTGGTGGCTCCACCTTAAACCCAGCCAGCAGATTGCTGCCCGAGGCCAGAAGTGTGTGAATCTCCCCTGCAGGGTGAAGCAGCTCCTATCAGCCAGCCCAGGAAGGGCCCGGGGGGGGGGGGGCTGCTGGGAGTTGTGTGTGGGGTAGGGTATGCGGGGATGTGTGTGTAGCAGAAGGTGTGTAGCTGGGGTTGTAGGAGGGCTGTTTGGTTGGGGGTGTAGTTGGGGGCTGGAGGCCTGGTTCTGGCCCCTGCAGTGATGGGAGGGTTCATCACAGGCAGCAAGGGGCTGGGGGAGGGGAGGGACCGGACCTGCTGGGGTGGGAGGGAGCAGCAGTGGGGTGAGGATTTGCCCTGGGTGGCAGAGATCCACTGTGGAGAAGGGGGAAGTGGGTGCTGCACCATGCTCCCAGGCCCTACCTTCCCACTCCCCAGGTTCCCGCCTGCCCTCCCCCTCATAAAGCCACCTTGCCTCTCTCTTCTCTCGCCACCCTTGTGCTGTTCCCTACATGGCTGTCCTTTTCTTCTTTTGCCACCCCCTGCCCTGCTCCCCACACTCACTCCTGCCACTGCACACAACGCCTGCCCTCTCATATTTTGCAACCCCCCTCCTCTGCTACCCCTACTACCCCACATAGCAACATTTCCAAAACACTGTGCCATGGTTTGTGAATATTCATAACTAATTTAAGTTAATTTAAATATTCATGAGTTTTTAATAGTGGTGTGCCTTGAAAAATTTGAAGGTATCAAGGTGTGCCAGGGCAGAGAAAAGGTTGGGAACCACTGTCATAGGGTTACCAGATGCCAGGCTAAAGGAGGACATGTCTTTCTCTTTCCCTTCATGTCCTCCATCCGGCAGGCATTTTAAAAACCATACGATTTTATCTGGCTTTTTACTTATAGGGGATAAAGTATGCTGAAACACCCTATTTTTAGGGGGAAGTGTTCCAGGGCCCCCTAAAAACTGAAGAATATTACATTAATACTACATTTTCTCCATGTGTCCTCCAATGTCCTCCTTTTTGTAATTCCCCATCCTCCTTTCCAAGCTTTGGTATCTAGTATCCCTATATATTCAAGGTATTTCCCCTAGTAACTATAAGGAAGTACAGAAATACAGGAAATGCTGAGGTAATTTTATTTGTCAAAGTTAGCAAGTTTTGAAAGCATCCACCACAAGTGTCAAGCAGGGGTTAACCTCATGCCAGAGCAGGCCCCACTTTTGCTCCGCACCTACTGTCCCCCCAAATGCCTGCCCCCCCCCAATCCCAGCTACTGCCCCCAAAACGCCTACCCCACAATCAGACCCCTTTCCCCATGTCCTTTTTGGCCCCAATCCCCATTCCCTAAACTTCCTGCCCCCATTCTACCCTAACACTCCTGCCCACCATCCCAACCCCTTCTCCCCCCCTCCCCATGTACGCTCCCTAACCCCATGGTTTCCCTGCTCGCTGCCTGACTGCCCCAACACCGCCCCCCCCACCTATCTTACCTGGCCAAAGAGCTGGGCAGGGGGCAGGTGGCCACGGTGCTGGCTGGCCAGCCAGCTGGCAGAAGAGAGCCCAGACAGGAGGCCAGGGCCTGGCCATGTGCACAGCCAGGCTCCAGCTAGAAGGGGCAGAGCCACACAAACTCCAAGGAGGGGAGGGGAGGGAAGGGTGGCTGGGCTGGCTGCAGCCTGCAGCCCCACCCTTCCTCCAGCCTTGAGGGGCATTACGGAGCGCCCTTCTATTTTTAGGAGGCCCCAGAACTCAGTGTTCTGGCGCATCCCCCTTTTTTGAGAGGCCCAGAATGCTTGCTCCCTAAAAATAGGGGCCCTGGAATGGCATTCTGGGGCATTCCCCCTTACTTTAACCCCTGGTGTCAAGTAGTATTACACTATGGCTATGTCTACACACGGTTTTGTTATTTCGAAACAAATTATTTTGATATAACTTATTTCGATATAACCTGTTATATCGAAATAACTTGTTTCGAAATAACAAAATGGTGTCTTCAAAATAAGGGAGTGAAATAGCAGGTCCACAGTGTGGACCTGCTATTTCACTTGGGGAGGGGACTGCAGGCACCCACAGGGTGCAGTGCAAAGGCGCACTGCACCCCGTGGGTGCCTGCAGAGGGCTGCAGGCACCGCGCCTCACTCCGCTGATGCCTGCAGTCCCCTGCAA
>ML681963.1:90919456-90932694 GCA_007922195.1 Podocnemis expansa | reverse complement strand
TTCCTCCCAGGGTGCTAAGCACCCTGGGAGGAAGCTCAGCCAGTTATTTCGAAACAACAGTTGTTTCGAAATAACACGGCCACCACAACCGTTGTTTTGAAACAACTTGTTTCGAAACAACGGTTGTTTCGAAACGGCATGTCCCGTTGGCGTTGTTTTGAAACAACCGTTTCGAAACAACGCTCTTTCGAAAGGCAACGAGGTTTAGCTTCTTTCGAAAGGACCACGGCCATTTCGAAAGAAGCGGTTTGCTTCTTTCGAAATGGCCGTGCGTCGTGTGGCCATGCCATTCCTTATTTCGAAATAACTTCTGTTGTTTCGAAATAAGGACTGTGTGTGGACATACCCTATGAAATTTTATTGGTCAATGGGAATTGAGCACTTCCTGTGCTTTCCATTTCCAGATACTATGTAAATATTAACCAAACCTCAGCACATCTGTGTGAGTCAAGTAATTCATAGCAGATGAGGATACAGATAGGTTAGGTGGCTTGCTTGAAGATATACAGGAAATCAATGAGTGAAATGAAATTAGCATGCACAAGGTCCATCCCCACACTCCCCTCCCCAAATAATCTCTGATAGTATTTGAAACAACTGGACCATGATTGCATGCAGAACTGTTTCTGGAACTGTTACAAACTAGTTAGACTGGGAATCTGCAACCTGTGACTCCAGAGCCACATGTGGAGCTTTGGCTGCCCTCCTGCAGCTCTGGGCTCCAGTGTCTCCCACTTCTCCACAATCAGGGGACCCTGTGAGTGGCCCATGCAGGGCCTCCCTTACCCCCACCACCAGGGGACCCTGGCCCAGCTCCCCCCAATAGGAGGCTCCCCCCAATAGGAGGTTAAACCCATTGTGGCTCTCAAAGCACTTGGTTATTGAAGGATTTTTTTTAATGGTTCTTCTTATCTTTTGGGTTGCTGACCCCTGACTTATGCCATTATCTCCTATGCTCAAACTAAGCATTTACTCTGCACTTACAATTAAAATACACCCCACAGAGCACATCAGCCTAATGCCCACCTGACACCAGGACGCAACCGAGTGACCTCTACACTCATATTGCTGAGCATCAAGCACATACTGCAGGCACTGAACTGTGTGTACAAATACAGACATCTGTAAGAGGTTGATGACTGGATCCTTGAAGGGTATAAGATAGGTGTGGAAGAGTGATGGAGACACAAATTGGCAAATTGGTTTTTAGAGTGACAGCTAATCTCTTTTGAACACTTGCATAGACATAGACCAAGGGTTAGTAAAGCAAAAGGTAAGAAGAGCCATTTTTTAAAATTCCTTCAATAACCAAGTGTTTTGAAAGTCACAATGGGTGTAGTCTTCTGGTGGGGACTTGAAGGAGCTGGGCCATGGCACCTGCCACAGGGTCCCTTGACAGGGAGGTGAGGGGGGAAGAATCAGGAGCAGGCCACCTGCAGAGTCCTCGAGTGGCAGGAGGAGGGGCTGGAGCCAGGAGTGGGCCCCCTGCAGGGCCACTGGTGGTGGTGGGCCCAGAGCCTGGTGTGGGCCTCCTGCAGGGTTCCCTTGGGGCAGGGGGAGGGCAGATCCAGAAGGAAGCAGCCACAGAGTCACATGCAGCTCTGGAGTCGCAGGTTGCAAACCCCTGACCTAGGCTCAGACCTCTGAGTAATTTCAGTTTATTGTTTTCCAGATCAGGATATAGGTCAAGGTCTTGAGCCACAGGTGCACACTGCCAATGTGAATGTTACAGGGGCAAATTTGTTTTACTGCAAGTTGCTAATAACCACCATGAGATCATCATGTGCACATGACATTGTGCACATACATGCTCACCCACCAGGATGAATGTAGGTACAAGCAAAGGAAATAGCTTCTTGTGCTCTGCTTATTTGGGTTACCACATCTCTTGCAAGTTCTATTTGTGTGATTACCTCAGAAGGGCTGGAAGGATAGCCTTGGTAAGACACAGGATTGGAAAGATGGAAATGTAGCCTCTGCTACAGACTCGCCATGTGACCTTAGACAAACCACTTACCCTCCGTCTCGCTCCATTTCCTCATCTGTAAAACGGGGATCAAACTTTTTCACGTCACAGGTACGTTATAAGGCCTATTCATGGTCACCAGTTTATTATAGATGCCCGGGTACTATGATGGTGAGTGCCACACAGGTATCCATCAATGAATTAGACAGTACTATCCCACTAGAAGGAACAAAAGGCAAGGCAACAATGTGAGGCCCTGCTGAAGGGGGGGGTTTAGCACACGGTGAGGTTGCCTCTGACATACCTACTGTGAAGACCTAACAAAGGACTCTTTTCAGCCTCAACTGAATGAATCTGCCAAGCCGTTTAAAAGTGAAACAGGAATTGATTTATTCTAGTTAAAAAGTCCCAACACAGCTCCATGGAGACAAGGTAGGGATCTAGAACTCATAGGTCAACCTGAAACACTTATTGTAATCTGTCAAATTGCTACTTACCTTCTATCTCCCCCTAGTGGTACATTACATAACAGAATTATCTGCCTCAGGAAGAACAAACAAGGATGCCTGTGGCACTTTCAAAGACCAACATTTTTATCAATCAATCAATCCATAGGGCTGGAAGGGACCTCATGAGATCATCGAGTCCAACCCCCTGGGAATTGAACCCAGGACCTTCTGCATGTTAAGCAGAGGTGCTAGCCACTACACTATTCAGGCTTTATGGCATGATGAGCTTTCATGAAAAAGTCTTTGAAGGTGCCCAGGTGATTGTGGCATTGATGTCAGAAGTTAAACTTGAGACTCATTGCACATTTAAAGGAAATTATGATTGCCATCACCTCATAGTCATGACAGAGCATGCATTTGACTGCTCAGGGTACCCATATATGAAGGATGTGTTCAGTCTTGTACAAGAGCTTAGCCTGTAAATACCAGACAGATAAGACATGTTGAGAGACCCAGGGTCATCATATGATGTTAATCATTTTACTGTTTTTATTGATCAGATAAATTATTCTCTTCACTTTAAAACTGGCAGTTGCAAAAATGTCTTGGCACATTTCCTGCTTAAGCTACATAGACAGAGTGAAAGCAATTAAACTTATTCAAAGGCCACTGAAACTTAGACCTACACGATAGTCCAAGATGTATGACTTGAAACTCTCCCTTATGGAAAAGTCACAAGAAAAATTATAGCCCTTCTAGAGGTATTTTGAAACAGCCTTTAGAATTTAACAGAGAATTATAGCCCTGTTAGAAAATTCTACAGGATGCTGCAAAAAACCTATGGAAAGCCAATATTTGTCTACAGAAAGTAATAGTTGTTTCTTTTTAGAGCTATGTCAGACTGATTCAAGTCCTTTCTTATAGCAGACAGCTTCCTATAGTACATCACCCTTGCTATTTCAATGAAAAAGGTCAAAACAGCAGCAAAACCTCTAAGCACAACACACTGGACTAACAAGATATGGGTTATTTCACACCAGAAACTCCTACAATTTTGTTGCATTATATCGTTCATCTGTCCATTGTTTCTTTAAATACTAACCTTTTTTGGGCAGTGTATCATAGAATATAAGGGCTGAAAGGAACCTCATGAGGTCATCTAGTCCAGCCCTCTGATAAAAGCAGGACTACTCCCACCAAATCATCTCAGCCAGGGTTTTGTCTAACAGGGTTTTAAAATATCTTTTTATTTTTAATACGAAAGGGCCCAGAGCACCTGTGACACAAAAGCAATAAGTAATCAAAGGTGCAGTGGGTTAGTATACCGACCTTTCACCTGTGTGAACCAGAGTTTAGCTCCTAGGTAACAATGTAAATACACTAAAGAAGGGGATCCTTCACGTTCTGTGATACTAGAGACTTATACATATCAGAGAATTATCACATGATGGATACAGCTTTGATATGTCAGCTGCTCAGGAGAAGCTCAGGATTGAAATAACACGACAGTGTCAAGATTGGGCAGCATTGACAGAATCATGGGGGAGCCAAGGCTAGAATATCATGCATGCTATACGTCAGGATCAAAAGACTGCATTTGTAGAGATGGGAGGGCGGGGCAGCTGGTTTATGACTAAAGCAGCAGAGATTGGAGCAGATCACGATTCAGATGGTCTGGCAGACTAAAGTAGAGAGTGACAAAATTAGAATAGCTGAGGATACTGTAAACTGATACTGAGGAACACTAGCAAAGGTGTGCAAAGGCTTAGGACAGAAACAGTTTGGTTTTGGGATGACTGCAGTTCAGGGCAGAAGTGCACTGGCAGAACTGTGTAGGAGACAGTTGCAGATTCAGTAGGATCTTGGGATGGGAAAAATAAGGCATATATACTTAGAGAGTAATTTGCTCAATGAAACAATCATTATTTATTCTAATTTCAGTATCAAAAACATTTCAGAGATGAGATGAAGTGACAGCTGATCGTTAGGAGAGGGGAGTTCACAAACTATTGCTAAATACATCTATCAGCATTGCTATGTAATGGTAACAATATTTCATCCATTTTTCCTTCCAAACCTCAGTTTTCCAAGACAAAGATTGAAAGGAAGGAATATGGTTTTGACGGGCCTTGGGGAAGCATTATTAAAAAGCTTCAAAACTGATTCCCTGCATTGGTAGGGTAGAGTGGAACAATTTCCAAAGGGATAGCCGTGTCAGTCTAGACCAGCAAAAAAAACAAGGAGTCATGTGGCACTCTAACAGATTTATTTTTCGCATGAGCTTTCATGGGAGAAACTCCCACTTCCTCAGATGCTTCGAAGATGGGTGAACTTACAAGTTCATCCATCTTCGAAGCATCTGAGGAAGTGGGAGTTTCTCCCACGAAAGCTCATGCGAAAAATAAATCTGTTAGTCTTAAAGTGCCACACGACTCCTTGGTGTTTTTTGTTTTTTTTTTAAATGTGGAACAGCCTCTATCACAGTCACCACAGGTAAGAGAAGAAAGAGTTAATGTGGAATTGCCACCGTGCACTGCAAATAAGGCATTGAACGTCTGACACCTATGGTCTATGATGGCAGATTTAATTATCTTCCAAGCTACCTAGTCAATATGGAAGTAAATCGCTGCTTCTTTAACTGCCAAATGAGAGATGGACCAGAATGTCCTTCATGCTAACTTATTTCATGAATATTTTAGATACTGAAGCAATAAAAGACATAAAAAAGTGAAAACGTCATATGGTCTGAAAGACATTCCCTCCCATTAAGTAAGAAAGAAAGAAAGACAGAAAGGCTAAAGAAGACACTGTTTTCTTACATATCTATTGAAAAGCATATATATAATTTGGATAAACATCCTATATAGACTAAGGTCATGAGTCACATTTAAAAATGTTCCCAGTAGTTCATTTAGTTACTTAAAAAATGAAACTGACCTCAATATTAAATTATAGGTATTGTGAAGCCATTTGAAAAGATGAAACTCCCTCTGTTTTCATGTATTTATTGTTACTATTAGTCGGTGAGCCCAATGGTATACTGTACATACCTGGAATTTGGGGGTAGAGGTTATAAGGAAAGACAGAAGTTGTTAGATGCCTACAACCTGTTAAGCTATAATAAGTCTCCACACCCAGAACAAATAAAGAATCCTGTGGCACTTCTGAAGACTATACAGAGCCAACATTGTGCTAAAGATATCAAGGTATCCTACTGTAGTTCAATAAGACATTTCCTGTACTAAAAGTACAGTAATTAGACCTATGTACAGAAGACATTTTTGGTAGTAAGAGCTACATCTACCCATGGTGTGAAAAACCACTGAAGTCAAAGTTACAGAAGAGATGGATTCAGGAGAGGTCTTAAGGATTCTGAGACCTTGGGAAAAGTCAAAAAGACGGGGCCCCCATACCATGTGGGGGGGGCCCCATTCTTGACTTTTGCTCCTCCTCCTGGCCTCACCAGGGCCCTCAAGCTCCCTCCCCCAGCTGCTGGTTCCCCCCTGTGGTCTCCCCTGCCTCCCCCCTTGGCCTCCCTGCCACTCTCCCTTCCCCTGTGTTCTGCCACCACTGTTCACCCTACCCCCTGTAGCCTCCCCCAGGTCCTCCTCCCCCATGCAGACTCCCCATTTCTCCTGCAGGACCCTGCCAACTCCCCACCGTTCCCCCTGTCCCTCTTGTGGCCTCCCCACTGCTGCCTCCAGCCCCTGCTGCCTCCCCCCAGTCCCCTTAAGCCCCACCAGCCCCTATCTACTGCCCTACCACCAGGCTGCTGCCCACTTAGTTGGTGCACATGTGGAATACGCACACAGCCGGATACTTAAACGGGCTATACTCAAAGCAGCAGTGGTGTGGGGTCCCGGGCTGCTGCCCACCCTCTAAGACCACCTATGGGTGTATTTAGTTCATAGTACACACATTACAAGACTGAGGACAAGGATTTATTGTTTTTCATAAAGGATGAGAGATACCCAGCTTGAGGGTAACAACACTCTGATCAAAGATAAAATGATCTGACAAGATAAGTTTGCAGAATAACAAGAATAAAGAACAATGAATGTGCCATTAAACACAGCCAGTAAATCAAATTGTGTGTGCCTGCACACAGCTGTTTTTTTAAATAATAAATTATTTTTCCAGGACACCTTTCATCCCTATGGAGCCAAAGTGCCTTTCATAATACAGGCTTACAAGGATCACTTCACTCACCTCTAAAATGGAGCTGCTTGGACAGGAATGTGAGAGAAAGCACTCAGAAACTCAGCACAACAGTTTCAAACGGGAAATGAAGAATTGCGTATCTATTGGAAACTGCAGGGGAAATCAGAATGTAATTTACTGCACTGGAATTTTTCTGGATGACTGGGATAACACCCCCTACTCCTGTGAAAAGTGCGATGAGATTTCAGCTTAACATCTCACCCAGACTAATATCTTTCTTCTATAGAGGACTTCTTTGTTTTGCTGAACTAGATTAACATGGCTACCCCTTGGAACTCTTCCATATTGTCTCCTTATCTGGTAGTGCAACCAGCTGAATCACTACTTCAGGGCTCCTAGAAGTCTCACGGCTGAGTCAATACTTGAACCAGTCCATCTTACTTTGAGAGAAATGATCAGATGGCAGGCTAAAATGGTCCTGAACACAACCAATATCAACAGCAAGCCATCCCACAATGAATGCTTCAATTAAATGGTATTCCCATCACCTAATAATGTCTTCATAATTGTGACTGGGTGCTAGGCGAAAGAAAGCTGAGCCAACTCTCTGTCACATGAGCCCAATTAAGGAAGGAGAATCGAAGTTGGAGGAGTGAACCTGCACTTAGTGTGTTGACAAGGAACAGCTGCTGGCCTTGTTAGCCAGTGGCTACAAAAGGCTCACAAGAAGGCAGTGCAGGGGGGGAAGCCAGAAGTCACAATGTAGGGACAAGTGTGACCCCCCCCCATCTGATAGCTGGGACTGAGAGGCCTCTGAGGCTGTTAAGCATAGGGCTACCAGATACCAAAGCTTGGAGAGGAGGACAGGGAAGTACTAAAAGGAGGACATTGGAGGACACATGGAGAAAAAGTGTAGTATTAATGTAATATTCTTCTGTTTTTAGGGGGCCCTGGAATGCTTTCCCCTAAAAATAAGATTTTCTGCATCTTTCCAGCGTTCTTTAAACCCTATAAGTAAAAAGCCAGACAAAATAATGTATTTTAAAATGCCTGCCAGATGGAGGACATCAAGGTAAAAAGGAGGATATGTCCTCCTTTTGCCTGACTTCTGGTAACGCTAGTTAAGCAGGACTGTTTATAAACGAAAGGCGATGGGCAAGCCACTAGTGAGCAGCAGAATCCAAAGACAGAAGAGCAGTATGTCAGAATGGTATCTCAGTAGGTCTATGTCTCCTGGGGCAGGTCCAGCTCAGTTCTGGTCCTCTGTTCTCAGTTTCTCACAAACCCTTCATATGTTCTACCAGCATGTGTTGTTCTACCAACAAAGCTTTCAAGAAGGCTGTTCAAAGAGAGCCCTGAGCATCTCAGAAAAAACACAGCTCAACAGCCATCACTATGTTTACAGCCACTATTCCTTTTTTCTTAACTGCATCTTATTGTAATATCAAAGTCATAAATAGACATACAGAATGAAAGCTAAGCTGAAGAGATTTACAGCAAGATCTCTGTTGTGAATAGCTAAAAATCTGTAGGCCAGATCCTGGTAGCAATAAGCTTATCATCTACTGAACCGCAGCAAGATGGGACCCTTCAGAAATGTTTCACATACACAATTTTTTTGAACTAATTGCCATAGCAGCTACTTAACTCTTAGGAAAAATTAGAATCTGTAAATGAATAAAAACCTTTTACTCACTTATGTCTGTATCTGATTTGCTAGCAACTTTGATGCTGGTGTCTTGCTTCTAAAGAAGATAGCTTTTCATCTTGAGTAACTCTAAATTTCAAATGACATTTAAATGTTGACTCAGAGGATAGTACTGAACTGTCACAAACAAAGAAATATTCATGTAAATAACAAATGAGAACAAGAGTAAAGCAAATAAAAATCAAATGAAACCAGCACTTTAGAGGATTGTTGAGAAAGCCCTTCACAAGTCATTATCATTTTTTGCCATCTAGAAGGGAAACATGACAGAACAACCTGACCCATAATCAATTATCTTCATCTTGTTTATCACTCCAAAATAATGGGGTTTGTCCCCACATTGCTTTCTTTTGCACTTTCTTACACTGTCCTCAGCTGTCCCCGTCCTCCTCTCCAACCCTCTCTCAGCAGACTGACCAAATGGCAGGAGGAAAGAATTTCCTCTGTGACCACTTGGTTGTTCTCCCAGTCTGGCCTTTTCTTTCCCTCACCCTCCAGTCTGTCTTTACTCTCCATACATCCTCATTCTCTCACTAGAACGTCACCCCTTAACTTCTAGTCATTCCATCCTATAAACTCTCACCTGTGCTTGCTTACACACTCATCAGCCCTGCCAACCCAACCCTTCCTACTCCTTGTTCAGAACCCTGCTGAACCTCTTGGTTCTCCCCAACCCGACCCCCATGAACTTCCTTCCAGACTGTCAACCCTTCCCCAGCTCAGCATCCCACTAAACACTGAGAATGGGGTGGAGGTCAAGGATAATCTAGGCATGGCTGAATATCTAAATAAGTACTTTGCCTCGGTTTTTAATGAGGGTGATGAGGAGCTTGGGGATAGACGTAGGATAGCTAATGGGAATGAAGACATGGAAGTGGAAATTACCATATCTGAAGTAGAAGCCTAACTTGAGCTGCTTGATGGGACTAAATCAGAGGGCACATGAAATTACCAGCCCATTAGCAAAGACTTGTAATGAATCAGTAAACTTGTGGGTTGTGCTGTATGACTGAAGATTTGCTAATATAATTCCTATTTTCAAGAAAGGGGATAAAGGTGATCCAGGCCTGTTAGTTTGACCTCAGTAGCATGCAGAGTCTTGGAAAACATTTTGAAAGAGAAAGTACTTAAGGATATTGAGGTTAATGGTAACTGAGCTCACTGTTACATATGTTAATGATAACTGGTCTTACTGTTACAATACAACAGATTAATGGTACCTAGACTTACTGTTACAATACAATGCGGCTTTAACATAAGGTAGATTGTACCAGGGGCGTCGCTGCCCCGGGGAGGGACCCGGGGCACCGGCCCAGGCGCTGGTCCCGGCCCACAGGCCCTGCCCCCAGCCTGCAGGCCATGCCCACTGGCCGGGGACAGGGCCAGAAGCCGCCGCGTGCCGCTGTAGGTGGCTGGGCCCCGCATCCCTGGCCAGAGATGGGGCCGGGAGCGTCCACTGGTGGCTGGGCCCAGCATCCCCGGCCAGAGATGGGGCCGGGAGCGTCCACTGGCAGCTGGGCCCAGCATCCCCGGCCAGAGATGGGGCCGGGAGCAGCCGTGGGTGACTGGGTCCCTGATCCTCAGCTGGGGACAGGGCTGGAGCGGCCACTGCTGCTGCGGGTAGCTGAGCCCCGGATCCCTGGCCGGGGATGGGGCCAGCGCCAGGAGTGGCCTACACGGCCACGGGTGGCTGAGCCCCCGATCCCCAGCTGGGAATGGGGCTGCAACCACCATGGGTGCCTGGGCCCCGGATCCCCCGCCGGGGACAGGGCTACCGCGGCTGCGGGCGGCTGGGCCCTGGATCTCCGGCCCGATTGGGCTGGATACCGGGACAGGTGGGCCCCACCAGACCCGGGGCACGTGCCCTGTGTGCCAAGCGCCAGCAACGCCCCTGGATTGTACCAAATCAACCTGATCTTTTTTGAGATAACAGATCTGTTTGGCTAATAGGAATGCAGTGGACCTAATTTACTTAGAAAGGCATTTGATACAGTTCCACACGGGGTACTATTAGGTAAATTACACAAGATGGGGATTAATATGAAAATAGTAAGGTGGAAAAGGAACTAGTTAAAGGGGATCATACTGAAGGGTAAACTGTCAAGCTGGAGGGAGGTTATTAGTGGAGTTCCTCAGGAATTGATCTTGGGACTGATCTCATTGAATCCATTTGTTTAAGTATAGCTATTAACAAATCACCAATTGACTGAGCAGAGACATTGAAATGTTCCCCTACTAGTTTTTTGTTATTTCTGATGTCAGATTTGTTTCCATTTTTAATTTTGCACAGAGACTGTCCTGTTTGTTCAATGTATAAGGCGGAAGGTCATTTCTGGCACATGATGGGATTACAAATCAAGGCTTCAAAGAGGAAGTCCAGAATTGGAATTCATATGCAGATTCGACACCATTGCCTTAGGGTTAAATAGGGATATCAATTTTTTTTTCTTATCAAAACAGGTGATTTGACCTCACCACTCTCTATATGTTGTTTTACACTGTTTTAATCTGAACAAGTGCTTTGATTTGCTGTAACAGTCTGACCTGATCCTATGAATTATACTTCCATTTATTTTCCTCCCATTATGTAAGTTCCCTATCTTCAAGCATCTGACTAAGTGGGATTTTTCTCCCATGAAAGTTCATGAGCTAAATAAATTTGTTAGTTTTTAAAAGTGCCACAGGGCTCCTTGTTTATAGTATGTAACTTCGCAGAAGCAGTGGATCCATTATATGCCATATTCTGAAAACTGTATGCATATGAATAATATACCTTCTAAGACATTTAAAGCAATGTTTGAAAAATCTTAGCAATCCGTCATGGTACACATAACAAAAGACTCATGTCTGCATCCATTCAGACTTCCCAAATGACAACATAATTCAGTTTCCGTCTTCTGATTTCTCTAAGAAAGGGAAATTTCAGGATTTTTTTAAATTAATTTTACACCTTGACAGAAATTAAGTGGTTATTCAAATAACAATGTAGCTTACCTCCTTTTTGGTCATGCTGCTACATGACATCCTTCTTTGTGATGCGAGTCCACAAAAATGTGGCATCTTCTGCTTTTGCCACTTTACCTTCCTGCCTACTTCTTCCCTATTGTCTCTTTGTTCTGTGGCTTCCCCACAAGAAACACTGCAATGGATTCTGTGTTTCTGATTCCCACAGTACTGCCTATAAAAGGAGGAAGTGGGAGGCAGCAAGAGGAAAATCCTTTCAGACTGAAGACAACAGCAAGGATGAGACCAACGCACTCAATTGGGCTTCTCAGAGATGAGGTCTTTGATTAGCTTTATCATGCAGACTGTGTTAAGGGGAAGCACCCCAGTTTCTTATTTGTTCCACTCCTGAAAGTTTTAGAAGGAGAACAGGGCTGCCAGTGACAGAAGAGGTTGCAGCACTTGTGAGGACATGGGGATGCATACAGAAAGCAGTAATTGTCATGTGGACCTCTGTGAAGGATACACCCAGCACAGGTAGCAACTCCTTGTGGCTGCTCTGGAGATCAGCTCTCAGTCTGGCCCTTCCATCAGCTATAGTGCGACTGCTCATGCTCGCTCTGTCTCTCTTTACAACTCAGTGTGCTCCCTTCTTTATGATTCAGCCCTCCAGTCAAGGCCCTGAATAGTTTTCCCTTTTTAAGGTAACAAAGTCCCTCCAGACCAGATGTCCACTTGGCCTCTCCAACAATCCTCACCCACCTCCTACTGGCTAAAGGAAGACTCAGGCCCAACCTCTACAGAGGGTTCCAGCCCAGGGACCCTATAAAAAGCAGCCAGCATCTGCTCAGTCCTACTCCTTGCAGCTGTTTCCTTGGCCATGTTCTTTTTCAGCCCCCCTTTCCTACAATTCCTCTGGGGTGGACCCTTCTTCCCAGGCTAGGATCCCAGTGCTTACTCTCCCTTTTCAGTTTTCTCCTTCCCTCACCACTCCCAGACAGAAGATTGCAAATTCTCGCTGCAGCCTCCTTCTGCTCTCAACTTCCTGTCTCTGTACTAACCAGTTCCCTGCTGCCTACTGGGACTTTATGTTCCGTTAAGCCTGGATCTCCCTTCAGGTGCAATTAGGTACCACACTTGGCCATTCAGGCATACAACTCTTGTACGGTGCACTTCATCACTACCTGCTAAAACCCTTGACAGTAGAACTCTGCTCCCATAAATTGCTGTGTGTTTTCCAGTTTGATGCATAATTCAGTATGGCTTTGCTGCTGAAATCAGGAAGCCTTATTGCATAATTTAAGCCTTGCATGTCACATGGTACTTAAACTTATTTTTATCCAGCTGTCTGCATTATACTGATCTCATATTGACATTCAACTCTCTGTTATACTCAGGGCTCTTGCGCTCAGGGGCACAATGGGATCACATTCCACATAAACAATACTCAAAATCTTGCTGCAGCAATTCGTAAGTTCTAAAGCAACATTAATTATTCTAGTACCATGAGATTCTTTGCGCCCATCTCCCAAGCCCCACACAAACATTTATTACTGGAGTTTTTATTTGGAAATACACACAGATATAAATTAATCTGAGGGTTTTGTTTTGTTTTCTTTGACAACAGCGAGTTTTTAAAATGCTTTTCAGGCAGCTCATCTCCATTCCCCTTGTCTCTGAATCCATAGTGTTGCCCAGGCAGCCTACCTCAGAATTTCCTTCCTCTTATTTGTGCCAAAGGAGGAGACTCTGGCTTTAATGGCTCAGCTCTTCAGATCAGTATGCCTCAGCTGCTGCACTGTTCTCTAGGGCTGTGTTCTCACACAGCCAGTTATTTCAATATGGTTGTTTCGCAACAACCGTATATCGAAATAACGCTTATATCGAAACAACTTATTTTGAATTAACAAAATGTTAATTCGAAATAAGGGAAAAGGCGGGAAACGAAATAGCAGGTTCATACTGTGAACCTGCTATTTCATTTCTGCAGGGGGCTGCAGGCACCGGCGGG
>ML681963.1:90825577-90919056 GCA_007922195.1 Podocnemis expansa | reverse complement strand
GGCCAGGGGACACCCCTCAGCACCCTAGCCAGGGTGCTGAGGGGTGTCCCCTGGCCAGGGTGCTGAGGGGGCACGCCTTGAACTGTTGTTTCGGAACATCTTGTTCCGAAACAACACGTTCAGATGGCGTTGTTTCGAAACAACCGTGGTGAAACAACGTTGTTTCGCCCACGGACTAGGTTTAACTTGTTTCGAAACAACGTGGTTGTTTCGAAACAATGGCTTCCGTTGTTTCAAAACAACCGTGCATCGTGTGAACAGCCTAAATCTTATTTCGAAACAACCTCTGTTGTTTTGAAATAAGAGGGCTGTGTGAACACAGCCTAGGATGCCTACTTTACTATTCCGCCTCCTTCAACCCCAACTCTTTGGCTGAAAGCTCATCTGCAGCTCTGGTTCCTTGGCCCTGACCCTTGCTGCCCAGATCTATCAAACACTACTGGGAGCATCCTCTGGAATCCTATCAAAATAACTGCTCATTGTGAGAAAAGCTAGAGACTGAGCATGACTGAGGGATCTGCAGTCAGTTCCAAGCAGGTCAGGGAGGTAGAAAACAAAATGCTACAGCAAAATGGTGAATTCTGTGCTGGAAATACTAAAGTCTTTGGCATTCTGGAAAACTTGACCAATTCCATGGCCACTGACTCAAAATCCACAGCTGCCCAAATTGAGATGAATGGGATATTCACACACGTTTGAGCTATTTGTCCAGGTTACCTCAGGGATTCTCAAACCAGGGGTTGTGACCCCCTGAGGGATTGCAAGATTACTGGGCGTGAGGAATCATGAGCTGTCAGCCCCCCTGCATGCTGGAAAGGATGGCATGGCATGGGGGAGGGCCATCACTTTTGTGGATGGTCATCACAGCCTGAAATATTTTCAAAGGATTCCCAGCAAAAAAAAAAAGTTTGAGAATCCCAAGTTAGGAGCAGTCTCCTGCAACACTATTAATTTACATTTTGTTGGCATATTCAAGGTTATTTTGGCAACTCAAGGGATAGAAACTTGGTTTTAAAATGAGATTCTGAAATTCTGGAGAACAATTTTTGCAGCAAGGGGTGAATTCCACAGCAAATGCATGGGGCTCTGGTTAAACGCAATAATAGTAGTATCACCTTTTTCTCTCTTGATGGTGAATCATTTGATCCATTGTCTTTCATTCCACTTGGATATTTTGTTGAAGGATTTGTTCTTTATTAGTCAAGGATTTAACTGCATTAAATGATGTGCTGTACGGTAAGACTTCAGATTATATAGTTTTAAGAGTTAGTTTTCTTGCCAGAATCTCATTGAAAGTCCCCACAGAGTATGTAGACTCCTGTGAGTAAAAAATATAACCAAGTACACATTCTTCTCTCTGTCACCTGGTTACAGCTTCATCCTGTCACCCAACTGAACAGCAGCTACCTCTGAAACAGCAACACTGTTCTGCTCTGGCAGATGAAGGGGTCCACATCAGACAGAGCACAAACTGATTGTAATAAAACCATCTTCAAATCCTGCCCAAAACATAAGCCTGAACTTTTTGCAGGTTGGAAAAATTTGGATAACTTTCTCCTTAAACAAAAACCTGCGACGCAAAAACCTGAGAAACTTGTTGCAGTTCAAATCTAGATTCTAACTTTCCAGCTCAGGACTCTCTCTTATTTTCAGACACTGTCCCAAGTTCTGGGTCCCAAACAGGGCCAAATGTTCCAAAATAAAATGTGACAAGGACTATTCAGCCAGTATTTCCCACCCAAATGGAAATCAGAACTATCAGAATTTCACAGGAGGGCCCATTTGCATCCTTTCCAGCCCAGACCACTTTTGCAGGAAGTCAAGATGGGGTTCAGATAAATTTCCAAAGCTTTGAATCTTAAATGAACCATTTTCAGTTTTGTCCATTACTAGCTATCACCTTACCTCTGTCTCCCATTTTTGTCCTACCATTGCCTCCTTACTACTACAGCTAAGCCTATCACTTGTAAACACACTTTCAGCCATGTCAGTGCAGCAGTGAGCCCTGCTTAAGATACAGTGACATTTGTTCAGCTGCATGTTCACAACAGTGCCCTTTTAAAGCCTGCAAACCCCCCAAAACTATGATGTCAGCTTACTAGCCAGCAGGGAGAGCTTACAATCAAACATCATTCTGCAAGCAATTAAGTTTCTACTAAGCACAGTGGGTGCTTTAATGAGATTGCCTTTCTCCACTTCCCTCACAGTGAAGAAGAGCTAAGTGTGTAAACTTTGAATTTAAAAATGCAGGAGATGATGTCACTTTATTATCTGAAGCTGGATCAGATGGAGAGGTCTGGGATTCTTCCCTTTAATCTGTTTCGAAAGCTGCTAGGAGGTTCCTCAAACAAATTTATTTATCTGATTAAAGGAAAGACAATTAAATGAGCTCTTTCTAGCAAGTGCCATCTGCTGGCTGCTCTGATGTTCTAAATTAGGGATATCAAACTCATTCGCTGTGCCAGGCCAGATTTGACTTAAATGTACTTCAAGTAGGCCATACATTCCATAAATTGAAATACAAAGTCACTCTTGCAGCCTCATGGAGTGCTATGTATGCAAGAATGTGGTCTACAACAATGGTTTTCAACTAGTGTGCCACAGCACACTGGAGTACCATGAGAACTGCCCAAGAGTGCCATGAAATTTTGTACAAAAGTAATGAAAAATCAATCTTAAACAATCTTTTATCTAACCAAAATTACAGATCATAAAACATGAAAATGAATCGTCAAATTAAAAGTGAGGTATCAGTCTTTTGATTCTAAAACGTGAACATTCTCAATGCAGGTGGCCAAAGGGGAAAATTGAGATGTGTACTTTTTTCTGGTGAATTTGAAACATTAATGCATTTGATCCTTCTTTTGTTTGTTGTATGCATTATGTTGCATTCCTCTCTAGTAAAACGGTAACCATAGTAAATGTAAGCAATCTATTCAGCTGAAAAAAGTGGGTGTGCTGTGGAATTGTCTCATCTATGTGTGTCATGTTACTGAAAAGGAACCACTCATCTACCATACCATGAGACCACACTTTTTCTTTGTCCCACAGAGCAGTCATGGGCCAGATGGAAAAGGTTCACAAACCACATCATTAACACCCCTGTTTTAAATCAAAGCCAGCAAGGGAACTGGTTAAGCATATCACATGTTCGCTTCTATACCTGATCTTGTATAAATAAACCCAAGAAACCATATAAGAAACTGTACTCCAGAATGTGTCCACCAGGGCCAGCTGAAGGGGCGAGCCAGCATGGCACTGGCTCAGGGTGCTGGTACCAAAAACTGAAAGCCTGGCCTGGGAATGGGTTGCCATGGAGAACGCCCCCACCCCCCACCCCAGGGTCTTACCTTGCAGCTCCCTGTGCTCGCTGGGACTGCATGGCTGGGCCAGGCCAGGCCCACCACTGTGAGGTCATGTGACTTTGCTCACTGCCATGACTGTCAGCCCGGCCCTGCTCTTCCTGCCCCCGCAAATGCGCTCCGGGCGCAGAGGCGGTGATGGGAATGCAAAAGCAAAAGTTGGCTCAGGACACCACAACCCCTTGAGCCAACCCTGGTGTCCACATTCCTTTTATAAGCAAAAAAATATTATATTACTTTGTGGCTGAGTAACTCTTTAGTCCTCTTCCTGTGCATAACTCAGCCTTATTGCCCCTCCCCCCAATCTGAGGCGCTTACTCCGGAATTGATCACCCCTCAAATCTAAAGCCAATCAGAAAATAGCCACCCCACTGGGGAAAATTTTGAATTTTTGCTGTTGCAATGCCTTATGCTCCCATTCTTCTCTATATGCTGTGTTCCCTTGTCCAAATGCTTCTGCCACTGCCACCCCACTGCCTGGCCTCTTGGGGAAGGGAAGTTGTGCTTCCTGGCAGATGCATGGCCACTGTGTATCATGGGAGATCATGGAATAGGTTGCCCATGGAGCTGGACTCTGAGAACGTAAGGCACCTGAGCTAGACTTCCTATGAGTCACTGTAGCAGCATTTCAAAATTGAAGTATTTGGGGATTTGGGCACTCAAATTTTTGATCAAAACCATTGACAGGTTCCACAGGAAGCCTTTTCATGAAAATGCTTGTGCATCTGAACCAATTTAGAATTTCATTTCAATTTTAATTGAGACTGAATTTTTCTTCTAAATCCTGTTTTAACAGAAACTTTTCAGCCAGCCCTACTCCATGCAGGACTGTCCCCTGGGATGAGTGACTTGGGCGATTGCCCTGTGCCCCACACTTCTGTGGGTGCACAGGGTGGCCTTCCAGGGCTGCAGGCCTTGAAGGCTGCACTGGAGGCCATATAGCATGCCAGCTGGCCCCACCCTGCCCTACCCCTAGGGACAGGGCAGGAACACAGAGCCCAGCCTCTGGTTCAGGGCAGCCCCTGCTCCACTCAGCACTGGTGGGTGGAGAGTGGGCACCCTACACAGGTTGATTGACTGAATCCATGCATTTCTGTGCTATATAGCATCCCTTCAACCTACATGCATTGCTCAACCACCCAGGATTTCTTATTTTTGGCAAAGAGGTCACGGTTTTTGAGATCCACCCAGTTTTATCCCCTTTTTGGCACACCATAACACTATAAAATCCTACTTCTCAAAGGGGGTTGGGCAACTTGGCTGCCCATGGGACCATGAGTGCATCGAGCTCCATTAACCAGAGAAGGCTCCTTGACAGTTGTATAAAGTACTTCCTTCCTAAATGAGGAGAATATGCTGCCAGTCTGGAAATAAACCCAGGACTGAAACCCAGATTCCTACATCACTCTGTCCTTGACTGTGTGATGGAAGATGGAAAAAGTTCTGAAAAAGCCTCTACCAAGCAGCAGTTTGGTGGGTTCAACAAAGTGGTAAAAAGACCAAAGAAAAAGGTCATTAAAATTTAAAGTCATCTGCTAAAAGTCATAAGCAAAGTGGGTTATTGGATTAGCTGTTCAATCCTGGACATCCAGAGTCATATTCTCACTTTGTCATATGTAGAATAAGGAGAAGGATAGTCTTAGCTAATTAGTATATGAACATTACCCTTAATGAAAAACAATGCACAATTAAGCAGTCTGCTCAGTGGGGACCCAGGACTAGGTTAGCAGATGATCTTGATCAGAATTGAGAGGCCCAGGCAAAGCTGTATGAAATATCAAGAATGGAATAGCACTGAGATGGATATGTAGAACTAGGTAGCAGTCCTTGACTGGAATAGCAGGGGTGCTGCAGGTAAGAATTGAGGTGCACTAGCACAGCAACACAGAGCAAGCTTGTAGACACATGCCTGACTTTAGCAAAGATCATTAGTTTCCCGTTGTCACAATAATCAAAACCGTCTAAAAATACTTGAAAAACGGAACAAAACCTCAAACCCTAAAGTCAATGACAACAGTTTTATTCAAGTCTGTGTACTCTACTGTTGAGACAAGGCCTAGATCAGCATTACACTGTAATACAATAATTTCAGCCATTGAACCAAGCCTGCTTGGCATCCTTGGTTTACAATTTAAAGTACATTCAAAGAACAAAAAAGGGCAAAGAGAAACAAACAACAAAGAAAAACCTGATAGCTTTCATTAGCTCTTCCCTTCATTTAAATATTGTTTGATAACATAAAAGAATTTAATACAAAAACATAACCGAAATCCAAGATACACACAATACATTGACACAACTAAGGAAAGAGATACAGTAGACTATGCATAAGAGTAATCAGCTGATGTGTTAGCTACAGTGAAACAAACCAGACTGATATAACTGAACTACTTTTTTAAACCCCAAAGGGTCAGAGGCAACAGCTGAGTCACAAATAAAGCTTTTTAAAAAATAAATTCGGTCCTATTTTCCCCTGGGAAAATAAGCAGAAGCTAAAGAAAAGCGCCAACAGATCACTTCATTTAACAATAAGTCATCACCAGGAATCCTAGAAATTTGTTTGCCACAGAAAAACATAGAATTTCCATTCTTACAAAAAATCTTTAGTTTTTATACTTTGTGAAAAAACAATAGTATATTTACAGTAGTACTCCATGCTGCCAGTGCTCCCACAGAAACATGGGAAAGCAATGCTGTCAGCCCCGGGCAGCAGGGTTCCCACTGTCAGATTTCATTTTAATTATGGAAAAACACAGACTTTTATGGTCTTTTTTTTTTAATCAGATAATTTTGTGGTTTTTTTTTTTAATTGCAGAAAGCTAGGAACTCTGGGCATCATACAGACAAAGAAAGGGTGGCCTCAATTATTTTATTTAACTCTCAGGGGGAAATTAGCTTTTGCAACTTTAACCACTTTGCTACTGACAAATGTACCATGTACTTTGGGCAAAGAGCACCTTCCTGTAATGACAGATTTGCAAAGAGAGAAGTCACTACAATCTGAGGTAATTAGATGGTCCTAATGAAGGCCCAGTCTTGCAGGGGCCATGGTGTTTATGAGTTGTCTGATATGCTTTATTCCCACTGATTTCAACAAGAGTACAGAGAGTTCTGCACCTCAAAAAATAGAGCATTAGGACATGTTCATACAACACTGAGATCTGTTTGCCTGATTCTGTTGCAGTTATGACAGTTTAATGGAGTTAATCCATACTTACAGCATTATAATAGAGCAGAATCAGGTCAATCGGAGTTTTGCCATTGATTTTAATGAAAGCAAGATCTGCCCCACAGCTAGCAGATAAGGCAAACAGAGGAAAAATATGCTGTGTAAAAAGAGCAGAAAATACATTCTCTGGCTGAGAAGATAATGACTTTTCAGATTTACAGAACAACTCCCTAGACATACACCACTCAACACATACATCAGGCAAAACATCTCAGATGCACCAGGAACACCCCACATTGACAGTAAAACTATGTACAGCAACAGATGCTGTGCTGGACCAGCAGCAAAGCACTGAAGGTGGCACAAGAAACTGATTAGTATCAGACCAAGAGAAGGGATTGACCATTGCTTGGCTTGGCAATTCTGTCCTCTTAGCCAAGACAGGACTCTATCCTGAGAGTGTATTCTGCAAGAGCAGTGGCAGAAATAAAACTGAGAAGAGGCATCAGAGTTATTGACACTTTCATTCATTCACCCACACACACCCCTTCCCAGTTCACAACCAGCCTACACAGAAACAGTGCCTCCATTCATGGTAAGAGAAACTGCCACTTCCAGAAGTACCTATTCACTGTATCAAGAGCTAGAATCACAATAGGAGTCAGCTGACACTTTCTTAAAGCCTTGTTGATGAACTGGAGAAAGAAGCTATCAGTCAAGTACATGAACCCTTACCTTGCTATTCTTCTAAAGTTGCATCTACGCTGTAAATAAAACCCAGGGGTGGTCCATGCCACCTGACTCAAGCTTGCAAGACTCAGATTAAGGAGCAGTTCAACTGCAGCAGTGCAGATGTTCAGGCTTGGGTTGGGGTGTAAGCTGTAGAATGCTGTGACGTGGACGGTCCAAAAGCTCAGGCTGCAGCTGGAGCCAGAGCACCTATATTGCAACGAAACAGCTGTGCAGCCTGAGCCCAAGTTAACTAGCATGGGCCAACCAGGGCAAGGGTGTCTAATTGCAGCATAGATACATTCTGACAACCACAACCAAGTCCTTTTCTGTTAGGATGTATAAGAGCACAACCTTCCATTTGTGGGCAGAAGAGTTCTCTGGCCCCACTTCAGCAAAGTACTTCAGTTCCACTGACTTTACTGCAACCTAAACATGTGCTTAAGTGGTTTGCTGACTGAAAATGGATGTAAGTACTCAAGTGTTTTGTAAGAACAGGCCCTAAAAGAGTTCATTAATTTCCTTTGTGTCTAGTCAATAGGCAGCAGAACCACATCTTTTCTACCTACATACACTCCACTTAAATGATTTGTCACTGGGATAAACCCCCTCTGAAATAAACAATGGCCTGCTGTCATCCTAAACTAAACTAATCCATTGGTGGATGTGTTTTGGATTTCCAGATACCCAGCTCAAATAACGCTTGTATTAGAAAATTCATAATCCAAACCCAAGAATTAAAATAGTATGTTCCAGATTAATTTAACCGCACAAAGAGGAAAAGTTTAAACTACTCCCAAATGGGATGCACAAAACACTCAAGACAATCTATGGTGGGATTTTGGCCATCCATGTAAATATACTCCTTTAAAACAGGAGATAAAAGCCACATCAGTACAAATCATGTTGCATTGGTATAAATGTTTTGCACACTAGGAGTCTGAACTACAGCAGGTGCACAGATGGCTAAATCCCAGTGTAGGCAAGGCCTTGGAAAAGCATTTCTGGATGGTGAGGATCATTCTCAAACTAATTTTAGATTCCCATTTGCTATTTGTTTGTCCAGCTGAATCATCAACTCCAGAACTAACAATGCAATTAAACAAGAGTGCACGTCTAGTCAACATTATAAAGTATATTGCTTTGGGCATTAAGAATACAACATGCTTTCCTAGCTACTGACACTCAGATAACATGGTGACAAGTGCATTACATATAGATAAAAGGACCAGTATTGGAACTAGGGAAGTTCATCAAGGGGATGTGCAGTTCTGCTTTAAAATACACAATAAGGTGGCTTTTTAAAAATCTCTATGTTTATGTATCTGTTTTATCAAGAGAGCAGTCAAATTCAGTATGTCTGGCAGATAACAACTGGATGCACTGAGGGCAAGCTACTCCTACTATAGGTCATAAAGCTGTTAAAAAAACCACAACCAACCAACTAGCCAAAAAACAACCACCACCACCAAGCCCTGCCTAATCATTACTTATTATTTTGAGATTCTGGCAATGGCAAAAATAAGCCAAATCTTTTAAATGAAACACACATTCTGTCTTATTTATTTTACATCATAGATCTGAATATCTTATACTCACCAACAGAAGTGTTATCAAGCAGATTTATATCCTTGCTCTACAAACTATACCCCCTCACAGCTCACTAGTCCCCTGTTCCCTTAAAAATGTTTCTGCCTTCTCCTATTCTGATCCCTATGAAGGGGTGGAGGTCCCTGTATAAAGAACAAAGTCACTACACTGTCCTTCAAATTCCTCCTTTTTAGACTCACCTCTGCTGTGATGCCACTAGCCAATCTATAATGCTTAGGGTTGTGGTACTTTGTGAACACAGTTATTTCATTATTGCCTTGTCCTTCCACTCTGCTTGTTTTTCTTCTCTTGTTGCCTCTTTTTTATACCTAAATTATAAGCTCCTTTATAATTTATAATAATGTAGGGACTATTGTATGTGTGCACAGTCCCCTGACCCTGATTTGGGCCCTAAGACACTACCACAATTCAAATAAATAAAATAATAATAAATTGATGAAGATGGTATTCCCTCAAGACTTCTAAAGGAACTCAAATGCAAAACTGCAGAACTACTAACTTTAATGTGTAACCTATCATTTAAACCAGTGTCTGTACTAGATGACTGAAGATAGCTAATATAATGCTAATTTTTTAAAAAAGCTCCAGAGACAATCCTGGCAATTATAGGCCGGTAACCCTAACGTCAGTATCAGACCAATTGGCTGAAACTACAGTAAAAGAGAAAAATTATCAGACACGTAGATGGACAAGGTTTGTTGGGGAAGAGTCAAAATTATTTTTGTAAAGGGAAATCATGTCTGACCAAGATGCTAGAATTCTTTGAGCAGTTCAACAAAAGCATTTGGACGAGGATGATCCAGTAAATACAGTTTACTTAGATTTTCAGAAATCCCTTCACAAAGCCTGTCACCAAAGGCTCTTAAGCGAAGTAAGCTGTCATGGAATAAGAGGGAAGGCCCTCTCCTGGATTAGTAACCAGTTAAAAGATAGGAAACAAAGGGTAGGAATAAATGGTCAGTTTTCAGAATGGGGGAGATGTAAAAAAGTGGTGTCACCCAGAGGTCTGTACTGGGAATAGTACTGTTTATCATAGTCATAAATGATCTGGAAAAGTAGTAACCAGAGAGGTGGCAAATTTTGCAGATGATATGAAACTATTCAAGATATTAAATCCAAAGCAGACTGCAGGGAGTTACAAAGGGATCCCACAGAACTGAATGCCTGGGCAACATAAAGGCAGACAAGATTCATTGTTGATAAATGCACAATAATGCACATTGGAAAACAATCTCAGCTATACATATAAAATGATGGGGTCTAAATTACTGCTACCAATCAAGAAAGAGAGCACACAGTTAATGTTGACGGTTCTCTGAAAACACTCACTCAATGTGCAGCAGTAGTCAAAAAAGCTAACAATGTCGGGAATCATTAGGAAAGGTATAGAAAATAAGACAGAAAAGATCATACGAATCTGTGGTATGCCTGCACCTTGAATACTGCATGCCAATCTGGTTTCCCCATGTCAAAAAGATATGTTAGAAAAGGAAAAGGTATAGAAAAGGCCAATAAAAATTATCTGGGCTACGGAACAGCTTCCATATTAGGTGAAGTTAATAAGACTGTGTTTTTTCAACTTGGAAAAGAAACAACTAAGGGGAAATATGATCTAGGTCTATAAAACCATGACTGGTGTGGAGGAAAAAAAAATATTTACTGTATACTCTTTCTCAAAGCACAAAATCTAGGGGTCACCAAATGAAATAAATAGAAAGATTTAAAACAAACAAAATTAAGTATTTCTTCACACAACAGTCAACCTATGAAACTCTCTCCCAGAGGATGTTGTAAAGACCACAACTATAACAGGGTTAAAGAAAAGAACTAGATAAATCCATGGAGAACAGGTCCATTATGGCTGTTAGTCAGAATGGGCAGGGATGCAAATCAATGTTTGGAAGTGCCCCTAGTCTCTGTTTGCCAGGAGCTGGGAATATGACAGGGGATGGATCACTTGAGGATTACCTGTTCTGTTCACTCCCTCTGAAGCAGGCATTGGCTACTGTCAGGAGACAGGATAATGGGCTAGATGCTAGGTGGACCATTGGTCTGACCGAATATGGCCATTTTTATGTTCTTAAGATAGTGGAACATACTACAGGACAGAAAGCCTCAATAATCCTTTCAAAAGAAACAGAACCCCAGAGAGCAGATGTGTGAAATAAAAGGGACCTTAAGATGCCAAAAAAACCTTCTACTTTTGAGAGTAATTAAAATCTGAAATAGGCTTCCAAGGGACATTGTGACATCCCCATCACTGGAAGTTTTTAAGAACAGTTGAGGCAGTCAGGGATGGTGTAAATATACTGGCTCCTGTCTCAGAGCACAGGGTGGAATGGAAGATGACCTCTTGAGGTCCCTACATTTCTATGAATCTATGTATCTACAACACACGGTATTTGTTCTATGCAGCTCACAAATCAATCCAAGGAATCTGCACTCAACAAGACAGTAATACTCCCCGACATCTGGGATTGAAAAAGCGAGAAATCTCTTCCTCATTCTTGGCAGGAGTTGAACTTCTCTAATCCATGCAGGAAGCTATTGTGGCAGAGAAGCTTCCCCAGAAGGAAAAAGAGGGAATCTTATTCTTTATTCTAAAGCAGCATTGTGGTTTTCTGGTGCTACAGAAGCCCCACCAAGTCAGTGGCAAAAATTCACCTTGGAATGTCACCTACATGTGATTATTATTTAAAATTAAATCCCAAGGTAGTTCATTTTCTAAAAAGCTATATTCATCTTTCAAAAGAACAGCAAGAAGGCTGAAAACAGATGATCATGAGATACAGCAGACATTAAATGCATATCATGGTTGCAGCAGATATGTACAACGTTGCAATGTATTATTGATGGTTGCTTTATTTCCTTAAAAAAAGATATGAGATTTTAGATCACCAAAATTTATGAAAAAAGATATGAGCAAGTAATCAGCATCCTTTTCTAGAAAAAAAGAACCCCTGAAAAACCCAGGAAACAAAGATTTCAGCACTGGTCTTGATTATTGAGGAAGGCACAGGTAAGTCAAAACCAGGGAGATCCGGGGTGTGGGTGTGTGAGTACCTGGGGGGAGGGGGCCTGGGCTGTAAGAGCAGGGATAAAAAAGAGAGACTAGTAAGAATTGGAAGGGGGGAGAGAAATCAAATCAGTATCTTAAAGGTTTATATACGAATGCAAGAAGCATAGGAAATAAACAAGAAGAACTTGAAATGCTAGCAGCTAAACACAACTATGACGTAGATGGCATCACAGAGACTTGGTGGGATAATATACATGACTGGAATATTAACATAGCAGAATACAGCATGCTTAGGAAGGATAGGAAGGGGAAAAAGGGAGATGGTGTTGTCTTGTATATTAAAAACGTGTATACTTGGACTAAGGTGGAGATGGAAATAGGAGACAGACACATTGTAAGTCTTTGGGCAAAAATAAAAGGAGTTAAAAACAAGGGCTATGTCCTGGTAGGGGTATACTACAGGCCACCTAATCAGGAGGAGGAGGTGGATGAAGCTTTTTTTCCAACAACTAACAATATCATCCAAAGCACAGGACTTGGTGGTGATGGGGGATTTCAAATACCCAGACAGCTGTTGGGAAAATAACACATCAAGGCACAGATTAGCAAACAAGTTCTTGCAATGTATTGGAGACAATTTTTTATTTCAGAAAGTGGAGAAAGCTAGTAGGGGAAAGGCCATTTATGACTTGATTTTGACAAACACAGAGGAACTGGCTGAGAATTTGAAAGTGGAAGGTAACTTAGGTGACAGTGATCATGAAATGGTAAGAGTTTATCATTCCAAGGAACGGTAGGACAGAGAACATCAAAACAAAGACAACAGATTTCAAGAAGCCACACTTTAGAGGACTCAGGGAGCTGATATGTAGGATCCCATGGAAAGCATATCTAAGAGCAGAGGCATCGCTGCTGTGGGGCCCAGGAGGCATCAGCCCCCTCTAATTCTTGTCCAGCAGCACAGGTGCAGTGAGTCAGCCTGCTTGAACTCAGCTGCCACCCCACCCTGGAGTGTGCAGCTGAGTCCAGGGCAGCAGCAGAGAGGGAACTTTAAATCCCTCTGCAGGAAGACACTGCCTACATGCCCTGCGACTGACTCATCCTCCACCTTCCCAGACTAGTAACAGGCAAGTAATGCTGTTGTGTGTGGTGGGTGCAGGGTGGGGAGAAGGGAACCAGACATGGGGGGCTGGGGGATCGGCCCCTTCAGGCCTGGGGTCAGGCGAGGCGGCAGGACCAAGTGGGGGGATCAGCCCCTCTGGGGGTCAGGCTGGTAAGAGGGGACCTGCATGTGGCTCTCCCCTCTCCCCCAGTCCAGGTGGCATGACTGGAGGCTCTCCCCACACCTCTAAATTGCAGACAATGTGGCCAGTGCCCAGGGGCTCTACCCCAACCCCCCAAGCCCAGGCGACATGACGGGGAGGGGGCTTTTCCTCTTCCCCCAAGCCCAGGCAGTGTGACCAGGGGCTCTCCCCTTTCCACCCATGCCCAGGTGATGTTGCAAGGCTCTCTCCCCACCAAAAGCCAAGGTGGACTGGTGGGGGGGGTTCTATCACCTCCCCCCAAACCCAGGCAGCCTGGCTGGGGGGTTCTCCTCCCCCATGCACAGGCCAGAGGGCTCTAGGTGCCTCTCTGCCCCCCAAGTCCAGGCTACGTGGCTGGGGTCTCTCCCCTATGTGCCCCTCCACAAGCCTAGGCAGTGTGGCTTAGGGGCTGGATTGGGCCCGGGTCACCTGCAGGAGCCAGATCCGGGCCTGAGCTGCCTGCCACTGGCCAGCAATGGCAGGAGCTGGCTTGGGCCTGGGCCACCTGTTGCTCACTGGCAGGATCTGGATCCGAGCTGGGGCCACCTGCTGCTGGCCAGCAGCAGCAGGGGCTGGATCTGGATCTGGGCCAGGATGCTGGCCAGAAATGGACAATCTGGCTCTTGGACTGGGCCCTGCGCAGGGCTGCGCATCATGGACAGGGCCTGGCTCCTGTTTTTTTTCAGGGCAGAGACGCCCCTGTCTAAGAGGAAAAACAACTGAAGACAGTTGGCTGTTTTTCAAAGAGACAGCATTAAGGGCACAAGAACAAACTACTCCAATGTGCTGGAATGATAGGAAGTACAGCAAGAGACCACCCTGACTTAATCAGGAGATTTTCAATCACCTAAAATTGAAAAAAAAGAGTCCTAAAAAAGTGGCAACTGGGACAAATCACAAAGGATGACTATAAACAAATAACACAATGATGTAGGGGGAAATCAGAAAGGCCATGGCACAAACTGAGGTCAAATTAGCTGAAGACGTAAAGGGTAACAAAAATACATTTTTAAAATACATTAGAAATAAGAGAAAGACCAAGGGCAGCATAGGTCCATTACTCAACAAAAAGGGGAAGACAACAACAGAAAATGTGGACATGCCAGCAGAACTGAATTTTTTTGTTTCAGTCTTCACGAGAAGGTTGGTGGTGACTGGATGCCTGATGTAGGGGAGGGCAGTAAAAGCAGGATAGGATCAGAAGCTAAAATAGGGAAAGAACAAGTTAAAAATTCACTAGACAAGTTAAATTTCTCCAGTCACCAGGACATGATGATATGCACCCTAGAATACTCAAGGAGCTTACTGAGGAGATATCTGAAACACTGGCTATTACCATGGAAGATTAGAGAGGTCCCAGAGGACTAGAAAAGAACAAATATAGTGCCCATCTATAAAAAGAGAAATAAGGACAACCCAAGGAATTACAGACCAATCAGCTTAACCTTTGTACCAGAAAAGATAATGGAACACATAATTAAGGAATCCAATAGCAAGCATCTAGAAGAGAATAAGGTGCTAAGTGATAGTCAGCATGGATCTGTCAAGAACAAATCATGTCAAACCAACCTGAGAGCTTTCTACGATGGGGTAGCAATCTTTGTGGGGAGAGGGGAAGCAGTAGGTGTGGTGTATCTAGACTTTTGGAAGGCTTTTGATATAGTCTTGCATCACCTTCTCATTAACAAACTTGGGAAGTACAGCCTGGATGGAACTACTGTAAGATAGATGAAAAACTGGTTGGATAACCACTCCCAGAGAGTAATTATCAATGGTTCACAGTCATGCTGGAAGACCATAACAAGTAGGGTATCACAAGGATTGGTTCTGGGTCTGGTTCTGTTCAATATTTTAATCAGTGATTTAGATGATGGCATAGAGAGTACCAGGAGTGTCACCGCCCCAGGAAAAGACCTAGGACCTGGACTCGGACTTGCCCTCCGGGTTCAGGCCCCATCCCCGGGCCCTGATCCGGAGTTGGGGCCCTAGGTTCCTGCTGCTGCCAGCCCGGCCCCCCCAATCCCTGGCCAGGGATGGGAAAGGGTGAGGCAGTGGCTGCTGCAGGCAGCCTGGCCTGGATCCCGGGCCAGGAGAGGCAGGTGCTGTCGTGGCTGTCCTGGCCCTGGATACCCAGTCAGGAATGGGGGGTGCTAGACATTCAGGGCACTGACATCAGGACTCAGGGCACATGCTCCCTTGTGCCAGGTGCCAGCGATGCCCCTAGAAAGTACTTTTATAAAGCTTGCTGATTATACCAAGCTAGAGGGGTTGCAAGTGCTTTGGAGGAGAGAATCACAATTCAAAATGATTTGGACAAACTGATGAAATGGTCTGAAGTAAGCAGAATGAAATTCAATAAAGATAAGTGCAAAGTACTCCACTTAGTAAAGAACAATCCATTGCAAATTTACAAAATGAGCAATGACTACTTAGAAAGAAGTACCTCAGAAAGGGACCCGGGTCTCAGTGGTCCACAAACTAAACATGAGTCAACAGTGTAACACTATTTCAAGAAAGCAAATGTCATTCTGGGATCCATTAACAGGAGTATTATAAGTAAGACATGAAAAGTAATTCTTCTGCTCTACTTGGCCCTGATTAAGCCTCAACTGGAGTACTGTGTCCAGTTTTGGGCACTTTCTTTCAGGAAAGATGTGGACAAATTGGAGGAAGTCCAGAGAAGAACGACACAAATGATTAGTGGTCTGGAACACGTGACTCATGAGGGAAGATTGAAAGAGTTGGGTTTGTTTACTCTAGATTTCTAGAAAAGAGGAGACAGAGGGGACATCATAACAGTTTTCAAGGATCTAAGAGGTTGTCAAGAGGATGAGGGAGAAAAACTGTTCTCCTTAACTGCTGATGATAGGACAAGAAGCAATGGACTTAAATTGCAGCAAGGGAGGTTCAGGCTGGACATTAGGAAAAAATTCCTGTCAGGGTGATTAACAACTGGAATAAGTTATCTAGGCAGGTTGTGGAATCTCCATCTTTGGAAGTGTTTAAGAGAAAGTTAGACAAGAATCTGTCAGGGACAGTTTAAGAGGGTACTTGGTCCTGCCATCAGTGCAGGGGACTGATCTGATGACCTCTCATGGTCCCTTCCAGTTTCTGTAATTCTATGGCATGTGAGTCTTTAGGGGCAGTACTAGGCTTAATTCCAGGATTTTTGTCATGTATCTAATGTTTGGAGCCCTGCAAATCCATGGATATCTGCTTTATGTCCACAGACCATTTTTGCAGATTGTGGATTTGTATTTAGAATCCTGCAAATCTGCAGGTATCTGAATACCACTGGATGAGGACACAAATTTTGTATCTATGCAGGGCTCTACTAATATTGACTCTAGTTACAACTATAAATACTAGCACAGGGGAGAATCACACTGAAAATGGAAGCTAGATAATGCAAATAAGTCTTCAGAAAGGAAGCAGATCCAGTCTGGAAAATGCTAATTAAATCAATGCTTTGTCAGGAGCCATGAAATCTGTAGGTTTTACTGCCTTATTTTGCCTCCCCCACCTCCCCAATATAAATCTCTGGATGGCAATAAACTTTCTGTGCTCCATGTAGATTGAGATCTCCACTACACACGTACTTCTATTAATCAAAAGAAGACCCCATACCTGTACCCTGGGGCAGGATGCAACTACTCCTTTCTCTATAGCAATAAAAGGACATGGCCTCCACAAAGTTCTGTTAAATCAGAACGCTACTCCTTTCCACATGGATGTCAACAGAGCCATCTCTTAAAAGTGCTAACATGAACAGACGTCTAGTCACAAAAGAAACTATACATGGAGGCTTCCTGTCCCTTACCGAGTAACAACCTCAGGTAACAATAGTCTACTGAAAAAATTACCTCAGGAAAAATAACATTGTACTATTGAAATGGAACTCAGGGAGATGGGATGGGGTCTCCTTGATTGGCCAGGGACGTCACAACGTTGGGGCTAGCAGAGCACGGGCCCCATATCTCCAGCCCTGGCCCTGCATCTCCAGGTCCTGCTAGCCAGAAGTGGCCTGATCCGGGTCGAGGCCACTTCCAGAAACCACAGGTGGCTCCTGCCACGCATGGGGCCCAGTCTGGTTTCAAGCCTCCTGAAAGGGGCTCAAAGCTGAGGATGGTCCGTGCCACTTGTGGGAAGCAGCAGAGACCGTCCCTGCCGCTTATAAAAACTGACACAGACCGTCCCCGGCTTCAAGCCCCATGCAGCAGGCTTGAGGCAGGAGACGGTCGCTGCCACTTCCCACAAGCGGCAGGGACGGTCTCTGCTACTTGGGGACCACACCTGCTGCTTCCCACAAGCAGCACAGACCATCCTCGACTCTGAGCCCCTTTCAGGAGTCTCGAAGCCAGATTGGGCCCCATGCACGGCCGGATCGAGGCCACTAATGGGGGGGCACATACCCCACATCCTGGCCCCCTCTAGAACTGCCCCTGTTGATGGCAGAGCAGCATCATCTAGCTGGCCTAAGAGGAGGCTACCACCATTCTGGTTTCTTACACAACTGTCATCTCTCCTTCAAAAAAAAAAAAAGTTTTTCAATCTATCAGATATTAATAAAAGGAGACCTCTGGTTCTCAGGTTTTGGTTATTTGGGTTGTATAGGATGAATAATGAGAAACAGACAGCCAAAAACTTCAAGAAATGATATTCAACGGGGCTGGGAAAGATTTTTGATTTCCTATTTCAACACCTCACTTTGTGAATTAAAGTAACAGAAAACAGGATGAACTGACAGGGCTGGGTAAGAACAAAAACAAAAGTAGAAGAGATCCACAAAAGCAAATATGGGAGTTACTTTGAAAATGTTATTTATACTATTCAATTCCTAGATAGCAGCTTTTAAAGAGTGGAGTTTCTTATACACGAATATATTCTCCCTTAGCACCACTCTGCTTCTGTTATAGCAGATATCAAAACCTGCTATTTACCATTTTCTGTCTGTTCTTGGAAACTGTATTCTTAAACTTTAACACCTTGCTCGCCAGTCCTTTTTGGACAACTCAACTGAAATTTCCCTTGTTTGCTTGGCAAATGGCATGTGAATTATTCAGAAGCCAAAGAACTAATATATTTACACAGACAGTGGTTTTCCATAATGAAGTTACACTGTTCACCTTTCTGTTCTTAAAAATGTTTAGTTAGAACAATACATTCATATATTATTATGTTTAATACTGGGACTGATCTCAGATTTCTCTATCTGGTATCATGTGGTCAAAAGTAACAATGGAGATTTGTACTCTTCCAATTGGCTCTCAGCTTCCTGAATTGTATCAAAACTCTGTTGGGGATTTGGAGCATTCCAACTACTGACAACATGGTAAGGAAAAAGCAGATTAAAAGCAGAAAAGATATTTTATCCCAAATAAAAGAGATGTGAGGGTAGTGATAAGCTAGGCCAAAAAAGTGGAACTGAAGATAGGACCTTACCTTAATCCAGATACAAGTTTTCAATGTTATGTGAAGCCTCAGGGCCAAATCTGGCTCTCACTGATTTCAATGGAAGCAGGCCTTTGGGATTACATGCCTGATCTACTAACACTGACAGTGTAAGGAAGAACTTCACTATTGGATACACTGAATTCTTTCTGCAAGTTGAACATACCTGTCTGATTCCTGGCTTATACAGATGGCTTTCTTATACAACATCGGTGTGGGGAGCTTGTGTTTGAGGTCACATAAAACTCAAAACAGAAAGAATGAATTACTGTTCTAGTGACCAGTCCACTCAAAAAAGGGACTATGTTATATTAAATAAACATGATTACATGGAATGTGTCAGTCATAGTTCCAGATGGAGCACTGCATCTAAGAAGCATTTAAAATAAAGAATTAATCAGAGACTTGAAATCCAAGAGTATGTGTGCCAGATGCTTCTGCAGGGGTAAATGCAAGAGCAACCTTATCATAAGAATGGGATACAATGAAACAAGCCTTTAGGTATTTGCCACTTCTCCCACTTTAACAGCCTTGGGAAAATACCAAATATTAGTGTCTTATACAGTGTAATACTTGGCATCCCAGGATCCAGGTAAATACTGTGATATATACGGATATACAACATTTGTCAATTTCTGTGAGGTCAAAAACAGAGACTTTGATATGATCATATTTCCTTACTGCAGTTTCAAACTGCAATGAAAAGATAAGGAAGACTACAGAAAATCCCCACAGCAAAAATCAGCAGCTTTGAGTTGCCCAGTTACACCCAACTGCAGACAAAAATCAGGCAGCCAGACAACACATTTGCAATGGAGGCAGCACCATGATATGATCTCAGTAGCATTCCTCCATTTTATCATTTTTTCCAAAGTGCTTTCTCAGTGCAAGAAGTATGATTGAATCTAAAGAGGCTTACTGCCCCCTACTGGATTTCATGCTAAGACCAGAATTCTTGTTTGAGTTTATACGCTGCAGATTTCTTTGTTTTAAGTTCAGTTCTGCATAGGGGAACAGTGCTGTCCTGGCTCTGCCCCTCAACATCCATGTCCAGTAGCATCTGCTCCTCTACAGCAACACCCACCTGGAAAGGAAGTAGAGCAGGAAGTCCTAACCTCTCCTCTACAGTGCTATTGCTACTAGCAAAGCAGGACTCTAGATTGCTTGGGGTGTCAGTACTCGAACTGTTGGCAGAAGATTCACCACGGGCTTGGCTGGGTGACACGAACCACCAGGGATCAAGTCGCTGCCGATTGGCTGAAGGGCGTGGTCGTGGCAAGAACTCTAAGGTCTTGGGTCTTTCCAATGTGGAGCCCTGCTGTGCATTCCAGCGTCTTGGGGTTGGAGGAAAGACAAGGTTGGGATCTGGCAGACGGGGGACCTCATTTGGATCTCGGCTTGGACTGGGAGTTTTTAATACACCTATCAAAAAGAGAGAGAGATCTGTTAAATTCCAAGTCTAAATAGCTCCAACTTATCTCACTTTATTGCTTAAATAAACTGAAGGCATGTGGAGGAAAAAAAAGACTATATATTCAAAATTCAGAATCCTCCCCCAGTTTTCAGCTGAAACATTATAGTCATGTAGACCACCTGGGGGAAATTTTGGCCCTTTTTCCCAGAAAATTTTGCTACTGCATTAATAAATACAGGAAACACTGAGTTGGGAATAGAAGTTTCAATTTGGACAAATTATTAAAAAAGGGACAAATATAGCCCCTCAAGCAACCAAGAAGTCTATGCCTCTGTTATATTGGTTTGAGATGAGAGACTAGTCCACTAGTTTCTGGGCTGTTCTGGACTCACTAGTGTGATATAGCTGCTACAATGTGATATAATCGGATCACTTAAATTTCATGTGGGAACCTTAACCTTATCGTTCTGCAGCTCTGGGGTGCTCCTCTCTATCATTTTAATGTTCTTTTAATGTATTTTTAAAAGAATATAAGTAATAAGCATAATGTCTTATCATAAGATTTTTAGTACAGGGAAAAATCCCAAACCAGAATTTATCGATCAGTTAATGAAGTTCTTCAACTAAGCTGGTCCCTACAAGTTGAAAGGTCACAGATTTCTAAAGAGAAACCATCCAAATGGATTCTGAAAGCTGCATTATTCCCTAGTGGTGTATCGCATCAGCCTAAACTCCTACAGTAGGTGGATAATTCTGTATAACTGCATGTAATAGAAGCGCAGTGCAGACTGGCTGGAGCTCCCTTTCAGAGTGACTACAGTCATCACCATCTCCAGACTCCAATACATATTCCAGAAGAGCAGTGTGTAATTTATGATTTTTGTTGTAGAAAGACTCTCTCATGGACAGATCATCATGTTTCAGAGTTCAGAGACTGAGGGCCTGCAGCTGAAAGGGAAAGAGGATTAAACAGCAGAATTAAACCTCATTACTATTTTATTTGAAAGCTGTTGTTTATTTAGGACTGAGTAAATGAATCTAGGCCTGGCACCGATGGGCTAGTGTGGAGCAAGCTACCCTACGTGGAGGGGCTTGCAAACTTTCTTAATTCCCATGCATGAGCAGGAAAGGGGAGTGTACAGGCTGCTGCAGTCAGTATGTTCACCCCAGTGTCTCATCTCATGCTTCTTCCAGAACTGCAAAGAAGGCACAATCCTGACTGCAACTGGCCTGGCTCAAGTATAAGAGAAATATAAGGGTGGGGGGCTGTTGCTTTCTCAGATCATCACCACTCATGTGAGAAGGCGAAGGACAATGTAACTTTTAGTCTATCCTATAATCAGTAAAAATAAACATGAACCTGTTGTCTGACTTAAGTACACTGGAAGTTAGCAGAGCTTTTCTTACCTTTTGCTACCTTAAAAAGTGATGTTTTCTCTCTAATATAGCAGACACTACTGCTCTTCCACAGTTTCACATCACATCAAGGGCGAGAGTCTCCTTTTAGGGTCATTATACATGTATGTGAAATGAGTTTATGTATTTGTGTATTTACTGATTCACAGGTTAACCCTTTCAACATATTATCCAGTGGGGCTTCTTCCAAAACTTTATTTTACCATATTAAACTTTAGATGGTAGAGAAATGCTGAGCCATGCACTCTCCTCTACCTAATACCTCATTTTTAAAAATAATTTTGCTTTTAAGTTTTCACTATAGCTATTTTTATGAGAAATGACTGTGTTAACCTATATCTCACTATAGACCCTGAAACGATAGAACAACTGCAAACTACCAAGCCAATGTCCTAGGTGGCTACAGTCACTTAGATTACAGAACAAGCAAGGATTCCTATAGTGCTTAAAAAGACTAACAAATTTATTTATTGCACAAGCTTTAATGGGAGAAAATCCCACTTCATGATCCCATTTTGAAGATCAAATCCCACTTTGAAGATAAAAGCATCTGATGAAGTGGGATTTTCTCCCGTGAAAGCTCATGTATATTTGTTAGTCTTTCAGAGCCACAGGACTCCTTGCTTGTTTTGCTGAACTAAATGAACACAGCTGCCCCTCTGTAACTCAGATCAGAACATAATTCCTGTACTAATAAGGACTTTGGGATGTTGTGGAGGCTCAGTCTCTAGTAAAGGATTGGGAGCACAGAATGCCATGTACTCCCCGGGATGAACTCTCTGGCCAAATGAACAAAACCCAGCACTGGTTCAGACTAAAGGACCTCAGGTCCATTCCTTGTTGGTTTTTAGGACAGAAGTTGCCTTGAAAGCACATAAGAGATACAAGGAAGGGCAAAGGGAGGACGGGGAAGCCTCAGAAACAATTAACTGAAATGGCATTATATGTGGACATTGCTTCTTGTCTAAGAAATTAATGTAGTTAGTCCCACAATACGCTTTGATGAGGAAACACAGGCAGAGAGAGGTTTTGTGACTTGCTCAAAACTGCACAGTGAATTAGTGGCAATGCCAAGACCAAATCAATTAGATTATTTTATTTATTATTAATATAAAGATAGTGCCTATGAGCCTTTGTCATAGACCAGCCATCATGCTAGGCATTGTAATAAACAGTACTCACTCCTCTAGTGGAGAAGCACACAAGAGACAGGGAAAGTAAAGCTACTGCTCCAGCTGCCTGGCCTTCAATCTGAAGACTGCAAAGGAAGAGGAGAGAAACTTACCTGTGCCCAGTGCACCAGTTACACAGTCACTGGAAGTGCACCCACTGGGAGAACACCCATTGGCCATGAGTCCAGCTGCTTTGATGGCCCCGTCAGAGGGGGTCCGCCTGTGTCCCCTTTGCTGTGCATGGGAAGACACAGTCACATGTGTGGGAGTCAGGGATTGGTTAGGGTCCTGCTTGAACCTCTCAACACGTACGTTGACCAGCGGGTTGCTAATTACTGGCAAGGGAGCCTTCACTGTCACGGGGCTAACAGGCATTTCATACACCACAAGCTCATCACTGTCTGAGCGCAGCAGGGACCGGGTGGAGTTACATTCAGAAATGGAAGACAGGGAGAGAAGGGTCAGTGATGTGGATGGCTCGCCCAGCAGTAACATGGGTTCCTCTTTCTTGAAAAGTTTCCGGGAAGGTGGGCTGGTACTTCTGCGTGGGCGCCCAGCACGCTGGAAAATACTGTCACGTTTCTTCTTCTCCTCCTTGTGTGGTTCCAGCTCATCCTGGGTTAACATCTGGCACTTGCCTGCCTCTAACAGATCAAAGCCAAGGGCTGCAGCAGCCAGTACTGCTCCACAGCCAAGCAAGGCGAGTTCCCATTGTTTATGGTGAGAGCTGCCCCGCTTGAGGCTATTGGTTGGTGTGAGCTGGGGAGTGCTAGTGGCAGAGTTCATGGGGGTGGACTCCTCGTTGGTATCACTAGGTGGGCCGTCCCAGTCTCCAGTCTTCTGAAATGGGATGCAGAGGTATGATGGGGTGCGCCCAGGTGAGTGGTGCCCTTTGTCTTCATTAAGACTCTCATTGTCTTCATCTTCTGCAAAGCAAATGAAAAATACTTTGCATAGGCATAATGGTCTCAGTAGAGAACCATAACAGACTTTGCACACATTAATGGATTAAGCTTCACAATGCATGCAAAGGAAGAAATGCCTTCATCTTAAGCACCAGCCATTTAATAATAGTCATACATGAACAGGCTTTTCTCTCCAAACTGGGCAATCCAAGATTGCACAAAAAACTTTGTACTTGGGGGCGTGAATTTAGCTCTCAAAGCTGTTGGAGACTGCGAGCACTGCAAAGGTGGAAAACAGATCAATCACATGATCAACTACTGGCTCACCAAGATTAGCATTTCTGAAAAGAGCTCTGGTGAGCACTCCAAATTGAAGCAGACATACACTTAAGAGCATGAATAGAAGATTGGGGAAAGAGACAAGAACATGTCCCCTGGTACTTTTGGTAAGTGAAAGAAAGATCTGTGCTTATTCTGCAGCACCCCAAACATCCTTTCCCAACAGCAGTGATCAACAAGAAAGGACACAAAGTCTGTAGGAAGTGCAGCACTTCCACAGATAACGGAGCTGGACAATGGTTGTGAATAGTTTGGAGACAGAACTGATGAGCAGCAAAGTGAGAGGGAATTAGAGTCTGAAGGGACTGTAGGGGAATGAACACACAAGAAGACGACAAAGGAGAGGTGAGAAAGAGGGTCTTTGTGGAAATAAATGTAAAATAGTGAGCCAGCAAAGTGAAGACATTGGAGTAAGATGCTGTAGGTGAGTTGAATTGCTCACTGAAGGGGTGCATGTCTGTGTGTGAAATGAAATACATGGTCTGGCCTTACCCATCTCTGCTAGGCTGGTGAATCCTGGCAAGGCAGGTGTAGTTCTTTGGACCTTCCCTAGGTTTGGAGCACTGGATGACCATTGTTTGTATCCATCCACCAGAGGCTTCAGGCTGGAGGAGGAGAAGATGGGGAAAAAATATAAGTAACACAAGACTAGTATAACAATGGAGGATAGATCTATCAATGGTTATTAGCCAAAAGTGTCAAGGATGCAACCCCATGGTCTGGATGACCCTGAAACTCTAACTGTTAGAACCCAGGACTGGATGACATGGAATGGATCACTTGATGAAATGCCCTTCAGTCCTTCTGAAGCATCCAATACCAGACACCGCAAGAAGACAGGGTACTAAGTAAGATGTACCATTGGTTTAACCCAGTATGGTCATTCTTATGACCTCTTCCACCTACATTTACAATTAGTAATATCCTGTTTAGGACCACAAGCATGGGTCAGTTCATCTGCAGATAGACACAGCTAATACCCTGTTGCATTATGGAGTTTCGTAACAATGACATGTCTCCATCACTAAAGAGACTAATAATAATAATAATAAAAAATCTTTCTTTGTCTACTACAGTGTGGTAAGCACAAAGATGCCTACTACAAGTCAATTAAGTGTGTGGGTGGGGGATGTTACAAAATACCATCTGAGCAGAAGATACAGAAGCAATTAGAGAAGGTACAGAAACTGGCATGAGTCAGTTCTTTTACCAACTTCTCGCAATTCCCATCTCAGGGCAGGTGCTACAATATATACCAAACAAAAAAAATTAATTTCCATCAAGAATATTTCAGCATAAAATATACTACAATAATGAAAATTGAAAATAACTGCAGGGAATGGGATGTGCCAAGGTCATGACTACATAACTGCCTAGTGTACTTAACCCCTCCCCTTCCATAAAACAATTCTAGAGTAACCAGTTAACTGTAGCAATAGTCATATGTATAAAACCAGCACACCTTGGAATGACTATATTATAAAGACAACAGTCAATTAAAACATTCTGCATAACTGTATACTTCATCTTTTTCTAGACCTGGGTCAGAACCAAAACCTCTAATTCAAACTCACCAAACTTCAGGAGAGTACAGATCTGCAGCTGAGCATTTTATGGCCCAGACAGATCTTTACTGTCAACCTACACAGGCTTGATACCATCACATTTTTTACTTCCTAAGGCCACCGTCAAACCACTATAGATGGCAACACTTTGAGCAGTACAAATTTTTGTCACACCAGCAGTCAGAAAGGATGTCACCACCCTCTAATTGTCTGGTACTATCTAAAAAAACCAAGGAGTCACGTGGCACTTAAAGACTAACAGATAAACTTGCAGATTTGAAAACACTTCCTTCAAACCTCAGAAGATTTATATTTCACAGCTTAGGTGAGGAGTTAAGACACACCTAAGAAAGTCAGAAATTGAGAGAAAGGAGATCTAACAATGCCAATAAGTCAAGATCAACAATCTCACTGTACTATGGATCTGTACAAATGACCTCAATAGGCTGGGAAAGAGCATGTTTAATGGTCTGAGAATGAGATGGCAAATCAGAAGATCTGAGTTATATTCTTAGCTGTGTTGCTGACTTGGGTAAAGTCACATAATTCTTCTGTGTCTGTTTTATAATTCAAAAATGGGAATGGCACTGTTCTTCCTCCTGGTGGTTCTCATTTGCTGGAACATTCTGCACTTCCACATGCCTTTAATTTAGGACCTGCTGATACCTTCCTCCATTAAACTCCATGACACTTATCTGTCATTTAAAGATCTCAAAGTATTATTATTACAGACTTCATTATGTGGGTATGGGTTTTCTTTACTCTCTGTTTAATTAAGATGCCCTTATAGCTCACTGGACAGAAGACTGTATTTTTGGTGCGAAATTGCAAAGTCTACACTTGATTTTGCACATGATCAGTTGGAGGATGACTGCTGTATTTGTATAATCCGGGAACCATAAATATTGTTTTAAATTACATTAAAAGCATCCAGTTCTCACCTGTCTTGAGTTATCATTTTTTTTACATTAATAATTCTCACTGAAGTGTGTGCAGTATCATTCCATGTATCTGAACACAGTCAGCATTATGCTGATCTTATGTCCTAATAGATAGTGTCCATGTGACTTAGCAACATGGATGTGATTAATGGGGTGACTTATAAAAGGGCAAAACTCTGTATCGTGATTTTTTCATCCAAAGACATGCTGTAACCACGTGAATAAACAACATAGTAGCTTTAGTTATAGTTAAGTATCTCAACTATAGGAACACGGATAAATAAACAAAGAAAAGGAGATATTAAAGAAGCGATAGATGGTGATTGCAAAAAAAAAAAAAAAAAAGTGGCAGTGTGCTTACCCTAAGGCTTTTGATAAGCTATGTAGACAATTTATATAGGGTCTTTCTCTCCAGGAGTTGGTAAGGTGTGTATTAGGCTTTCAATGTATATAGATATTAAACAGCAAAACAGTGAATAAGGCACAACTATTGTCACAATCTAGCCTTCACCTTAGTCCTGCTATCCCTGAATATTACAGAGGTGTTCTAGGCTGCTCAAAACAGCACGACATCAACTTCTTCTGCTTCTCTATGCCTCCTTCTAGACACAGCCGCCATCATAAAAAAAGCAGGGGTCGAAGATTCACTGGTACTGACCAAGTGAGTCTCACTCTGAATATGAAGACTAGGAGTGATCAGAATATTTCCCAGACATTGCTGAAAACCATTTCCCTCCCTTCCAGATCACAAACATTGCTACCCAAAGTCCTTGCAGGACTGACAAGGAAACTTCTGCATATCACAGATGCCAGTAGGGTGTGCTTGAAAGCAATTCAAGATGTATAATCCACTCCGTAAAGCACATCACCTCTGCAACAGTACCATATCTGAGGTAACAGCACGTAAAATCATAACTGACAGAACTAGCAGCTAAATTACCTACTTCCCCACCCCCTTTTCACCTTTTCTGGTGAAGTTTAGATTTTTTCAGTAGCTTTTTTTGAGAGAGAAATGTGATGGGGTATTCATATATTTGTTTCATGAGAAAGTAGAGTTACTACATTTGTTCTCCTCAGCCTCCCTTGACATTAGAAAATCTGTTGCCCCTCTCCTTGGGAATTCCTACAAGTCCCTCATCCTTTAGCTTGTGAGCTGGTTAGATCTCATGCAGTCATTAAATTTCCAAACAAGTAATGGGATCCTTAATAATATCTTATCTGAAAAAAAGCAACTCCAAAAGCCCCATGTCCCTTAAACATCAGGATGAGGCATAGGTACAGTACTGATTTAGATAAAAGGGCTTCTGCTACTGAATTTCCAATCCGCTTTTTGTGGAAAATGGATTTTATCTGAAAGACCCCCATCTAAGGTTATGTCCTGCTTAGCTTGTGAGATCTAAACAGATCATAGTGCAAAGGCATTTAGCCACCATACAGCCATAAATGCACGACCAGTGCAACCAAATATTAAAAACACACAAACCTGAATAACCCAATTGCTGGTGTAAAAATGGAAAGCGTCTGTCCTTTGGCAGAACAAGAATCTTTTATGCCACAACAGCAGGCTGAGGCCAAGTCAGTGTATCGGTTGACTTGAGCTCTACCAGGGGCGGGGACCTCAGAATTAGGAAACTGAGGGCTTCCATCAGATGTCCTAAAGTAAATTTCACAGAAGTCACATATAAATCTCATAACACTGAGCTAAGCTATGTTCAGCCTTAATCAGTCCCTGTCACTTCAGCATATCAACCTATTATTGGGTATGCATATCACTGCGGTCCATAATCAAGCTTTAAAAAAATAAAAATAATCACTGTCATCTTGCAGTGAGTGGCTTTACATAAACCTGAATTTAGAGCGCAGTTCATGCTAGTGAGTTTCACTAACTCCAGAAACATAGTGTCAATCAATTTCAAGGCCAGAAGGGACCACTGCAATCTGACCTTCTGTATAACTAAACCCACAGAATTTGTTAAAAAAAAATCCTTAAAGGATATCCATGAGAAAAATATCCAATCTTGACTTAAAAGTCATCAGTAATGGAGAATCCAGCATGATTCTTAGGAAATTGTTCTAATAGTTAACCACTCTCACTGTTAAAAATGTATGCTTTATTTCCACTCTGAATTTGTCTAGCTTCGACTTCCAGCCATTGGTTTGTGTTATATCTTTCTTTGATAACACAGAAGAGCTCATACAAAATATTTGTTCCCTGTATGTTGTAATCAAGTCATCCCTTAACCTGTTAACTTTGGTGAAGTACATACACTGAACTTCCTGAAATTATCTATACAAGACATGTCTTCTAATCCTTTAATCAGTCTCATGGCTCTTCCTTGAACTCTCTCCAATTGATCAAATTGTTACTACACCTTGGGTTTTTTTTAAATCCTATTGTAAAAAGACATGGCAAAAGATGAAGGAGGTAAGGATTCAAGTTGCCCTGGCAGAAAGGTATGTAGGTAACTGAAAGGACAAAAATATTGCTAGCCAGGATTGAAGAACATGGCATGGCTCTGCAAGAAAAGCTTGCATGGAGACTTTTCACCTATGTCTGGCATTTAAGTGAGTCTTAATATTTACCTTTAACTAACCAAAGAGAAAATAAAAATGAATAGTGTGTCTCAGAGTGATGGGAGCTTATTGCAGCCCTCTTTCCTTTAAGCAGTCTCTCAGTCTGGCATGATTTCAATGAGCAGCAACAACTCATCACATATTCATTGCATTACCCATTCAGGAAAACAGTCACCATGTTCCAGATGCTACTCTGTATGATGCCATGACCTTAACCGAGTTCCTCTGTAAGAGATAAATAGGCAGCCACAGAGAACATCAGGAACAGGCAAATACCATCCTCCCTATGCAAAACAGATGCTTCAGCCTTTCCAGCTGCTGTTTTGCTAGAGAAAGAGCAGAAAAAATAAGGAAGTTTTTACTCAAGAGTTCCAATGAAAGGCTTCCGGACTTCAAGGCAGATGTATTTTCCTACCATCAACATTTTCTCTCCCCGTTTTAAACTTAGGGCAGGTGAAAGGCATGGGCCTATTTACTAAAAAAAGAAACTAATTCTAGAGCATTATTTATAAAACTGAAACAGCCTGAGTAGTGGCCATGCAAGCTCTCTCCATACTGCCCTGCCAATGTGCATCAAAACCCTGGGCTAGAAAGACTGCTGTTTAAAGAACATGTAATTTAGTTTCCATGATGTGTTCAATCCTTGGCTTTTCTAAGTGGGGTAATCAATGCCAATTTTAATGGGAGGGTTAGTTATATGGCTACTTGTCTTCCACAAATTTTGCAAACTAAAAGACACCACTCATTTCAGATTATCTACTCAAAAACTATCAAAGTTTTTTCCACTACAAATTTGAACTGCATTCAAACAACAACCGAGGTGTAAAAGATCCCATATCCTACCACACCAAACCTGTGAAGGGTTTAGTCCACTCAGATTTTTTTTTTATTATGCCATTAAAAATAAGTAATCTTTTAAGCAATATCAAAAAAATGCTGAGATTTTGATCCTAGCATATAGCCTTCATTTCCTAGGTATACGGAGCCAGGCCTTTCTCAGTGGTGGCAGATGACTAAACAAGGAGTAATGGTTTCAAGTTACAGTGGGGGAGTCTATGTTGGATATTAGGAAAAAAACTTTTTCACTAGACTGACTAGAAGGTGGGGAAGCATTGGAATGAGTTACCTAGGGAGGTGATGGAATCTCCACCTTTAAAGATTTTTAAGGCCCGGTTTGACAAAGTCCTGGCTGGGGTGATTTAAATTAGGGCTGGTCCTACTTCAAGCAGGGGATTGGAGTAGATGACCTCCTGAGGTCCTTTCCAACCCTAATCTTCTTTGATTCTATGATTCACTGGAGACTGGAACCACAGAACAGAAATTACCAGCAAAAGACCTGGCACAACACCTTGATAGAAATACATGTACTTTTCAAAAGACAAAGAAAACATCTACCTCACTCCTCTAATTCCAATTTAATAATATTACACAAAGGAAGGAAAATACATAGTTGAAGGATGTCAGTAAGGAGAATGGAGAGGACTATTTCAGCATAGTCCAAAGGGAGTATAAGTCAGAAGCTGAAGGATATTGGTATACAGAAACTTTGCCTGGATATTAGGAAAATACAAATAAAATCTGAGAGTTATTAGCTGTGCAATACTCTTCCAAGGAAAATGGAAGACCCTCTACTATTTTTCAACTTCACTGGACAAAGCACTGGAAAGCACACTGAAAGGAACATTGGACCACTGAGGATGGATTCAATGCAACTTTACATGTTTCTTCTGTCTAAAGGATGCGAGACTATGGATAAATAATTATTTCAGCTGAAAGTGTGGCAGAGCTGCAGAACAGAAATGGAGTTTTACCACACAGCCCTTCTGAAGACCAAATGATCATAAGCAGGTTTAAAGTTTCAAAATCCTCAGCCATTCATGCTTCCCCTAGGACCTAGTCCTATTTGTTCTTACCCATCTTCTCCTGCAGCTAACTCCTTGTGACAAAGAGAACTTGGTCCCCAGGTACGCCCTTTCTTCTTGTTGCTTCTTTTCTCTTCCTCTTCTCCTTCCTCCTTCTGGAGGACTGAATTACATCCCCATGCTTTGCTGTTTTCACCAGGTGTCACTATGGAAATCAAGAGGGGAAAAGAAGGATGACCAGGTGCAGCATGAAAAAGAAACAAAATGCTGCCTGTGCCTCCTGGGTGGCAATACAGACCTCTTCAGCACTGGTGAAGTGAAGCAAGGCGCAATGCTACAGCCCCTGAAGCTACTTAGCCATGCATCTGAAGAGAACAAAGTGCACCAATTTCAAATGATTGAGCCACGCCACACCCATATGACACAGATAATATTTTTAGGGCTGGAGAAACGGACACAGAGATTATGTAACTCACATAGGGGGTCACAGAGGAAAGATGTTTGTGGCAAAGCAGGAAATCAAAGACAAACCCAAAAGAGGTATGGCGAAGGCAATGACAGTGTAATCCTCCTCACTATTCCTCATCCCTGACCTGGGAAGAGTACTCTGAGAGGACATTCAATCAGTGGTTTCTCTTCTACAACTGATAAGAGAATGGAGATCTGTCTTTCAATACGTGAGATCCACACTAATCATTAGGCGACACTACCTTCACATTACTCTTCAAAAGGTACTGATGTCCCCAACTTCCTGGCTGCTTCTTATGATGGAACCACATTACCACACCAACTATCTTCAATTTTCTTGAAATGTTATTACCACACAATTTTAATTCCTTTGCCACAAACTTCTCTTTAAGCTTATCACCAGATTGACTTCAAAAATCCATTTTGAATGTGCAAATCCATTCCATAAATTCAGTTGTAACAAGTCATCTGTATCCTGGAGAAATATGCTTTCAAGTGTCCAGAAATGCGTGCTAGGTTTGGTTTCTGTGAGAAGAAACATTCCCCGCCCCTATTTCCCCTGGAAGGCCTCATTCAGTACTCAAAGTCCCGTCCTAAATAAGACACACAGCACTCCACTGCAGATCTTGCTAAGCACATCACATCCTTCCCATGTTCAGTGTTATAGCAAGCTCCTTACACTGGATGGCCCTGAGCCTGGGAATGATGGTAGGACTTGCAGGTGGACTGGAACAACTACTAATCAAGCTTTTCCTTTTGTCCATGGTTGGAGATGCCTGCACAGTGAACTTGTGTTGGAAATCTGTTAAAAAAAAAATCATGATTAAAATGCTCATTCATGAAACACAAACTAGATTATTAATTCTTTCTGGTAACTTTGACTTCGTCTTCCTCTATATGCTGCTCCACAGTGTTTGAATCTTAATAACTGCTTTGATTTGCTGACAGATTTATTGATGAAGTGAGGAATTTCTCCCACAAAAACTCATGCGATAAATAAATCTGTTAGTCTTTAAGTGCCACATGACTCCATGCTTTTTTTGCTGGACTGGACTAAAACAGCTGCCCCTTCGGAATTTGATTTGCTGGTACAGTATGACCTGATCCCATGACTTACACTTCCCTGCATTTATTTCCTCCATTCTGTAAATTCCCCCAATCTTCAAAGTGTCTGACGAACAGAACCGTAACTACGGTGGGGCTGACGGGGCAAAGCCCCGGGTGGCCTGGAGCAGCTCAATGGAGCTGCTCTATTAAAGGGGTGGCTTTGTGGCACCAGCTCTAAGCGCTGCTAATGGGAAGGGGCGCGTTCTGATTGGAACATGCCCCTGGTGGCAAACCACCACTTTACGGCTCTGCTGACGAAGTGGGATTTTCTCCCACGAAAGCTCATGCAGTAAATAAATTTGTTAGTCTTTAAGTGTCACAGGACTCCTTGTTTGTTTTAGCAAATCTCTGCAAGCATATAAAACCCTCAATTTGCACACACACTTCATGCAGCCTGAAGATTAGTGCTATACATTAGGACACAGTTTCAAAGGAGTCAGGTATCTTGCAGCACCTAACCTTATCATAATGGACTCACTACTTTAATTGACAGCCATCCTAATTCTCCCAACCACTTTCCCAGGTGCTGACCAACCAAATGACATTTTCCATTCACTCTTGAGGGAATGAAGCAGCAGCATAAGTCTCTATTTAATCTCACTTCATGTGTTAACTAGCCACGCTGAGAAGCTGAGTAGTGTATAACTCATAACCTTCCTTTAGCTACTCAACATGCCCCTTGGCTTCCCAAGCTCATGTCCACACAGTAGTGCAATAGACTATGTTTTCTGTTCTGATAGAAAATATGCCCACATCAGCTTTATTTCACAATAAGAAGGCTCCAGAGTAAACACTTCCACCATTTTCAATGAAAGCGACCACTTGGGATATTAAATTCCAGAAGGGTGGCCATGTTAGTCTGTATATAGCACAGACAACAAAGGTCCTGTGGCACCTTAAAGACTAACTAGTCTCTTCAGGCATTGGCTTTCATGGGCTGTAACCCACTTCATCAGAAGCATCAGTACTCCAGTACTTGGGGTATTGTTGAACTGCCTGCTGCACTGATAATTACAATTAAGATTTTGCTTTAAAATTAACTTCCCAATATCAGCTGCTGACTTCTAGCCACAGGACAATCTTAGTTATCAGGGTTGTAACTAGGCCAGGGCCAGCGGGAAAAAGCCCCAAGCACTGAATTCTAGAAGGTGCTGCGCTGGTGGTGGCTAGGGCAGGAGGAACAGGATCTGTCCCCAGCTGCCGTGGGGTGCCAGATCAGTCCCAGCACGGCGCCCTCTGGAAGTCAGTGTCTGGGGCTTTGCTGGGGTGAGCGTGCAGGGGCAGGGCCACCAGCGAGTTGGGGAGCTGGGTGCTGCTGGCGGGTCCAGGGAGGCCCTGGGGCTGGTGAGAGTGGTGCACAGTGTGCTGGGCCAAGGGCTGGCGGAGCCATGCAGCAATGGGGGCATAGCTGGCAGCGATGCCTGGCTCAGTGCCACAGCCCTGGCAGCCCCAAAGAGGAAGTTGCTGGCTAGCAGTAGCATGTCACCCTGAGGCCTGCTGGGGTCTGGGGGCCAGAGCAGCACCCCCCACGATTCCCTGTACAGCAGCTGGGCACCTATCTGCGGCCAGCAGACCTCAGGGCCCATCCTGCGCCATGGCCCTGCTTGCTGCAGCTTGAGGATGCAGGGCAGGACAAGCTGCAAGGATGCTGAGCCAGGTGCTGAGCCAGGTGCAGCAGCTGTGGCCAGCCATGTCCCCCTTACTGTGTGGCCCTGCCGACCCCCAGCCCAACACATGGCAACCTACAGGTGAGGGCTGTGCACTGACTTCCCCCAATAACTCCCCAGCGGCACGTGGGGTGGCAGAGATCTGGATCTGCCCCCAGCCACCACCAGAAGGCAGCTGGGGACTGATCGGACCAAAGATCAGGGGAGGGCTCTCTTCCAGTTGCTTGCCCCAAGCGCCCAGAGGGGTAGTTATGGCCCTCTTAGTTATAGTGCATTATATTGTTACCACTTCCTGGTTTTGCCTATAATCAATCAATCACCTTTAATTTCTTTATGCTGAAGAGGTTGGGATTTCTTAAAGCACATCTTGTGACAGTAAATAGGCCGTTCTATTACTGCAGATACAAAGGAGCAACATTTAGCAAACTCATTTGGCTGAACAGAGGACTCTCCTCCAACTCTGCACTGCAGCACCACTGACCTGAAGGGAGGCTGATGTGATTGCCATCCTTCAGCTTAAGCCGGTTCTTCCTGAACTTGCCCATGCGTTTCTTTACCCGAGGCTTTTCCTGGCAGAGCTGGTGGATGATGATATTGAGCTCCCTTTCTAGGATGTCGATCTCACGTTCTGCCAACTCCTGCTCCCGCCGTCGCAGCAGCTCCTCATGGTTCTTCTGCTGGAGTGCAGCCTGGGTGAGTTCCTCCTCCCATGTGCGCAGCTCCTGCAGAGAGGAAGAAAGGAATACCATGCATCACAAGTGTGACATACTAGTTCTGAGATAGTTCTAGCTACAAGAGGAGCAAATCAAATAGTGACTGGGTCTATTACTGGCCTCGATCACATATTCAGCAAGGAGGATAAAGACTGAAGTGACAACAGACACAGAACTCTACTCTCCCCCTTCAAAATGTCCTTCCAGTTCAGGGTTGAGGCACTCTGCTAGAGAAATGTGAAACAAGCTTGTTCTGCTTCTATCCATGATGTATCTGCTCTGTGACTAAAGAAAGGGCTTCCACCTCTACAGAGGTCAGAAAGGCACCTTTCAAAGAGAACTATGCTGACTGTAAAATAAAATAACCATTTTCAACTCTGGCATGTTAGAAGTTGTTCCCTTTATCGAATATAAACTATATCAGCTTAATGGGCTTTCCATAATATTTACAGTTAGATATGTAAATTAGAGACAAATATTTCAGTATCAAAGACTGAACACTAGACTATACATCAAAAGATTCTGCTCTACATCAGAACTCTCAGTAAGCATAGGGTGGACTATGCTACTGGGGCTTAGCCTAGAATTTCAAACATACTGGGCTGGTTCAGGTCTAGGTACTGCCATTATCACAGGGAAACCAAGGAATAAGCCTCAAGACAATCATTTTTGTGAAAAGTGGCATTATATGTCTACATCAATGAACACAGCAGAATTTCCATCTTCTCCAGCAAGATAACATCTATTGAACCTGGAAGCTTGTTTTCTAGGTATTTAAGGATGATGGTTGGGGGAAGACATGGGATATGGAAACTTATTTCTATATGATTTGTTCAGAATTTCCAGCTGTTAACTCTCCCTGGTTTCCCTGCCTAAATCAGCATCTACATTAATTTGTAGAAACTGACTTCAAAGCAGTTTAAAAATTAAATGTTCCCATCTACTGCATCATAAGTCAAGGGGGAAAAAAAACCCAAAACCCAGCTCCAATTTTAGGAACATGGTTACCAAAACAGGTGAACTAGAATTACTGATGGAGGAAGTGAAATCAGATATTACAGGGATACCAGAAAAATGATGGAATAGTAGTCATGAATGGCACACAGGTCCTGAAGGGTATCTTCTCTTCAGGAAAACATAAACAGAGGTAAAGGCAGTGCAGGAGCATTTTATATGAATGATGATATAGACTGTAAAGAAATTAGAAGTGATGGAATAAATACAATGGCACCTGTTTAGATCAAAATCACTTTGGGGAAGAAAGGCAACAGAAGCTTCACTGGGATAGTGCTTGGGGTATGTTACAGATTCCTAGGATCCAATCTTTACATTGGTAGAGACTGCTAATATTTTTAATAAAATAAATACTAGTGGGAATTGTGATGATGATGGAGGATTTAGTTCTGAAGACACTGATTGGAGGATAAGTGCTACTAATAATGACAGAGCACAGATATTCCTGGATGCTATGGCTGAAAGTTTTCTCCATCAAATAGTCACTGAACCAACAAGAGATGATGCCATTTTAGATTTAGCATTGAACCATAAAAGAACTGGCTGTAGAAGACAACCTGAGTTCGATCATCATGAGCCTACTTAGTTTAAACTAAACAGAAGGATAAACAAATAAAGGTATGCAGATAAGGGTCTTTGATTCTGAAAGGGCAAAATCTAAAAAAGTAAGAAAATTAGGGAATTAGACTGGCTTGAAGAACTCAAAGATTCCTGAATGTGGAGGAGACTTGGAATTACTTTGAGTCAAAGCTGCAGAAGCTATCTGAAGCCTGCATCTCACACAAGGGGGAAAAAAGCACAGGGCAGGCTTCCAGACCCATCTGGACAAACATGAATCCTGCACAGGTTATTAAGAGAAAGCAGAAACCATACAAAGAATCAAAGAAGGGAGGGATCAGCAAGGCAAGCTACCTCCGGCAAATCAAAAAGTGTAGAGTAAAAGTGAACTGCAAAACCAAAGCAGAGTTGGACCATGTAAAGGAAATTAAAAACAATGAAGAAATAGCACCACTAAGCACTGAGGATGGGGTGCAGATTAAAATAATCTAGACATGATCTAACACCTACATGAACGCTTTGCTCACTTTTTCATAAGGGTGAGGATCTTACAGATAATGGCAAGGTGGCTATGGACCAAAGTCATGAAAGAAGAAATTAGCACATAGATGGAAGTCAAACTCAAACAGCTTAATGGAACTGGGGTGGCCCAGATGACCTCCATCCAAGAATATTAAAAGAACTGGCATGTGAAATGCCAGCCCAATAGCAAAGGATTTTTAATGAATCCATAGGCTTGGGGAGAGGACAGGGGTTGAACTCTGCGGCTAGAGAATTGCCACTCATACATTTTAAAGAGAGGAAAAAATAATCTGGGAAACTATAGGCTCATTAGTTTGACCTCAATTGTATGCAAGGTCATGGAACAAATATTGAAAGAGAAAGTATTTAAGAACATAAAGGTAAAGGGAAGCTGGGATAAAATATAACAATATTTTACAAAAGGTAGATTATACCAGACCAACCTGATCTATTTCTTTGAGAAGATTTTCTAAATAAAGGAAATACAGTAGATCTAATCTACCCAAATTTTAGTAAGGGATCTGACACAGTTCCACATGGAAATCATTAGTTAAATTGGAGAAGATAGTGGTTAACATGAGAATTGAAAGGTAGGTAAGAAACTAATTAAAGGGGAGACTATGCTGGGTCATATTGACAGGTGAACTGTCAGGCTGGAGGGAGGATACTAGTTTTGTTTTTTAGAGACCTGTTTGGGACTAAATTTATCTAACATTTTCACTCATGACAATGGCACAAAAGTGGGAGTGTTGTAATAAAATCTGCAGATGATTCAGAGTTGTGAAGTACTGCCAGTATGGAGGAAGACTGGAATATCACAAGATGACCTTGAAAAGTGGAGTAATAGAAATGAATGTATTTCTTAGTCTGTATAAGTGCCACAAGACTCCATTTTGGTTTTGCTGAAATAGGCTAACAGGATTACCCCACTAGAAATGGGATGAAATTTAATAGTGCAGAGTGCAAATTATGCATTAGGGACTAGCAACAAGAATTTTTGCTGTAAACAGGGGACATATGAATTGGAAGCAAGAGCGAAGGAGAAAGATCTGGGTCCATTGAGCAATTACAGGATAACTATAAGTCACCAATGTGATGTGGCTGTGTAAAAGGCTAACATAACCCTAAAATGCATCCCAATATTGGAATCTAGTAGAGGTAGGGAAGTGTTATTACCATTACATGAGGAACTGGTGAAACATCATCTGGATAAATACTGTGTGAATATTTCTGGACTCTCATCATTGAGAAAGATGAATTAAAATAAATTGGAACAGATGCAGAGAAGGGCTACTAGGATGATCAGAGAAACAGAAAACCTATCTTATGAGAGAAGATTCAAGGAGCTTGGTTTGTTCAGCCCAACCAAATGAAGGCTGAAAGTAGATATGATTGCTCTCTATAAATACATCAGAAATATAAACACCAGGAAGCAAGAGGAATTATTTAAATTAAGGGTCAATGCTGGCACCAGAACAAATGGCTATCAGCTGGCACATTAATAAGCTTAGACTTGAAATTAGATGGTTTCTAACCAACAGAGGAATGAAGATTTGGAACAGCCTTTCAAGGGGACCAGAGGAACTGTGGCAAAGCCAGGCCAGATGGCTATAGAAGAGTGATTGAGGATAGATTTGTCAGCCCTAGAATGCTGAAAGCCCTGTTCCCAGCAGGCAAAGGAGAGACAGCTACAGGGCAATCAGGGACGCTGGGGCCCAATTAAAGGCTGCTTCAGACCTACTAAAAGCCACACCCCAACTAGCACACAGCGTGGGGGGGTGAGGGAGCTGGGGAACAGATGGACAGGATGGGAGAGCAGCAAGGCTTGAGAGGTTTGTCTCAGCACCAGGAGGCACAAGTTATAGCAGCCCTAGCCATGGTCAACGCTCATTCCTCTCCCTCACAGGGCCGTCCCTTGGGTAGGGCGAGTGGGGCAGCCATCCAGGGCCTGTGCTTTGCGGGGCCCACACCGCTGCCCCCCAATCCCATGCCGGGGACCAGGCAAGCTGGCAAAAAGTGGCAGCCTGATTCAACACTGTGGGTATCATGCCCCCCACCACGCCGCATGCACTGCTTTTGGCTCTGTGCCAGAATCAGCATTTGTGGTGGTGGGGGGGGGGGGGTGGCAGCGCTGAACCAGGCTGCCGCTTTTCGCCAGCTCACCCACTCCCTGGCATGGGATGGCCAGCACAGGGGCCTGCCCCTCCCTAGCTGGCCTGCCCCACCCTCCAGTGCTGGGGGGGGCGGGGGGGCCACAGAGGGCTATTCGCCTGGGGCCCCGCACCCCTCTAGGGACGACCCTGCCTCCTCTAGAGAGGGCTGGGGGACAACAGCAAGAGAGGGCCACTGCAGCAAGGGCCCCACCTGAGGGCCTTACTGGAGGGAAGGTCCAGGTCCAGACACTCTGGCATCCTGTCCTAAGGTTGCCTACTAGGGAAGTGCCCGACAAGCTGAAGTTAAGGTCAGTGAGGCTGCAGTACCCTCAAGAGAAGCAGGCTGTCCGGAAGGGCCGATCTACTCCAGGCCTGCTATGCCAGGGAAGACAGAGATCACATGGTGTGAGCTGGGAGAGTATTCTGCCACAGAACAAAAAACCCAAGTGGGTTCATGATTGATATTGGTAAACTTGTGAAGAGGATGGTATAGTGAGATAGCCCACATGCCATCATGGACAATCTGCAACTGCTAGAAGAAAACTTCTCCAGTGTCTGGAGATGAGACACTAGATAGGAAGGGCTCTGAATTAGTACAGTAAATTATGTCCAGGTGTCAGACTTGTGGGTCTCACTGATGTGCACTCAGGGTCTAACTAATCGCCATATCTAAGGACAAGAAAGAATTTTCTCTCAGGTCAGACACGGAATAAACACCAAAGTCTCTGTCATTCTTTGAAACATGGAGCCAGGGTCACTCACTACTTAAATTAGAAAAAATGGTGTATTGTCTGTAACCTGAAGTCTTTAAATCATGATCTGAGGACTTACATAATTGCAGGAATGAGTGGGTGAGGTTCTGTGGCCCATAAAGTGTAGCACGTTGGACTAGATGATCGTGATGGCCCCTTTTGGCCTTAAAGAATATGAGTCTACATGCTCTAACACAAATCACTACAATAAATTTAAAGGGAGAAGTGAGGTGTTTTTTGTTTCCTTTTAAATGTTCATTATACAGAGTTAATTCCTTTCAACTCATGCCAACATGCACCTCCTCTGTGAACTCAGAGAAGTTTGAAGTTAACTTTTCACTTTGCCCTTTGTTGATGAAATGGATCAACTGGAACTAAGTGATCATGAGATCTCCAAATCCTTTACTTTCCCCATTAAATATCTTCTTCCTTACTACAAGAAGAAAAGAATTCAGAAAATCACAGAGTAATTATCTTCAGAGTTGGTCAATTTTACTGCAGAAGCAAAAGCTGAAGAGTGCAAGTTAAATTTCCTTTTGGTTTGGAATCGTCCTGTTAAGTAATAAGGATTTTTAAACTGTTTTCTCTCTCATTTGCTCACTCCCCCCCACCTTTTTTATAAACTCACTGTTATCTGAAATACTGTTTTAGAAGCACAATAATAAGCTTTATTTAAATCTACACTCACTGGCAAGATAAGTATTCTATAAAATGTCTCTCTCTTAATGCTACAGATCATTCATATTTTTACTTCTATAGCGATAATACCAGAAGCTCCAATCAGGATCGGGCCCACCCTAAGCTGTGCACTGTACTAATACTGACAGTCTCTGCTCTGAAAAATTTATCAGTATAAAAAGACCCTCCACATTTAAATAATTTTAAATTTTAATTTTCAGAATTGATGGTTTTGTTGACTGTTTGCAGATCACTCAGACTGGACACTGAACTTGAAATTACAACTGTTCCATATTCTCCTATAAAGCATTAATATAATGCTGTTGTACCAAGTGTACCAAAGGCCAGATGAATGCCCTCTGCCATGTCCAAGGCCTGGCTTGTGCTGGTGGGATGGGGGATGGCCAGGGCTGATGGAGCTCTAGGGTTGAGGGAGTTCTGGGGCCCACAGCCCAACAGTGATGGGGGAGGAGGGAACGGAGAGAACCCAGGGCCCAGCTGGCACTGGAGAGGCCCTTGGGACAGAAGGTGTGGTCCGTGGTTCTGCCCCACCCCCAGGGCTGGCTGGTCAAGAGCAGACCAGGCAGTCTGGGGGCCCTGTGGCTGCAGCCCCTAAAGCCCCTGCCTTAATTCAGCCTTGAGTGTACCAAGGGACGACAAACACTAGAGGGAAGTGTTTATATTCAAAAACACTTCATGTGATTTTTAAAAAAAATAAAATAAATAAATGGAACCCATTACTATTTGCAGGCTTTTTTGCTTTATTTTATTTCTTTTTTTAAAAGAGCACTTTCTCCCACCAACCCCTACATTAACTTTTGAGCCTAAAGAACACCATACTTTAAGTGAAAATTTCATTTCTGACTAGCTCATTGTTCCCTTAACCTTGCTTAAGCATGTGTTCACCAGCCACATTGGGGAATGTCACTCCATTGTAATACAATTATAGGGACTTTCTCCCCTCTTTTTATACTGAACAGAGCTGTATAAACTACATTCCAGTGTATACTAAGCAGGACCGTTGCTAGTTACGTTAAGTTTTCTGACAGTAAGCAAGAACTTCATCCTCATTCAGTGAGGAGGCTTAATTTTTGGTGGCTGACGTTTACCCTCGCCTTGTCCTCACTATACCCCAGTGCTGTCTCCACTTAGACTGCTGACACACACACCCAACCACACAAGTGATTCTCTTAAACTTATTAAAAAGCTCAGTGATGGTATGGAGAAGGGGAAGGATGAAAAGAGATGGCAGAGGGACCTGCTGGTGTCTTCCAAGAAAAGAGAAAAAAATAGGACCCAGAGTATCTTGGGGACAGCTTCTTCACTGACTATTTGCAGCAGAGACCATAAAGAAAAGCATATGGAAAGCAGATATCTTAGTGAACTAGCCATCAGCTGTGTTTCTTGTTCCCCAGCCCTGCATCATTTCCAAAAAAAGGGAGAACTCTTGCAATAAGAAAAGGGCAAATCAGGTACAACCCACTCTACTTAAACTTTTCTTTTCGCTGATCCATCCTTTGAGGCTTTCCATTTTGTCTTTCCTGTTGCTTTTGCCTTTTAGCAATCCTTATGGTTTCAAAAGATCGGAACCTGGGGAGGAGAGAGATTAGAGGCTCCACGTGTTGCAACCTAGTCACTGACACGGCAAGCCACAAAATTCTGGTGGCCGAATCCAATATGTTTTATGTCTATTTGACACCTACAACAGCAATGCAAAATTTAGTTCTCTATCAACTAAATCAATGAAGTGGGAAACTCATATGACTTGTGACAGAAAGAGGTCAATACCATTACTGGAATGACCATGTGAAAAGACTACTAAAAACACAGGCATACTGATGTTTTCAAAAGCTTCCTGAGTACTTGATGAGCCAGGCTAATTCCATATAAACTGTCAAATTAGGGAGGAGGGTGTACCTTGTGCTCCCATACCTGAGATATAATTTTTTATCTTAATGAAATGAAGTCTCTAGCCCTTCTGGTTGTCACTAAAACCTTGAAGAGATGACCATGGTGTAATCTGTACTGATGTTTGCTTGAATTTGCAGGCAGCCTGAAACAGCAGCTGTGAGAAGTGTGAACTGCCTCTTTCCTAGTATTTGAATGTTAATACAGAAGCCTAATAGTAAGTTTTTGTCATGCTTATTGACAATGTCACTGGCTGATGACACAGGCAAAAATGGAGGCACCATCACATTATAGAAACACCTCATTATTTTCAACTAGAACCTTCTTTCAATGCCACCAGAGGGCAGAGTTTAGGCGTGGAGACAGAGAGAAGAGTGCTACAACCTATTTTGTTCCCATTCCAACCCTTCTATGTACATATTAAAAATGCCAGTATTTAAAAAAAAAACCAAAAAAACCCAAAAAAAACCATTATCCCTAGAGTGCTCTGTAACAGGGATGGCCAAACTGGAGCTTATCAGCCACAAGCAGCTCTTTTACAGTTAACGTGGCTGGTGGAGCACCCCATGTTCTCCCCATTCTCCCCTTGTCAGATTTGGGGGGGGGGGGGGGCTTGGAGCTTCTGGCCAGTGCTGGGTTGCTGAGGCTAGGGCCTTCAGTCCTGTGAGGTGCATGCTGGGGCTGAGGGTTTGAGCTATATGAGAAGTGCAGGTGGGTGCCTCCCCTGGGGCTGAATCCTTGAGCATTAGCAGGTACCCCCAGCACTTGAACTTCTGAAGATCATCATATGTAGTTTGGAAGACCAGTAAGTTTCACCATCCCTGTTCAGGATGTGAAACTGCACAGGGTCACAGAAAAACAAACAAGGAGTCTGGTGGCACTTTTAAAGACCAATAAATTTATTTATTGCATGAGATATCGTGGGAGAAAATCCCACTTTGTCAGATGTCCCATGAAAGCTCATGAGATAAATAAATTTGTCAGTCTTTAAAAGTGCCACCAGACTCCTTGTTTCTTTTGCTGGACTAGACTAACATGGCTACCCCTTTGGAACTGGACGGGGTCACAGTCCAAGATAACATGAGAGCAGGATAGTCTTCCCTGTTTACCTTTTCTTTGGCCCTGAGTTGATCAAACATTTCCTGGATCTCATGCTTCCAGTCTTCCTGCAGGGAGTGGAAGGAATCTTTGGGCATTTCAAAGAAGCCAGACTCCTCTATAGTAGTGAGTTGGTCTAGGATGTTGGTGAAAGATGGTCGTGAATGTGGGTCAGAGTTCCAGCAGTCTAAAATAGAACAAAGGCAAGCAAGTTGTTAAAATATCCGAATAAGAAGGTTTGAGGCTAATCAAGTGGCAAATGCTTTTACTTCTCCTGAGTTTCCAAAAACTGTGCACCAGCTATCATATTTTTGTTACCCTGCCCATCTCAGTCCCTGCTTTCATTGTCTTTTGTCTCATCCATTTGCCATGTCTTTTCTTAGTGTACAAGCTCTTTGGGGCAGAGGCTGACATTTGAAAAACGTCCCTGATGTGGTTGGCCTCTAAGGGCTACTGAAATACAGATGTTAAATAAACAATATATTGTTAGAGACTGGCTCAATTTATAGATAACTACACTTCTAAACCTGTTAAAAAATCCCACAGCATAAATACTTTTCCCAAATACTTTAGTTTAAATTCTGCGTTCTTATGGAACACAGATCACATTTGTTGTTAAGAACCAGAAGCCTGGCATAAAGGAGCAAAGGTTAGCACAACCTTCTTCTGCGCTTCGCTGAGTAGTTGAAATACAAAGCCATACCAAAGCTGCTGTGTCCTCACTGGTGCTGTGCTCTCCCATGTGTGCTGCTAGGACGTCTATAGGCATGTCTGAGAGTTCTTTTGCTGCAGTAAGCAGAGCTGCCCTGACTCCTTCCCAGTGAACTGCAAGAAAGCTTGTCTGTTCTTCTGCACGTAGAAGGAATTGTGAGAAGTGTTTGCAGGATACCAGCACTCTCATGATTTAACCTGTAACCTCACTACAAAGTGGGCAGGTTACCAGCCCGAGAGAAAGCAAAGCTGGGCTTTAACTCATATCCCAGCTGTGCTGGCTAGCTGAAGTTGAAAGGACTACATAACTCAAGTGAGAAGGCTGAACGTGCAGTTGAAAGGGAGGAGAGGGACAGCAAGCCTGAGCTAATCCTGCACTGAACATATATCCTATAATGCACTTCAATCTTGCTATCTAGTCCTAGACAAACACAGTCAGTCACTGACCCCAAGTTGTGCACTGATATTTTTAAAATTCATCCAACTTAATCTAACCTGGATTTGAGCAACTGTATTTCAAAAAGTAAACTCAAAATGCAGTAACTTACTCTATTTCACACCTCTCCAAATACAGAATTAAAGGCCCATTTTACTACCACACATACAATTCTTAGCAGCTCCTAACAGTATTTAAAAAATGCTCAGTATTATAGAAATCAGGCCAGACAGATTAAATAGAAAATGGTGTATAATAAAATCCCAAGCTCTTATATTACCCATATCCTACTTTCAAAAATCCCATCATGCTAAGTGCCAAGGGCAGCTGTGTTAGTCAAGTTCAGCAAAAAAAGCAAGGAGTCCTGTGGTACTTAAAGACCAACAGATTTTTTTATCACATGAGCATTAGTGGGAGAATATCCAGCTCCAAAGTGTCTGACAAAGTGGGATTTTCTCCCACGAAAGCTCATACGATAAATAAATCTGTTAGTCTTTAAATGCCACAGGACTCCTTGCTTTTTTTTAATCATGTTAAGTGGATCATTTGAAATCCTTACGAGCAGGAAAATTCCAATCTTTCAATCCTCTGACCTCACCTATGTGCCCATTTCCTCAGCAAAAGTCAGTTTCTTAGTCTACATTTTGTCTCCTACTGCAGTCTCCATGAACTCCTGCCTGAATGGTACACATTTCCTTTAATTCTAGAGAACTCCTGCATGCCATGTCCCAACAAAAAGTCAGACAGGAGAAGCACACATCAGTACAGTCCCAGGTGACAGATTGCAACAATCTCATATTTCTAATTGCAGATACAGAAACTGTAATACAGAGAGCCCTCGCAATGTGTTCATGTAACCATACCTTCCAGTCAGTAGCTGGAGGGGCTGAAGCATGGGCTTGCCACATGGCCAAGAGAATTTGGGCAGGAAAATAGGATATTGTTTGCTTTTGGAAAAAAAACATTTAGAGCATTTTTAAAGAATATTAATATTGTATTGATGCTTCATAATTTTAAATTGCTATTTAGATTACAAGACCTCAAGTCAAATTCATCCCTGCAATAGCCCTATTAATTTAACAAAGTTACATCAGGGATTAATCTGAAGTCCTGTTTCTTATCCCCTTTGACTTTGAGATTTTGGTTTTGCCTTTTTTTGTTTTTGTTTTTTTTTTAATTTTTGAAACTCCTTCAGTTCTCCACTCGGAATTTTGATTTTAAGATTTTGTGCCTCATGATGCTGTTCTTCAGGCACCTAATCAGGTTCCAAAAGCAACACAAGTGGGAATGTTTTCATTTTTCTGGCTCACAAGGTGCTTCTTATATCTATGTGCAGAACCAGAGATGTTCAAAAGGGCTTTAAAGCTTCCCTGCTGTTGACCAATTAGTAGTGATAGGCAATACAGAAAGACTGTCAACGGCATAATCCCTTCCTCTCTATCTCCAATTTTGAAGCATGGCAAAGCAAACATGACCCAGTGTAAAATGAAGTGTTACAACCAGCCAAGTGCATGAATGAGTTAGCATGATAACTATGCAGGTGGTCCCATGGCTTTTATTTTCCCAAGCCTAGGTCTGCCATTATCTGCACTAATGAGGACAGCTGTAACTTACTAATCTTTCCTCTGAACCAGGCAAGCTGAGTTTTGTCATGTCAGTGAAGACCACCAGGGCAGTAATTCAAAAGTAAAAACAGCACCAGGGGAACTAGAGCTCATCAGGAAGGGAAATGGTGTTTTTGACAATTTTGATGAAGGGGGAGGAAAGTGATCATTTTCATATTCCCTTCCAGTTGTTCTCTCAGGATATGATGAAGCTCAGGCATTAAAGTATAATTTGGCATGCCCCGGAACCCTCCTAATTGATGGGCCCCCTTCCAGTATCGGGCTGGCCCCAGCTCAGATAGGCATGAGCGACCACTTCTCAGTACCACATGCATGGGTTGTCACTTGTGAGAAGCAGCAGGAACCAGGTCTGGCTTCAAGCCTCCTGTAAGCGGCTCAAAGCCAGATCGGGCCCTGGAGCAGGATTGGGGCTGCGGGAGGAGGTACAGAGGGGCGGGCCCCAGGTCCTGACAGGGGCCAATAACATTTCTGGTAGGTAAAGATGTGGGGGGGGGCGTTGGGGTGTTCACTAAATTGGTGTAACACTGACAAGTGGGGCTGTTGGGAAATTCAGGGGGGATATAGGTGAGGGTTTTAGAGAAGCCCCTGGCTCTGTCTACTCAACGCCTCACACACTGGCCTCTAGGGCTGTGCCTGCCCACTCAAATATGCCCCACCTCACGCTGCACCGGAGCTGTCCAACAGAAGGCCAGGCCCAGGGCCCTGTGCTGTGCTTGCTTACCCCACCAGTTCCCCGGGGCAAGGGAGAATTGCCCCTTCAGCTGTGCCCCACCCACCGCATGCTTTGCCGATGGTGCTGCAGCTGCCCCTGAGGAGATCAGGCCCAGAGCCCTAAGCCCCGTGCCATGCTTGCTTACCCCACTAGGGGCCCTCCAGCAGTGCATGGACTCCAAGGGTGGGGGCAGTGGAGAATCACCCCTTTTTCCTTCTCCAGGCTGCGCTAGCTTTAGCGCACCATGCACGTGTGCAGGGAGACTGGTCAGCACTTCAGAGCAGGGGAGGCATGCCTCCCCCGTTCTCTTTGCGCTGCCTGCCCTGCCGGAATGGGCCGGCTTCTCTCTCTATTTTTAGGGGCTCTGGAATGCTCGGCTCCCTAAAAACAGACCCAGTGTTTGGAGACTCCTAAAAATAGAAAACGGAGCCAGAACGCTGCATTCCAGGACCCACTATTTTTAAATGGTAGGCCCTGGAATGCAGTGTTCTAGCTCCATTCTCTATTTTTAGGGGCTCCAGAACGCTGTTCCAGTGCATTCCAGCCCACTTTAACTCCTGATGAAGCTAAATATTCAAAAGTGGAAGGGTGGTTGCTCTATGTTACTGATTTCAAATATAGGGCATGTGACTATTTCACACCTCCCAATATGTTCAACCCCACCAACATCCATATTTGATTTTAAGAAACTCTAACTCCCTTCTCCTAAGAAATCCGGTCAGTATAAAATGGACTGAAACTATGAGTGCTTGATGCTATCATTAGCTCTTCTAGATACATCTTATTGCCCTGCATTCTTTGTGCTCTATTTAAATTCACTGGAATCAGACTGCATGCCTTTTGTCCCAGTAATGTGTCCTATGTGTCTCCCAAGGGAAATCTCCATGAACAAGTTACACTGGGGTCCATCCTTAGCAGCTACTGTTCAGTCAAGTGCGCATTTACTGTAATCTCCTGGTAACACATCCACCTGACAAGTGGCTGCCAATTTTATAATCAGACTGTCATGAAAGTCATAGCTGCAGTAATGCAGATCTGCACACTGTATCTGCAATTCTATGGCTTACTGTTTTAGCAAAACATGACACAGAACTTTTGATTTTTAATTCAACTGGGTTTGTAATGTATACCAAAGGACAGAGAAAGAAAAGAGTATTCCAAAGCAGACAAACCTCACAGTGACACACATACTTACCACAGAATCACAGAACTGGGAGACACCTTGGGAAATTATCTAGTCCACTCCTCTACACTTTTTGCAGGACCAAGCATTATAGAGTAGACCATCCCTGAGAGGCATTTGTCTAACCGAATCTTAAAAGTTTTTGATGATGGGGGTTCCACAACCTTCCTAGGCAACTTATTGCAGTACTTAAGTGCCCTTACAGTTACAAAGTTTTCCCTTATGTGCAACCTAACCTGACCTTGCTGCAAGTCAAACTCACTGCTTCTTGTCCTATCCTCAGAGGTTAAGGAGAGCAATTTAAATCCCTCCTTCTTGTTTCAACCTTTTATGTACTTGAAAACTATTATGTCCCTACTCAGTCTTCCCCTCTCCAGCCTAAACAAACTCAATTTTTCAGCCTTCTCACAGGTCATGCTTCCTTGACCTTTAATCATTTTTGTTGCTCTTCCCTGGGCTGTCTCCAATTTTCCTGAAATGGGCACCTAGAAGTGGACACAATACTTCATCCAAGGCCTCATCAGCACAGAGTAGAGTGGAAGAATGACTTCTTGTGTCTTGCTTACAATACTCCAGCTAATACATACCAGAATAATGTTTGCTTTTTTTGCAGCACTTTTACACTATTGACTCCCATTTAGCTTGTATTGTGATCCACTATGAACCCCAGGTCCCCTTCCCCAGTACTCCATCATAGGCAGTCATTGCCCTTTTTTTATGTACGCAACTGGCTGGTCCTTCTTAAATGGTGTATTTTGCTTTTGTCCTTAATGAATTTCATTTTACTGACTTTGGACCATTTCTCTGGTTTGTCCAGATCATTTTGAATTTTAATCTTCTCCTCCAAAGCAATCCTGCCCAGCTTCATATCATCTGCAAACTTTATAAGTGTACTCTCTATGCCATTATCTAAATCACTGATAAAGATAATGAACAGAATCAGACCCAGAACTGATCCTTCAGGGACCCCGTTCAATATGCCCTTCCAGCTTCACTGTGAACCACTGATATCTACTTTCTGGGAATGGTTTTCCAATCACTTACGCACCTACCTTACAGTAACTCCATCTAGGGTGTATTTCCCAAGTTTGTTTACAGGCAGGTCATTCAAAAACTTCTCAAAAGCCATACCAAACTCAGAACATGCTACATTATCGCTTCCCCACTTATTTACAAGGCTTGTTACCCTGTGAAAGAAAGCTATCGGGTTGGTTTGATATGATTTGTTCTGGACAAATCCATGCTGACTGTTACTTATTACTTTATTACCTTCTAGGTGTTTGCAAATGGGTTGCTTAATTATTTGCTCCACTAACTTTCTGGATATTTGTGTCAAAGGCAAGTCCAAACCACCAAACAGGAAGAGTCAGAAAAATTGGATTCTGATTCCTACCTTGCCACTGACTCACTGGGTAACACTGGACAAAGGCACTGCACTTCTCTATGACTAAGCTACCCATCTGTAAAGCAGAGGTAATATTACCAGATTCACAGGAGGGTATTGAGATTTAATTCTTTCATGTTTGCAAAGCACTATGAGTCTCAGCTTGAAGCATCATATAGAAGGGCTAAAAATTCTTATATAATTCTATATACCTATTTTGATAAAAATTAAGAATTGAATTGAAATGGATGATTCAGAGGACATTTAAAGAGTTAAAGTAGCCAACTGCACCCTAAGAAAGATTTATACGTTCTTTTTAAAAACTATGTTAGTACAGTAACTTTTGTGGCTATCTTTGGTATTATATTCACACAATAATTCACTTTAAAAAAAATAAAAAAACAAACAAACAAAACCTTCAACCATCTGGGGCTTCTTGGCATGTCAAAGTCATGCTTTAATCCCCCTCTTCCTGATGGGAAAAGAGATGATGTCTACCACTTGTTCTATATAGAAATTGACATTCTGAAATAACTAGGTGTACAGTAAGCCACACAACCTTCCTTGTAAGATAAGTGACTCATCAAAAGTCACATACCAGTACAGTTTCACCACCCTTGTACTCCAAATAGCATTCATTTCAAATATTGGCTCAATGCTATAATCAGATAGTGTTCCTGCGATTACACAATTCAGTAATTTGGCCTAGTAACTCAATGGCACAGCTGATTTTATGAGTTCAGTTCACTAGACCATTCTGATTATATGTAAAATAGTAATAATAGTATTGGGCTAAATACCAACAATGGGCTGAAGTCGCAAAATTCAGAATCAGACTTGCATTCAAATACTCCCAAAATATGGTGGTATTTGCATCTGCGGTTTTGGTGTAGGCTCATCACCTGCATTCAAGACTACAAGATAACAAAAACATCCCCTTCACAAAAGGTTTTATTTCTGCAGCCTGGAGATCTTACAATAGCAGACTCACTCTGGCTTTTGCAATAACATTGTGTGGTGCTATATGATTGAACATGACCATTTATACCAGTGATATTGCCACTGTTAAGCAAGTGCAAAACATCTGGTACAAAGAATGTCATGTAAGATGTCAATGGAAACGTTATGATTTGCTAAGTATGATTATCCTGCTTATATGCATATATAATTTTTGTACCTGAAGTTAGGAATATTGGACACATGTATCTTGAATTCATGTGCTGTATTCCTGAGTAACCACACCAGGTAAGATTTACATGGAGGCTAGGCAGCTTTGTGTTCATTAAGGAGACTTTACTCTAACAATAGGCCATAGAAGAAACTCATCCGACCCAGTAAGTAAACCTTGTGGATAACCCAGCACAGATATGGATAATGGCAGTCTCTCTAAGTCATCAAAGCACATAAGGACATGTGAAATGTTCATGCAACCTGGACCCATCTTAAGCGAGTAACTTTTCACAAACAGAGACTGTGAGCTGTATTTCAGCCAGTAAATTTCCAACCACATGGCAAAGGGTATAACAGACCCCTGAGATGTCTTCATTTCACCTCTTTCCAGCCCTAATTTTCTGAACTGTGATTTACAACTAAAAGTTGCATATTGAACAATGGTTCAATGTGCAACTCACTGGTAGCTTCCAAACTTCAAATCTTTTGAAAATTACCAGAGAGACTTTACCAGCCAGCAGTCGATACCACCACCACTACAAAACTGAAATAAGAATTTTGCATTTACTACATGTAACTAATCTATTAACCATTTTAAACTCATTCTTTTATTAATAAACCTTTTATTTTAGTCACTAAAGGATTTGCATTAGCATGATTATTGGGTAAGATCATATTAATATATTGAACTGGCTAAGTAGCTGATCTCCTGGGATTAGAAGGACCCTATATGTGATGAAATTGGTTTTCAGAAATCACTCATCACAGAGTACAGTGTCTAGGCGATGAGACAAAGGCTGGAATTCCTAAGGAGAATGCATTTTGCCTTCTTGTAAACCAACTTGTGAGATAAAGTTTATTTTGTTACTATCTTAGTATAATTTAATGATGGAATAACCACAAGCTGGGGGAGTCTATCCTATTCCTTAGCAATTTGTCCCAATCTGGCAATCTCAGATGTGACCCACTGAGACACAATGACATATGGCCCACTAAGTAAAACCATCTAATTCTGTGGTTAATTCTGTCAGCTACTGAAACCCACAAAAATAGGGACACATTGAAAGCACTCTAGAAAAAAAATAAACACTGTCTCTTTCACTGCAATTGGCTCTTACCTTCCATGAGTTTGGCAAAAGGTTCTGGGCATGTGGATGGGATCGGAAGGGCAAGTTTATTCATAGCAACGCCGTATGCTACTGCTAGACCATCAATTCCTCGGAATGGTACCTCCCCAGTTAGCAGTTCCCAAAGCAGCACACCATAACTATTGGGAGAGAGACAGAAAGTGTGTTTTTGGCCATGACAAACCCTTTATTAAATTGCAAACAAAAATAGGGCATGAGGCTCTCTTATTTACCAAGATTGCCCCACATATAAAGGATACTAAATAAATATAACATTTTAAATAATTCTTACAAACAAAGAAAAAAATCTAAATGGATGTAGTGCAAGAATGTCTGTAAACAGACCACCTGATTTTGTGGGAGTTGACCAGTATTAATCTGCACAGCCCCCTCCTCCTGAATTTAGCTGTCCTGTTTGGCAAACTCCCTTTTCCCTCAGGAAGTGATAGGCTGATTTGTCAAGCATTTCAGAAGCATAGCCAATACAGGAACAAATTGGGTTTCACTCTTTTAAAATAGTCAAAACAGTTTACATTTTCATTTTGAGTGCAAAGACTTTTTTTAAAATAATTGTGTGGGGGTTTCTCAATTCCCCCCTCTAAACTCTCTAAAAAAAGCACGCAGCAAATCTGTGTAAATCTGTACAAAGAACAGACATATTTTCTTTACACAGAATTTAGTCTTCCAAATATTTTTTACTGCATTCATTACCGTAACTTTTAAGTACCTTAACCAGACTACTCACACCTTTATCAATCTCTGCAGCTTTCCATTCCCCAAAAGGAAATTGCTTTTCTGTCTTTACTTGATTTGGGATAGCTAGGTCAAAAAAATGGATAGGCTTTACCTTTCACTCTGAAGGCAGAGCAATTTGTGGTCTTTGTGGTTATTCTGATCATGCTAGTTCACAAGCCTGAAGAAGTAATGTCTGTGGCAATTTAATGACATGGACTGATCTATGATTAAATGTAGTAGTTCTGAAAGAAACATTTTTTGTTATACTTGTGATGCCGTTTGGTATATGAGTGACCATTTAGAACATTACTGGTATCAATATCACAAAATTACAGTAAATCATATGTTATGTCAGTCAACTTTAGAAAAGTCATAATTTATTTGTATGTATCATCTTTGTATTGTAATTAATGGATATGTGCAATATTTCTGTACCTAAAACATGCTTCAGTAGCAAGTGACAGATTAATCTCAGGACTCTCCAGCCTGACTGAAGGCCAACCAAGAGGCATTAACCATAAAAGGCCCAGGGAGAGAAGCCAAAGGCTATATCTATGGGTCATCAGGACATGTAGGGACATGCTCTGGACAAGAACTCTGCCTTGCCTGCATGCTCGGAACTTTTAAGTTTATGTCTGAAAAATAGGAGGTACAAGATCTAGCTACTGATTCGCAGTCAAAGACTGAAATGCAATAAAGGGAGTCGTGTATTTCTTTTTGGAGCTTCTTGATAGCCAGTGCAGGGAAGCAGAAGCACTGTTTGTGACTTGTTGATAAATTTAACTTCAGTGTTAGCCAACAGCTTGGGACAATCTGTTCTTCTTTTGTAGCCTGTCCTGACCTTGGCATTTTCAGTAGGCTATCCTATGCACATGACTCACACCACCAGGGCAAGACTAACTCCCCTGTGGGCCCAGGGCTATAAGATTTTGTGGGGCTCCTGGCTGGGCTCTGCCAGCCTGGGGACAGGATGGTGGGGTCTCTAGCACCTGATGGGCCATACTTACACTGGCACCTCCACTAGTGGGGGCAGCACTCCGGGATAAAGGGGGTCTGAAGGCCTGTGTCCTGTTCTCCCCCACTCTCCATATCACCAGCAGTAGCAGCATCTCATGAGGTCAGAGAGAAGCTGTGGGCTCATCGCTTGCTCTCCCTCCTGCTGTGGGGGCAATGGGGCAGACATAATAGGCTCTCCACAGCTCCCTCCTCATGCCCAGGGCAGGGGCAGAGGGGCCAGAGGATGTCCTGGTTGCCAGTGAGCTGTGACAGCCTGGACAGTGAGGCTCCTGCTCTCAGATTCTCCATCCACCCTCCCCATCTTCCCTTTCCTAACAGTGTCCCCCCAGTCACATCCTCCTCTACTCCAACCTACCTCCCCCAGCCACATAACACCCCTACCCCCTGATTCCACTGCATCATCTCATGACCTATGCCTCCCTCACATCCTGCCCCCTTCATCACATCCTCTGGCCCCTCATATCCCTGGTCCCCTTCTGCAGCCCCTAAAGCCTGTACATTAATCAGGCCCTGCTCACCACTCCTAAAAATGAATAATGATTTTTTGGGGAAGGGATTGGGATGGATGTCACCTCTCTCTTATAACATGCTACTGAACTTTGAAGAGGAGTAGTAACATAATCCGTTGAAACAGTCTAATAGGAGGAGGCAGGGAAATCAAGCCTGTCTAATTATGTTTTTGCATAAGTTTTGTATAATTGCATACATTCAGGTGCAAAACTTTGGAACTATATGCCACTCCATTTTAAAGATATGCTGTTAACTGCACTGTGGAAAACTAGTTGTTTTTATGGGGAACACAGAGGGGATTAGCTAGGTGTCATGTTTATAAATCTAAAAAAAGTATGTAAGCTGACATGCCATACTTTCTGTATTGGGGGTGGGTGGGTGGGTGAGACAGAAAGACAGAGATAAGCCCCAAGAATGGGGACGAGGAATGCCTATTAGTACTACCCTATCTTAAGGCTTTCATTAACCTTGAAAATGTCCATAAGAAATGCTGAAAATCAAGCACTTTTCAACAATACTGTGTTCTTAGAAACTAGTAATGACATCTTATGGTCTTAGACTTGCATCCAGAATTTTTGTTTTCTTAAAGTCATTACAATTTCTTTTTCCTGCCAGGGAGTATTTTCTGACGAAAATTCCAATGCGGTCCCTGGTAGTCAGCCTTGCAAACTTCAAACTGGGACAGAAGGAAATGGGATAGTTCAGAAATGTGAGAGGTTCTCTCTGTTGGTCTCCCCCCCCCCCCAAAAAAAAAAAAATAAAAGCAGGGGTGGGAAAACTATTTGCTTAGCATTAAGTCTTGTGAAAGTGTCTGGGTAACCTAGATGTGGATAATTTAAACTACAAGAAAACTAAGGAAACAGTAGATAATGACATGATTTTCTGATTTCACATAAAATCCATCTGCAACGAACCTTGAAACCAGTATCAGGAACAAAAACAAAACAAAAAGATGGTCAGAGTAGAAAGGGCAATATGGTAGTGAAGAAAGGGAAAATAGCCAACTAGGCAGGTTTGTGGGAGTGTTCACTACAGACCCAGGAAGAAGTGGTTAGTGGAAGCCTTGGAGGACTGCCACGCCCCATCCCAAAAAGAACTAGGAAAGGTGAGTCTCCTAGCAGGCAATCTAGGGAGGCTGCACAAGAAGCAGTCAATCAGAGCCTAGCAGACTAGTATGAAAGGATCTGCAGGACAGACTGCTGCAGGAAGTCTAGTCCAGCAAAACAAGGAAAAAACAAAACAAAAAAAACCCAACAAAACAAAACCAAGGAGTCGTGTGGCACTTAAAGACTAACAGATTTATTTTTCGCATGCTCAGGGAGTGAGGACTGTATTTCTAGCTGGCTGCAGCAAGGATAGCTTCTTGGAGAAGATAGTTGCTGGGAGGGAACAAGAACAGGATCTTGGCTGCCTGCTGAGATTTACTGGCTGAATGTCCTGAGAAGGGGCCAAGAAGGTGCTGTGGCTGTGGGGAAGTGGCCCAGTGACTGAAGTGGCACTGAAGGAAGTTAAGGAAACACAGTAGGAGGTTGCTATCTATAGGCTTTCTCGGCTGGAATCCAGACTAATGGGTAAGGTCCCCCATTCACCAGTGCGGGAGTGGTTTGACTAGCGGAAAGGTAGCCAATCCTGGAAGAGGGAAATATGGATGGTGATGATGGTCATACAGTTGAGTTATAAGAGGACACTGCAATACTTGAATTGAGGTGAATCTGCAGGTAGAGAAAACAACAAGGGAGGCATCATTTGGCATAGCTAATCCCCAAGACAGCCAGCAGTGATGAGTGGACCCTGTCAGAGAGGGTCTGAAACATCTGATTTACCAGCAGCTATGCTGGGTTTTGGACATGAACTATCATCTGTGATGTTTACACAGGAAGAACTACTCCCAAAAGAGGCACTTCTGACAGTGATGGTGACGTATCAAGTAACCAGTATTTGCTGCAGCAACTTCATTTCTGAAAGTTCAGTTTTTAAAGGATTCTCTCCACACTGTAGTTAAGGAAAGATGTGGCAGTGGAGACCTTATCCCTAGGCAAGAAGACACTCAAATGTTTGTCATAACCTGAAGTTTCTTGAACCAGGCAGAAATGTCTACATTGGACATTCGGATTCTCAGAACTGGTCTGTGTTCCACCCATTATACTAGTGAATGTGAGTTACAACTAGGGCCTACTGTACATGAACTCATGTACCATTGACAATTTACTGTTATTTAACATTCACTCTGAAGCATCCCACAGCATTTTTCAAATTCTAGCTTTTAGTTCATCTACTACTGAAATACGCAGTTGTCTCTAGAATCAAAGACCACCACCATTTAGCACAGTCAGCAACCCAAAGTGTATGACAGGAAGTGAAGAAAGAACCAAATCTGATGTAAGCCAGAAGGGAAATTTTTAAGTGATGTGAGTTGGAATATGAGCCATGCTCTCCTTTTTGCTTAGCAACTGATGCGACATAATATACAGTATATACAGATTCCTTAACAGAAGCTAGTATCAACCCAACATGCCATACACTGCTATGTATGTAATTCATTTTTATGAGTGACATGTAGGTTTAACGAGACAACGGCCCTTTAAACCTCTTAATACTAACAAAGTAGTTTGTGTGTCTTGCTCCTCTGAAGCAACAGCTCCAGCAGCTCATACGTGCCATTCCTGAACAGAGGTCTTCGCTCCTACTTCTGATAAGGAAGAGAGTGAAATTTACTAGGACCCTCAGCAGTGTCACTCGCAGCTTCTTCTGCTCCTACAAGTACTGCTGAGCAAGCACTATGAACATGACCATGATATTCCCTCAGCAAAGAAATTTAAAAAGCAGAGGGGAAGGGCAGACATGGGATTCCAGCAATCCAGCACTGAATGTAAATGCTTGCAAGAGATATAGTTTTAATTCCTGGTCCCAATTCCTTGAACATCTCTTTTCCGAAGTATTCAGAATTCTCTGGAAACAATATTTTCTGCCCCAAATGGTGAGAGAAGGCTGCACCACGGTGTTAAACAAAAAGTTTTCCAACTAATTAAAAAGCAAGACTGACAGTCTCCAGGGCTTTTTTTTTGTAATGGTAGTCAGGGGTACCGAGTACCGGCAACATTTTTTTTCTGATGGTACTCAGGGGTGCTGAGTACCAGCACCCTTTTTTCCTCACAGTGACGTGGCCCTTAGTTCCTGCTGCTGCCACCACTCCCTGGCTGAGTAGCAGCAATTTTTTTTTAAAAAACAAAAAAGGCCCCGACCATCTCTGAACAAAGTGTCCTCCAGGCCTTCTCAAGCAGAAGATTAGTGGTCAGAAAACAAAAACAAGAGGATAGACGAGATTAATGTATGAAAGGAAACGTCAGCAGAGGGGCTCCTGCCCTTCCTCCCATCCACTCATTTTAGCACCCCCAAGCCTGTCTCTAGCCCTCCCCTCCAGCACCTACCTTTTCTTCAGTGGGGAACAGAGCCAGCCGAAAAAGTTTCCTGCCTTGCTGCGCACTGTGCTACATGCCTGTGCACTGCAAGGCAGCACCCCCAGTGTTTGGCGCTCTAGGCAACTGCCTAGGTCACCTCTATGGTAGGAACAGAACTGCTTTTATCCCGTTAACATCAGGTTTAATCCTCCTCGGATTTTCAGGGAGTCAGTGGGGCTGTGTGATACTGCCACCTTCTCCTGTGACATCCCTGACCGTATTCAAAGTTCTTAAATTCCTCTCTGCTTTTAATTTTTAAATAACAAAAGTGCTCTACTTTCCTTCTCTGCCTCCCTAAAGGGCCTACACTTAACATGAAAAAGGAACTTACTCTCTCCCAAGTAGCAACAGCAAAGTTAGATGGGGTCCAAAGGATGGAACCCCAGCCCAATTCCTTCATCTACCCAGTATAAAGCCACTGGAAAAACAGGTAATTTCTATCAAGAATTAAATCTCATTTCATTTCTTTAAAATACAGATTATAATTTAATACTGGTGAATGGTAGAGGGCTAGAAACACTTGAGACTGTTTATCCTAAGAACAGCATGCTGTGCTAGCTTCCCTCAGACCATCCTCTACCAGTATTACTTAACACTGACTTGGGAAGACGACCACTGAGGTCGTATTTCTCTAGTTTAATCTCTATACACTATTGAGTCCTTGGCTTTTCTGCTAAAACTGCTAGCAAAGAGAATAATTAGTGATTTTGGTATTGTGATTAAACAGTGTCCACTGGGTACTGAACCGTCACCACAGACTCATTTTACATAGACAGCTGAATGGTCTGTTTCAGTCACTATGGACCTAGGAGGCTGGATTCAAATCACCATTCTAAAAAGTATCCAAAACCCAGCCTCTGAACCACCTCAGTATGCTAGTTAAATATTTCTAAATGACTATTATTCTATTCCCACAGGTAAATCATTTAAAATTCTTGGTACATAACTGATCTGAAAGTGCCATACATGCACATTTAATAAAAAGGTTGGTGCTACTGTGGCATCATTTCCTTCATTAGAGTAATAGCACTGACACTGTGATAAAGAAAAAAATAGTTTGTAAAAAGTGCACCGCTCTTTCCATCCCTCTTAGAATTGAAAAATCTTTGCCACACCCATATGTGGCCTGCAGTTCTTTATGTCTCATCACCAAAGGTCCTAGAAATCAGCTTGCCAGGGAAAGAAGCAGAATCTGTGTATTTGCAGAGAATCTTTAGCTTTTACATTTTGAAAAAAATAAAAATAATATGAAGTGGAATTCCAATTATCTAATCTAACTGGTACTGGCCTTATCAGATAATCAAAAAAAATCAGATAACTAGGATAATGGGCAGGAGTCAGACTGTCATCTTAAAAATTGTAAATATATCAATAAAACATTGCGTTCAACTGAGACCTATATGTCATGACTAGGGAAACTAAATTTCAGTGTTTCATTTTAATCATTGAAAAACATGGATTTTTTTTTTTTTTTTAAATCAGAGAATTTTGAGGGAGGTTATCACGGAAAACGAGGATCTCTGTTCATCACTAATAAAACCAAAGGCTCTCTGGAATGCATTTACTCTGAAATTCTTCACCACCTGCACCACACATCCATTTTCACATGAGTCCAAAATGTAGCCCAGCATTTCATTAGCTGGGAAAGGAAAATGCACAAAGCAGTAAATAGCAGCTATGTCTTAAATACTGAGGTAGTTCGCTGAGCATACCCTTTCCCAGGTGAGCTACATCCATGGATGGAAGGTGCTATACAACAGCAATGTACATCAGCAGGAATCATACCTACAAATAAAAATGTATGGATACCTGGTTTTCCAAGTTTTTAGAAGCAGTGATGTTTGGTAGGTGGCAAACAACATGGAGGAATCACAGTTAAGTAGTTCCAGGACCCAAGTAACACCTTCTCACTCTGTGACCTTGTACAAGTTTCAGTTTCCATATTTCATTTTCATCCTTTGCCAAGCGGAAGTAAATACCTATTTTACCTGGCAAGGCTATTGTAATAATTAAGTATCTATAACAGAGGTGGTCAAACTGTGGTTTGTGAGACACATGCTGCTCTTTTAGCGTTAACATGTAGCTCAGTGAGTTCCCCACCCTCTCCCCCCATTCTCTGCCTACCAGACTGAGATGGGGAGCTTGGATCTTATACCCTGCAGCATGGTGGTGCTCTACCCAGCGAGGTGGAAAAGGTCCTGGGAGCTCAGTAAGTTTGGCCATCCAGGATGGAAGGACTGTTTGTTATGTGTTTGAACAGCACTCAGCAGGCAATGATCTAAGACTGCAGCCTCCATGTTATTGCAAAATAAAAATCCAAGTTATAATAATGAGTCGTGCATGCTAGGTAAATGTAAATTATTGTTTATTAACGAGTTTAACTAGGGCACTGGTAGCAGAAACCAGTCCTTGGCTCAGAACATCACTGTAGCCTATAATAAGCATCTTCTCCAGCAGCTACCTATGCACCTGTGCATCAAGCAGATGAGCTGGATAAGACCTCTGCCAAAAGGCCAAGAGCCCTATTTAGGCAGGAGCTCTTCCAATAAATTATGGAGGTTTTTAAGGAAAGATGTTGGGATAAAAGAGTTTGCACACCTCAAGAAGGAAGTCAACTAATTGTAGTAGAAGTAGTGGTAGAGATTAATTGGAGGTTGTTTATCAGGCAAATTCCAATCTGGCAGTGATTAGCCGGGAGGGTGGTGTGAGGGAGCAACATGTCTAATAGGATAAAAAAACAGTCTGTCCTCTCAAGGATTTCAACTGCACACTTGGGTCAGAGTAGGAGTCTTTAATTGTGTCGTTTGTGAAGAAGCAAATGCTCTCATGATAAGGCACTGATAATACTGTCTGGGAGGCATTTGCCTCTCTGTATATGCATCTCAGACACCATATGGCCAGGGCCCAATGCCCAACTCAAGCTACTCTGTCCAACATACACCTTAACTGCCTTCCTACAACTGCTACCATCCTGGTGCCATGGCTAAGAAGACCACAGAAGCAACAAATATTTCAGGGCCGTGGAGAGGCAGAATATTACTGCTTTCTCACCAGCAAACCACTGCAATTAAAGGACACTCCAAAGTGAGATTCATTCTCTTCTCTAGGAGAAGGCTGGTGGCTAGACGATCGAACTTCGAAGTTGACAGATGGGAAACAAGGAAAAAGGGGAGAGGGGCTTACAGAAGGATTATAATGTAGTGCACAGATACAGGTTCTCAGCATGCTATACACATTCACTAAGCCCTTGTCTACATTGTGTTCTTTAGCACAGGTGTAGTGGGGTTTGGTGCAAATCCCCAGTACAGAATTGCTGCCCCAATGTGATAAATAAATTGCACTGCTGCAGCCTACTTTCTTTTGAAATCACAATAAGCCACACAGCTGAAAGTCTAAGCTTCATAACACCATTCTATAGATGAGGAAATTGAGGAACAGAGTTGAAATGATTCGTACCAAATATGCAACGGTAAACACTAGCAAAGTGCACGTGATCATGTTCTTTTCTTACATGGTCTGAACCACTGATAAGAATCTGCTGCATATTTACAGCAGACAGTTACTATTTAGCTCAGGTGACAGTAGTTTTGGGGTTTGGTGACAAAGGTGCTGGTTTTTAACACCACTGACTGCCATGGCATCTGTATGCATGAGACCTCAAATCCATTACCCATGGCCAACCAGCAAGCCTTTGGCACATCAGGAAAGGCACATAAGGAAATAAATAATCCCTCAATCCTCTGCCCTAGTAGACCATGTACAGAGCAATGGTCCATCCCTTCATTTTCTTGGATTACATCACAAAAATAAGAATGCCAGTTCACTACATGTGAAGAGGGGAGCTGCCAACAAATTGTCAAACAACAGGACTTTATAATAAGGTCTAGTGATAGCAGTCAAAATTTCCGGAACATACTTTCCACATTAAAAATAAATTCAAAACACACTCTGTCTAACACTTGCCCTCAAATACACAATGCATGAAGAGAAACAATCCTGCTCATTCAAATCCCCCCTGCTGCAACTCAGCTTAGGTCAGCTGTGCAGACCTAACAGCGGCAGCCGCCGCAGTCTAATGAACCAAGTGTATAGTTATAGTTAAATCTCATTTGCTATCCCAAAGCGCTCACTTATGTCACTTCCCATATACAAAACCCCAACATAGTGCAGCTAACTCCTAGATTCTGGATTTTCTGATTCTATCACAGAAAAGCATACACACACAATATTGGCCACTAGGCATTATCACAATCATTTACTTTTCCATATCGGCTTCTATTCAGAAGAATCCCAGACAGTGCTCTATAAGTAAGTGTGCAACATTACCTACAGTTCACATACCTCATAGCCACTATTTCACCTATCACCTAAATTTATCCTCCCCTAAGTGGAATAACAGGAAGTATGCTCTACCACACAAATTTAGGAAAGAACATAAGGAATACCATGTCCGGGAGAATTGGCAGAGGGCGTTTAAATAGATGGAATGTAATACCAGAGCAGGAATGCTGCCAGAACATCTGTTGACTCCCTTGTACTTGCAAAAAGCACTGCAGAGTTCTTTGATAATCGTAAGTGGAGAGGACCTTGGTTTTTTATCTTATTCAAAAGACAGTTGTTAAAAACAAACAAAAATACCTTGTGCACTTATTTGGTTACATACTACAGAGGACTGAGGTTAACAGCAACTGGGAAAGTACATGTCCAACCTCATAAAACAGGGGTGTCAAATTAATTTGCTATAGCAGGCCAGATGTGACTTAAATGCACTTTAAGTGGGCTGTACGTACCATAAATCGAACTACTACAGAACTCTCGCAGCATCGTGGAGTGCTATGTATGCAAAACTGCACTCCGCAATACCACAGTCTAGTGACATTGTGGAGCACTGGGTATGCAAGACCTCTTTCTCTCTCTCTCTCCCTCTCCCCCTCCCTCCCCCAGAGGGCAGCCATTGACTGGATGGAAGAGGCCTGCAGGCGGCATGTTTCACACCCCTGAAGCAACAAGGATTTGGAAGGCTGCAGAAAACTGGCTGGCTTCTTTGAAAAGTCCATGTTCTGGATTCCTGACTCCCCAAAGAAGGGTGATGATACAGCAGGATGGAAAGCTAGAAGACACAGAAGTTCAGTAAAACAGAAATTTGAGGATTCAATTAACCAGGATTGGTACAGTATTAAGCATAAAGTAGGTTGCCTTGCAGTCCCCAGCACTTAAATGTTTAGTATTCAAGTACCAGTGCCAAATCAATACCTCCACACATCGCTGCCTTTGGAGAACATGGAGGAGCGGATGACTTCAGGAGCCATCCAGGCATATGTTCCAGCTGCACTCATTTTGGTTGTTTTATGCCATTCTCTGGCCAAGCCGAAATCTGTGATCTTCAGTATCTTGTTGCTCAGATCTCCATTTTCCACTTTCTCGAGTATCAGTACTGGCGGAAAGATGGGGAGGGAAGAGGGAAATCAAACAAATGCACAGTGAGGCTATGATTTATTCATAAAACTCTTCCCCCCAAAAGAAGCCATTTCCCAAATTTAAGTCTTACGTTGACTTTCAACTGATCATTGCTTCCTAACATTGTACACACTATTATCTCTCTTTTTATAAAGATGTCTCAAACTTTTCCGTCCATCTGATGAAAAATCAAAAGCTGTCTAATTAGTTAGTTCATTCCCACATCTAACAAACATTCATTGCAGCCAAAACATGAAAGCAAGGATTTCAAAAATGGAATTGGCTAAATCCTGAAACCCTTGCTTAATTTTTACTCAGTTCTTACTAGTATACAATTCAACAGCATTCATCCTATACTCACTTTTGGGATGCTGGAGACAAGCTGCCTTTGGTTTTTAATCTAGTAAATAGGACATAGAAGTCATTTGGTGTACTGTTCTGTACCAACCGTACTGTTGTTCTAGATAAACACTCCTCTGGAAGGAACAGTGAACCACTGTAACTTCTAAAAATCCAGAAAAAAGGGTTTTGAAGGACCTGATATGTACATTTACTAATTAACCCTTTCTAAGCTGAGCAATTATTGAACCTTTCTCACAAACTGCTTAGAAGAGATTGCATTCAAGAATAATCCCATAGGGATGGATGTATATCTTTACCTAAAAACACAACAGAGTGGGAATGGCTGTACAATAAAAACATTGTCATCTTAAAGTCAGAATTTTCAAAAAAGTCACAAGTGATCTGGGGTGCCCCAATATTTGGGTGCCCAACTTGACACACCTTAAAATGGCTTCATTTTCAGGGGATAGATATTCAACACTTCTGGAAAATAAGGCCCTTTTAAACCATCTCATATTGGGAACCCCAAAATTGAGATACCCAAAAATTATTAGGCACTTTCGTGAATCTTAGCCGAGTGAGGAAGCTGCATGTGATGTGCCACAATAGAGTGCAGGGAACTGCGATGAGGCAGAGTGAAGAGAGAAACTTAGGTAGTAACAGAATTGCTACCAGAACATTTAAACTGAGCACACACTTCCAATGGTTTTACAATTGCACACTGCTATGAAATTAAATTCAAACCACTTGAGCCACCTTGGCCATTATCTATGGACAGGGCTTGGAGTATCCAGAATTAAATGCATAATCCATCCTTTACCATGGAAATGCACTCGAGACTCTAACTTAAAATTCTTGCCTTTACTGTAGCAAAGGAGAACCTAAAATGCCAACCAAATGTAAACTGATCTAATGTTGTCTTCCTGCGTCTGCAAATAGCCTGAAATAACTTAAATATAAGTCTGAACGACTCCATTCATCTCAAGGAGTTATCACTAAAATTTAAAGCTGACAATTTTAAGTGAAACAGTTAACGTTGCTGATTATTTCAATACAAAAATCCAGAAAGAGTGATTATTCTATAATTCAAAACCTGCTTCAACAGCATCCTACATGCTAAGCGGACGCTGTCTCATGTGTGATTGTGAAAAACATCCTCTTATATTCCAGCAACTTGAGATGTAATTATATATTGTCGCTACAAAAATTGTAGAATATTGAAAATGAACACTGAAAACAACTAAATCTACATTGGATTAATATTAAAATGAACACCACAAGAGCGACTGTAGTGACTGTACTATTCATTTTCTTATTTTATTTTACAGCACCTTCAATTTTATTTTAAACATAGCTGCCACAGTTCCTAGTCTGTTCTAACATGATACAGCAATAAATGGGTTCCTTGTTGCAGAATTAAAGTGAGTTTACAATAGAATACAAAAACCTGTGTCTATAAGAAGCACAATGCCTGATTCTCTATTGCCTTGCACCTTGAGCTTTCATTTACACCACTACCAAGCTATTGCGAAGTAGATTTAAAACACTACTGTTTCACTTTGGTAACACTTTATACACCACCTCCACAGGTGTAATTGTAACACAAGCTGCAGGGCAATGCAGAACCAGGGCACGGTATGCAGTGGGTTACTAAGCTGCTATAACTGAAGCAGTCCTCCATTCAGTAAAAAGAGTCAGCCAAAAAAAAAAATTCCTCCACATCACTGTTCCACCAATGACTCACATGGATACTGAGTGCAGCAGACAGTACTGGGCTACTAATACCTTGTTATGTAGTTACTATTAAACATCTAAGTTTTCTGAGGCACTAAATACATAAAACTTAAGTCTGCGTTGTAGGAAAGGATAGGAGAGAATAAGTTGCAAGGAAATAAGCAGTCATATACTATAACTTTACATTCAAATGCAAAGCCTATCAAACAATGAATACAATCATGGAATGGCCTCCCTGTATCTACAGCACAGGAGCTGCAAAATCATTAACAGTAAGTTGATGGAATGGCTGGTAGGAATAGTGTTGGGTTGATGTAACTTAGCATTCATGGCATATGAGTTTTGTTCTTGACTCAGGACAAGTATTCATTTGTACAACTGTATCAGCACACTTAAGAACATGTTTCTGTCTTGCCCTTTTTTTTGCAGCCATTAGAATGCCTTCATCTGTGTGAAAGTTAGTAATAGGATATTGTGCCTTACACCACTCCTTAGACTACAGGTTTATAAAGAAATGAGGTTGGTCCTGGTTGAAAGTCATTGCTATTCATCAGCTTTTTATTTGTGAAGGACAAATATACCAGAGCTCTCAATCTAATTTCAGTGGGCAGGTGCCCATACACAAAGCCCCTAAGCACAGACTGACAGATCAGAAACCAAACAGAATGGACTTTTGGACAGGGAAGGTGGGCTTGCATTAATTCAGGGTTGAGAGATGGTGGCTGGACAGTATGAAAGAAGAATGTCTAAATATGAAGGCAATAGTAACCTGTGAAGTATAACTTGTCAACTGGGAAAAATGACATGATGGCCATTTCTTCCAACAGCTGGAGCAATAAGCACCACATTTTCTGTATGGATATGTGGGCAGGGAGGGAAATTATACTTTTAAATCTACATTCACAAGACATTTGTATTACGACAGCAACCTAGGAAAACCGTATTGGGAGAATTTAAGATTTCCACACCACCACCGAGTGGGAATAGTGTGGTTCTCCACACTTAAGTTCTCCGCACAGCATCCAGTCTATAAATCACCATGGGTGAGGAACTGGGTTAATTTTATCTTGCTATCTCAGCCAACAGCAAAGGTGGTTTACAAGACCATCTGCAAATGGGGGGAGGAGCATACTGATTGCCAATCAAGCACCAGGAATAAGCTTTTTCCAAGTTCATTGGGAGTCAAGGCACTGACACAAAATCAAGATAAGAACAGCAGCAAACCATTTCTGTATCAAGACCTGACAGCATGGTTACAGGTAGAGCATCAACACCTTGGGTCCTTGCAGCTACTCACTACTCTGGTCAAGCACAGATTCATCAATTGATAGGGCCTTCTCCAGATCCTTGTCCAGCTCCTGAGCAGAAATCAAGGCAATACTAGTAATTAAAGGAAACTTTTCAGATCTTTACCTAAACACACAGTTCTTCTCTGAAGACAGGAAAAACTTCCTTTCAAATTCCACAGAGATACAAGAAGTCTTAGCTGCTAGGTTGCTATTCATTTGGGAAAACAGCATGTCAAGTATAAAGCATGTGGGTTCAGTGAGGGGGCCTTCATTTAACCCAAACTTCAAACTTAGAGCAAGTCCCTGACCTCTCTGACTTTCTCATATAGGAATACAATAGAAACTAGAGCAAAAAATAATTCAGCTGAACGTAACTTTTCAAGCACCCTTAACACAACCACCCCTTTCTGTCATTGTTTTATTTACTTTGTGGCACTTTCCTCCAATTGCCAACAGTATTCAATCCGGGCTAATTGCTGCCAAAAAGACTGATGGAAGAAGATAGCTTGGAGATGGAATTTTGCATGCTGCCTAACTAACCAAATGATCACATACACCTTCCATTGTCTCTGCTCAGTTCAGTGACTTGTTGGAGCAGGAAGGAGAACCTACTTGAGTCATAAAAAGATTTTGAGGATAGCTGGTAAGGAACTGGAACTTCCATTCTCCAAGAAATTCTGATATTTAAAAAAATACCCCCCTTCCCTGTTCTGACTGAACAAAAAGCCAAAAATTTGAAGTAAAAAAAACCCAAAAAACCCAAGAACACACATTTCTGAATCAGGACCATAAAAAACTCTTATTTCACATTTTATCAGTTTGATTAGTTTTGTTCAGACTTTTTTAGTATTTGTGAAATGATATGTTAGAATATTATGCATATTATGGTTAATATAATATAAAAGCTAAAGCAAGAGATTGACTTTTTCCCCAATTTCTGCAAAACTGAGTTTGTGAAACATTTCGTTTTTGACAAAAGTGGATTCTTCTACAGAACACAGTTCAGATGACTCTTTTTTAAACAACTCTTGCTGTGGGTAATGGGGGCCAGAGGATGATCTCCTAGTCGTTGGTCCTTTAAAAAGTTCTTGAATCAGTAAAAAAGGCTGGGGAAGGAGATAACAGATGGTTCATAAAGTCACTGTACTAAAGCTACCAAATACTCCATTTCCTCCTTGCTTATGGTCTGAAGAAGAAAGAGAAGTCCTTAATATGGAGCCCTAATAAAATATTGGCCTGCTTCCTCCCCCAGAGTTTCACTGATGGTGAAGAAGCACTAGCAAACATGAAGCTGAATAGAGCTAAAGCATCAATCTCTTACCACTGCTGAAGATAGGAGTAGAAGAAAGCTACCCCCCTGGTGTGGTGCTAAAAAAGCAGAACCCATCTCTCTAGGAATGAAAGTCCATGTTGCTAGAAACACAATCTGCAACATAGCAACTGAGGCATGCCCAGAGAGGTTTATCTTCGGTGCCTGTGAGCAGTGCCCAGCTGCTGGCTGACCTAAGTTGAGGGATTTACCAGCTGTATAATCAATCACCAGCAAATGGAAGAAAGCTACCTCAATGATAAATACGCAGACTCCTTATGAACTCCTGTCATGCATCTTCTAACTAGGTTCCTTTTTATGGCACTTGTCCTCTCAGAGAAGCTTAACACAGATCGAACTGAACTTATGTGAATCCAGTTATGCCAGAGCCTCAAAATAGAACTAAAGTGGATTTTGGAAGAGGAAAATCAGTTTGTTTTAGCAAGCACTATTGTAAAGCAAAGCTCTGTAGAATGGTATGACACTCTCTTGCAGGTGCCGGAAGCAGAACAATTGTCAGGCTCTTATGAAGAAGGATCATATTCCTACATCTGTGATTTATAGGTCTAGTTCAGGCGTGGCCAGACTGCGCCTCGGGAGCCACATGTGGCTCTTGAATGAAAAATTGTGGCTCCCAGAAGATCATCAGCAAATCAGTTTAGGAAAGCAGCCCCAGCCTAGGCGTTCAGGCAAGGGTTGGGATGGTGGGGAGAAGTGCAGCATGGTCGGGGATGGCGGTGAGAAGTTTGGCATGGTCAGGATTTTAAAAAACTCGCCACTAGCCTGCAGTCTTCTACTTCGAGCAGCAGCTAAGTTTTTACTGTATAGGCCTAATTGCCATGGTAACCTTAAGTAATTATTAGAATCTGACATTAGTAGGATTGATATTTGTCCTCTTTTTATGAGGAAATTAAAGTGTGCAATGAATTTTAAACTTAGTAATTTTGGAGTAGGTAAAAGTATATGACTATATGCCTCGGTGCGGGTCTCGAAGGTTCAATAATCAACTTGTGTGGCTCTTCAGTTCCACAACTTTGGCCACCCCTGGTCTAGTTCAACGCATATGAGGAAGGGAGAAGTAAAATACACTGACAGGGTCCACAGCCCACCCTGGACAAGAGATCATCTAAATCTTGTTCCCTAGTTTACAGAGTATTGAGAAAATTACCTGTCTTTATATTAAAGGCTTACCAAAGAATTAGCGTTCAGTCTTTTATTTGCTTAAATATTCAAACACTTGTTTTACAGACAGAGGAAGCCAGTGAGAAGAAATCCCCGACAAAGACCACAGAGAGTTCATGTAAAAGTTGACATACAAGTTCCCCATTCATGTGTTTAAATCATTGAACTACACTCTTTCTGAACTAGAACTGCTGTGCTGCATGCTCTTGCTGTCCAAACTTGAATCATCAATTTTTTACAAATTAAACTCACCTTGCATCCCCCTCTCCTTATATAGCTAGTCACATTTCAGAGAGCAGTCTCATACATGCCCATCTCTCTCTTCATAACACCAGTCAGAATGCTTAGGAGAGAACTTCAGCAAGGAGGAAAGCCTGCTGAAATGGGATCCAAAAAGAATCTATGCCTGCTCAGGGGAAGCTTTAGTTTCTTAAGCACTGGCTATTAAAACTACAGGGGAAGTATAGGAATACAGCTCCCATAAAACCCCCCCAAACTGTCCCTTAACAGGAAAATGTACCTCCTGCGGGTCTATTAATTCAACAAAACAGGGTAAAAAGAAAAAGAAAAGAAAAACAGGGGCAGAATCAAGGTGTAAAAATCTTTCACAGTGTCACTCCCACCTCAGAAAAGAATGGATTGGCAACCAAGATGCTGGGCCTGCTTTTCAATCATACTGCACATAGTGAGAGCTGATTCAGCCAGACCACGGGGGTGTTTTAGCTGGTTAGTCAACTATCACTGCCAGTCTGCTTCAACCTGACCTATGCAAAAATCCTTTCCTGTGTGCATTGATAGCTCCACTTGCCTCCCACCTCCAGCCTTGATGAAGGTAGAGGGTCCTGTCTCATTATTAATCACAACAGCTGAAGCACTTTCTGTGCTGCAAGGCTGTAGAAAGGGAGCCCAATAACTTACTCAGAAAATTAAAATGGAAAAGGAACTGTAGACATACATATATGGGAGGTGACATGGATTTAATATTACTTACAAATAGAAATACATGAAAAGAACATTCAGGTAACAGTTAGATTGTTTGGATACAATTGTCTAGATTTTTAAAATACAAATGGAAAAGCCGCCAGAAGATATCATGTGAAAAATATGGACAACAACAAGGGTCATGGGTAGCATTTTAATCTTTCGATTCACAGCATACCTCCAAGATTCTTTTCATCACTTTCCCTACAAGCCTTACCCTATCATGGCTCCACTCCAATCTTGCTTATTCTCTCAGCCACCTCCTTGTCTGCCACCCACAATTCCAATCTCCCTGCACTACTTGCAAATGCCACACTGAGGCACTGCTAGTCTCCAGCCTGCTAGGCTCCTCAACCCAGTCATAGCCTACCACCCCTACCCACTCATTACTCAAGTTTCTTCACCTTTCTCCCCTCCAGCATTTTCAATGTCATTCTTCCCATCCCTCCTCCCACTCCTTGTCTCAGTTAGTCCCTCCTTCACCCTCAAGTTCTTGATCTAGGTCATCACCTCTGACTTCAAATCAGGCAAAGTTCTTCTTAGCCCTGGAATGGAGCAAGCACAGTTGCTCTGTGTGGCTGACACTTACACAGTTCAGACAACATACAGGAGGCCTGGAGCAGAGATGCAGTCTTCAGAGAATTTTGCTGCCCAGTTTTACATTCTGCACATAAAATTTCCTATAGCCCTCCAGCACACAAATATAAATTCCCCCCAAAGAATATGGGGGGGGGGGGGAAATGAGAATCAAGAATCAATTTGTTGTCATTATACAGATGAATAATAAAATAATAATAGCAATATCATAAAAGAACAGTTGGAACACTATTGTGTGTTGGGGATGAAAATTCAGGAGGTATTGGCTTTGTCAAAAAATTCCTGTGTGACCCTCAGCAACTAGCTTAGCTTTTCTGTATCTTAGTCTTCTTATTATAGAAAAGGGGGAGGGGGGATGTAGAATGCCTTGAGGTATTGGAATGAATGCAAACATCAACTATTACAAAAACATCCTGGTTCAGTGTGAATGAGTCAATGATAAATGGTAACAGGATGTAACAGTTGTCCATACTACCCAACAACACAGTGTTACATTTTATATTTACAAAAATATCAGTCATCCCAGCTTCACTGCTGGTTATTTACAAAGGTACTTTTAATGCCACCTTTTCTTACTCATGTTGATCACATTAAGAAAATATTCATGAATTTAGACTTCCTTATATAAAGGCCTGATTCTGCTAGGTGCCAAGCACTCAACTACCAGTGAGGTCTGGCCCTTACAGTCGCAGTAACTGATTTAAAATTAATACCCCATTTGCCCAGGAAATCTAAACATCTTCTGTCCAGTTCAAGCATAACAGAAGCAAACTGAGAATTTAATTGTTCAGTTTTTGCCAGGTCTCTCCACTATTTGCCACATTTTAAGTAAGTGTAAATTTAAAATTTTTGCCATTCCAAGGGAAGTTGCCACTATGGAAGCCAAAATGATGGTACTGATACCTCAGCCTGCAGAAATTTAAGTCCAGACCTGTAGTAGCAGCTGGAGATTGGAAGTCATTGGTTCCCATCCCATTCACCTTAACAACGTGAACTAATTCAAACTACCAGTGATAACCTTAAAATAAACAAATGGAAAAACAACAGTTAATGCAGTAAGCCTCATTCTGCAACATCATTTTTGTTGTTTCTAGCATGTATATTCGAAGTAATCATCTGCAATCAGTGGTGTCCAACGTTTTTGGATGAAGGACCACATTGCAATTCCTTTCTCAGTTGGGAGGCCAGTGAGAAAATTTTTGATTAATAAGACATACAAGTCAATCTTACTAGTAAACTTTAATAAAATAATGATTAGTGGGATATTTAGCATTGTTTTTGCTTGCACTTTGTACAGAAGACAAGGAGGCAGGAGTGCCTGTGTGAGAGGGCAAGGCAGAGCATGTGGAGCAAGACGGAACAGGGGAGCATGGCAGAGGAGTGGAGGGGAAGAAGGGTGAGGTCAGGGGAGCAGAGCAGCTGGCTGGCAGGACTCAGCTAACTTCCTGACAGGGACCCCATCAACTGTTCTCTCCTCATCCCCTGCCAAATACTGCTCAGGGAAAGGAGAGCAGTGCTGGGTTCAGGGAAAAGAACAGAGTCAGACAGAGACAGGGCAGAAACCCTGGCAGTTCTGCGGTGGTCACAGGTTTTGGCATTGGGTATCTCTGTACCAGAAACATTGAAGCGTAGCAATTTCTGCAGAAGAGTTTTTGCCACTGAGGTCAGGGGAAGGACAGGGGTGTTGGGGTGAGCAGAACTGAGGGGATGGCCAGGTCAGGAAGTAGCTGGGTCCAGCCAGCCAGCTGCACTGTTCCCCTGCCCCCTCCCCCTCCCAGAACCACCACAGTTTGTTCGGTGTTTGTCCCCCTGTGTTCCCCCTCCCCTAGAGTCTGCTTGCCGTCGGGCTTACTTCTCCACTCTCCCCCCACCCCACTAAACATTATGCCAGCTCAGCTCACACACACCAACCACATAGTACTGTGCTGGCTCAGCTTTCAGGCTTTTGGGGCAGCACTCCATGGGCCAGATGAATACCCTTGGCAGGCCAGAGTCTAGCCCCTGGGCCACAGCTTGAACAAGTCTGTGCTAGATACTTGCAAGTACAGCTGGCACCTTACAGCCAGAGGTGTCGCTGGGGGGAGAATGGACACGGGGCACGGGCCCAGCCCCTGCCCCCAGAGACAGGCCCCACCCCCTGGGGAGAGGCCTCGCCCCCTGGCCAGGGATAGGGACAGGGGGAGGCCACGCGGCCGTCAGTGGCTAGGCCGCAGCGCAGCGCTGCCACAAGTGGCAGTGGGCTTCCAAGTCCCCGATCCCCGGCTAGGGACGGGGCCGCCGCGGCTGCCGGTGGCCAGGCGGGCCCGGCCCCCCCCTGGGGGGAGCGGGGGCCTGGCCACGGGCAGCCACGGCGGCTCCATCCCCGGCTGGGGATCAGGGGCCTGGCCGCCTCCTGCCGCGGGCGTGGGCCTGGCTTCCAGCAGCTGCTTCTGGCCGCGCCACGGCCAAGCTGCTCACGGCAGCGTGGCCTCCCCCTGGCCCGGGGTGGGGCCTGCCGGGCGGCCAGCCAGGCCCCAGACCCCTGGCTTGGGATCGGGCCCTGGGTTCCCAGCCCAATTGGGCCGGAGATCCAGGGCACCAGTGTTGGGACCGGGGGCACGTGCCCCAGCATGCCCAACTCTAGCGACGCCACTGCTTACAGCCATACTTGGATTTTTGTATGAATGTAAAGTTATACAACTGTGCATATATTTGTATGTACAACTCCATGCTTACTTTTTCAGAAACCAGGCCCTTAAAAGAGCCAAACTGCATGTATATACAACATAACACTGATTCTGGTTTTTTAAAGATGTAATTTAATGATAAGGGATGTTTAATGTAGCTCAGTGAAATTCAGTTTGGGTGTTTCACTAACTTAAAATTGTAAGAGTTCAAATCTTAATACTGCACTCAAGTTATTTGCTCTTTTTCTACCTTCTGCCTCTTTCAGATGCTTATGTCTCTTCCAAAATCACTCTCATTTTCATTTTCAGGTCCTATGACCCTCTCACATTACAGGACCTGCTTTCCAAAATCTTTTGGTTGTTCTAAGACGACGATTACAACTTGACATCATGTTTGCATGCATGCCAGAACTGCATTACTCAAATTAGGCCCTAAACAGCATAGGCCGATACTTCTTCCACATACATAAATGTATATTTATATAGGATTTTATTTAGAATCCTTTTCAGTTTTATTAGAATAGCTTCCAAACCATTAAAGGCACTGACTAAGATAACACCAAGAATTGATCCTGCACAGCATATCCCAAATTTCTTACGGAACAATAACATTGTTGGCATTTTTATACAGGTGCAGCTTTCAGCAGTTCAATGAAGAGAGGTTTGTTTTTTTTTTTAACTTCTTTGAGGGCATGCAAAAATACAGTTTAAAATTCATTACATTTAGAGACTGCTCAGAAACTATCCCCTAATCATAAAAACACCTGTAAACCAATGTTACACTCAACCCTTAACTGAGACAGTTCAGGCTTCTGCATGATTAAGGTTAGCCCATTAACATTAAAAAATTAATTGACATTCACTTTTAAGTGTACAAATGCCAAACTTATACTTCAAAAATTTTTTGCCAAGCCCCACTACATTTTCACATCTGAATTTAGAATGAGACATTTCCACTCATTCAGAAATAGAACAAGACATTTACAATGCATTTAACCCATTCTGAACTGCTCATCTTTCGCACCAAACTAACTTAGCTTTTAACATATTCACCAATAGTCCAAAATGTCAGACCTTCAGTAACACATACATGATATCATTTATTCTGAATTCATTTCATATAAAGTGTAGAATACTCAGATGACAGCATAATTATCCACAGTGTTTTACCTATAGGAATATAATGAAGTAAATCACAGATTAAAATACATTCAAAACATTAATGATTGAGAACCGAGAAAGGCATATGGTGAAGTATATTAACACTGTACAAATAGGAATCATCATGTAAAAACTAATGTCTTTTGTATTTTTACTACTTATTTTTACATTCAGAAGTCAATCATGGTGCATACATACTGTACACATTAATTGCTATTGGCAAACACCACAACTCCGTAGAAAGTCAAGGTTCCTGATTTCAAAAGGGATCTTACAATCTAAGCTCTCAAAGAAGGAAAGCGCTTTATGTCCCACTGATTTCTATAGGACATGAGTACATATTTAAGCACCCTTCCTGAACAGGGATGCTCTTCTAAAATTGCACTGGGCATAGCCATTCAAACCTTGCAACCTGCTCAAGGTGGTACATTTATATCTGTGCCACTGCACAAGTGCAGAGTTAATATCCCCCTGCAAAATGACTCATTCACGTGACTCTCCCAGGCAGCCATACCAAGCACAAATGAATGAATGGTTTTGGCAGTGAGAGCACCCATGGGAGACATAAATCACTGCCTAGGGGTGGGAGGTGTGGGGAACAGGTGGCCATGAGCACAAGACTCCTTCCCTATCATGTGCTACTGGTGGACCCATGCAGGGGCATGGCTGTGGATGCCCGAAGCCAGTGGCTTCTACCATGCACTAGGCTCCACCTACTAGCCTCAGCAGGGCTCGTGAAGGGAAAGGAAGGGAGGGGACTTCCTCAGACCCACACCCAGGAACCTCCCCTGGCTCCTAAAATGTTCTGCACACACATATACTCCATCACTCTCCAGCCACAGGGGGAGCAGCCACTGGACAGGGAGCTGCCCCCCATCTGCCCAACCCTCATGCCTCCAGGTACCTCCCTTATACACCCAGACTCCCCACCAAGCCCTACCTCCCTGCATCTGGACCCCATCATCTGCACCCAGCTCACCACCTGCTGAGCCCACTGTACTCAAACCTCCACCTCACTGAGCCCCACTACCCTATACAGGACCACCCTGCCAAGCTCCTGACCCCTACTCCATTAAGCCTCAACCAGTTGCACCTGGACACATAGCACCCAAACCCTACTCTCTCAGCACTAGCCCCTACCCCCTATTCTTGAACCCTCTGCACCCAGACCCCCATGCTGAGCCCCAATCACCCTCACCTGGATCCTCTGTAAAGTCCCATTCCAGTGCACTTGGATCCCCACAAGCCCCTGTACCTCCAGACTCCCTTCCTATCCAGACCCCCACCCCACTGAGTTGTCTGCACCCAGATAGCTTCACACAAAACCCTCTCAACCCACACTACACCCTGCTACACTTAGATCCTGCTAGGCTGAGCCTGCTTGCCCCAGATCTGGATCAGAGAACAGGGATGAGCATGTGTGCGACATTCTGTCCCTCTTGTTCACTATCATAGTGTGCCCAGTGTGAAATGGCAGGGCCCCAGGTGGTTTCTGGGGCAGGCCCAGCTCTTGTGTGCGTGATGGTTGGGTGCCATCTCACTGCTGAGTCCTTTTTGAGGTTGACTCCAGCCTCTGTGCAGCCAGTGGTTTGTACTTCCCACAGCCATGTTGAAGACTCTACCCCCACGGCCCTTCTAATCTATTGTCTGCAACAATTTCAACCTAATCCAGTGACTGTACATTGACATGGTGAGTACCACTCAGCCATGCCTTTCACTAAGGCCCACTCTGGCAAAGCTTTAGTTTTAATGGGGATACCTAGGTGCCGAACTTCATGCACAGGTTTAACTGCTGTGCTTGATCATCGCCTAATTGTCACTCCTAAGGATATGCTGCCTTTAGGGTATGCCTACACAGCAAAGAAAAACCCACAGCTCGCCCGTTCCAGCCAACTTTGATTCGTTGAGCTGCAGGGCTGTTTTATTGCTGCATACACTTCCAAAGTGGAGCTGGAGTCTGGATTCTAGGACACTACAAGGTGGGTGGGTCCCAGAGCTTCAGCTCTAGTCCAGTCCCAGTAATCTGCACAGCAGTGAAACAGCCCCAGAGTCTGAGCCTCATAAGCCAGCCATGGTTTTGTTTGCTTGGTTGTTTTTTCGCTGGGTAGTCAGGCCCTTAAAAGTCTTCTCTGCTGACATACATGGAAATATTATTATATTGCTCTCCAGAGCAAATGGCAGACATGATAATATGGCTAATAAGATTCCTATTTATCAAAAAAATATTTCCTGAATTTTTGTTATCTGTATTGTTACCTGTCAGCAAGGGTGTGCTTTTTGAAATGAGCTACCAAAATAACAGAAAATGGTGTGCTATATTGTGTTATGAGAAATAAAATGTGGAATTTATGGATACATGCTATACTGTGTTATGACAAAGAAAATAGGTGGAAATGCTGTGTGCAAAAATTCACTTTTTTAGCACAGAATTCCCCGAGGCATATAGAGCGCATTCTGGGACACAGCAAGAGGCCTCCATCCTTAGACATGTGGTTGTTCCATATGGAAAGTGACAGTGAAGTCGATTTCCTCCCCTCTCTTCTAGCCACTAGGCATAAATGTTTACTGGATGTTGGGAGTCTCAGGAGTGCATGGGGGATCATGTTAAGTGGAAAGGGACTTCATGTAACAAACAGTAAGGAAGTCACAAAAGGAAAAATTATTAGGCCAGGTGTAGGGAAGAGAAACAGGTTTTTAAAGACAAAACCCTCTTCCTTTGCTCCTATATCCTGTTCATAATGCAGCCACTGGAGTTGGAAACCTGATGTTTTAGCCTGCACCACTGGTTATTTCAAACTCCAGCACAAAGTAGACTTTCTATCATCAGTCACAAGGTCAACTTCATCATTTGCAGAGTCAAAAGGCTTGGAAGAGAAGATGTAATAGAAAATTGCACCCTCAGTTCACACCAATCTCACTACCTTGACCAGGCAAGGAAAGGGGCAGAGCAAGAAACAATAAAGGGTTCAAACCACACTTCCCTACTGCCAGTGAAATGGAAGAGGCCAGCAGAAAGGTGGAAGATTGCATCTCATCTTATTGCCAGAGCCATGTGAGAAAACAGGAGAATCTGGTGAAGTGCTGCTCCTTTTCAGGTCCCACTGCTTAAGGAAGACACTGGGCCTGGGAGCAACAATTCTGAATAGGGCTTCAAGCAGCACCTGTGTTGAAAGCTGACGATAATCACTTGTGAAGCCAGAGCGAGGAAAGACAGAAGCATCCCAAACTGATTATTCAGAGTATAGCACTGTCATTAGCATTCTCCTACCCTTATGTAATCCTTCTGCCAACTGGAGTTGGCAGCAACAAGGGTTGGGTTCAATATCTAGCTGTTCCCTCCAACAATACAGGACAAAACCAGCTTGAATCCCCACCCAGGTTCATACAATTACACACCATCTCTTGGACCCCTCTAGAGGCAACCTCTTCCCTCGCAAAAGCAAAGAAACTTAATAAAAGGAGGAAGTAACCCAGCATTGAGTTTGGAAAATGCCGGAAGCAGGATTCATAAGCATAAAGCCATGAGCAAACCACACACCCTAAAGAATGTTGGGCACTGTCCTTTTGTTTCTGGTTCTGAAATCCAGCAACCAGAAGTTCCTTCGATGTGCCCTTCCTTTCACAGCACTCCACTACAGTTGTTGTCCTTAGTCAGTGCAGACCCAGAGTTCAAAGATGCAGTTCACCTCCAACCCTTGTTGGGGTAGAGGGGAAGAAGGCATCTTGCACACACTGATGTCTAGCCACTCCACCAGTTGCTTCACCTCAGCGGCCACTTCAACACTTGCTTCTCTCCTGTAACCTCTGCTGGTCCTTCTCTTGAGGTTGCTCCCGGCTCTCAGTGATTTCAGCTCTCATGATGGTCATCCAGTTGCTAAGCAGTGTGTACTTGGGAGTATTTGAAATAAGGGCAATCCTTAGGTTAAGCCATAGTAATGGGAGTCAGAAAAAGTAGGTACTTTTGCAGGTCTCCAGAAGGTTCTGTATGACCTTACGAAAGCTATTAGAACATTCTATTCTTGTTTTCCAACTGTAAAACAAAAGTATCTTTCCTCATCAGGCTATCATTAAGTTTAATTCAATGTTTATAAAGTGTTTGAGGTCCTAGGTTGGTGCTATATAAACTGCAAATATTAACCATAGCACCATACTTCTAGGTCACACAAATAGTTTTAGGGTTTTTGCTGATGAAGTAGTAGTGCTGGATCCAGTGATAAACAATTCACAGGGCAGAACCACCACCAATTGCAATTCTCTCATAATCCTCATCCGAGCAAAAACAACTGTATAAAAGCATATCACAGTTCAGATAGGTGATGCAAAGAAGTCATTCCAGACATTCATGATAAAGGTAAAACATTAATCTCTCTCCATGATGCTGCACTGTCTTAAAAAAAAAAAAAATTACAGCACTTGAAAGCTCGAAGCTAGGTAAAATGTCTCCAGTGTTGCTAGAGACAAAAAGCAGGAAGTGCTACATGGTCATTATGGGGGATGAGCATGCCAGCTCTTGTACCAGTGTTTTCTATAATTCCTGTAGCACAAGGTCTTGAGTATGAAATTCATTTTTGAGATACAATAGGATAAAGGCTCCACACAAAATAAATTTTTACTGCTTTGCATTGGTTTACTGGAATTAAATTTCACCTCTACTCTAATATTTGATTACTTAGCCTATATAGTTCCGCTTCACAAATGACTGAATCATCTCCTTGAGCAATTTGTTCTTGTTGATCCTGCTCTTAGGAAAGAGGTTTCCACTCATTATAGGCCCCGTCATCACCTACTGTGCTGAGTACCTTGCCACTCATTTTAGTGGTACTGAATCTTCTTACACCAGGTGATGTAGCTCCTTAAGTTAAGCCAGGGGCATTGCTGCACAGAAAAAAAAAAAAAAAAAAAAAGATTTGGGGCACAGCCCCCAAACCCACCCCCTCAGGTGTGGGCCCCAGGGCCTTTGCACACTAGGCCACCCCTCCATGTATGTGGTCTAAAGCAGGGGTCTCAAACAAGCAGCCCAGAGGCCACATGTGGCCCCTAAAGCTATTTTCTGCAGCCTACAACACCACAATTGTTACCAATATTTGCAATATTGTTGTATGAAAAGGTTTCAGCAATGCGGCCCTCAGGCTAACATTCTAGTCTTTATGTGGCCCTTGTGGGGATTTGAGTTTGAGACCCCTGGTCTAAAGGCAATGCTCTACCCTGGAAGCCACTTTACATACATAAAAGTTTACTATTTGTGGAATGAATTTAAACAGTCAAAAATAAACACTAGTTTACAAACTCAATTTGATTCTATAAAAGTAAAAACTTACATTTCATACCTAAAAACATTTCTCAAATGACACCCATCATCCCTACATCACCCTTCAGATAAGTGTTTCTTTCACAACTGTATACAACAAGTTTTCACTTGTTAATTAAACCACTTTTTGTGAAAACTTGAAAAGGGCTTACCTTTATTTTTTTTCAGGAAGAGTCAGTGGGTACCTCCTGTTATATATGTTAGCAAAGCAGTCAATGACCACATCCTCTGGCACAGAATCCAGAGCATCCCCCCGCCCCCGGCCCCAATGGAAAGCACTGCAAGGTGTTATAATCTATCTTGTCCTAACGTGCTTTTCAAGCACTTTAAGAGATTCTGTAGCAAAGACTTTACCAGCCACCCTCAGAATTCCACAATTTGGAAAGAAAAAACAAAGTGTGAGCAGACTGTTAACAAGCAGATATTCTCCCTTTTTCCCCATAACTCTATCCAATATCAGCTATATTAATAGGGGGAAATTATTTGCCTACATCTTAGTAGCAAAAGCATTTTAATTATCAGATTTGTGTGAGACCAGCAAAGCTGGCCAGCTGTCCCATTCAATCAATCTGGAGGATGGAATGGATGTGACAGCACAGCTTCCTGGAGTTTAAGCTGTGCTGTACTGTAACACTAAAGAACTAATGCTTAATGGGGGAGGGGAAAGGGAAGGCCTCCAAAGGCATGATATATTTAGAATCGATACATTTCGCTCTACCAGGCTGAAACAAGTCTTTGTTTTAGTGGAGAAACATCTTAATTGTCTGTTGAAAGGAGAAACCTCAACTGAATGTTTTGGAAAAAAGAGGCTCTACTTTGTGAATTGAGATTCAATTCCTGACAATTGCTCGGTTTAGAGCACCCTTCATTTTTAGGCTTGAATTAGCCTGCTCTTTATATTCATTTAAATGCTCCATGGGAAATAATTAAGCTTAGAAGCCAGCTCAGTGCCTCCTGAAATCACATCATCTTGAAAGTTTGGGGACAAAGGGATTTCATGAAATCAAGACAGCAAAACTGAAAAACATAAATCAGTATCAGGAGTAAGAACTGCCTACCAGGCGGGAATCATATGAATGGCATTTTGTTAATTAGCTCCCCTAAAAGACTTTGACAGTAGTTGTACAGGCCTATCTCTATAAATTTACAATATTATGACAAAGACTCAGTGGGAGTCATCTCAGTTGGAAGCATAAAAGTAAAGTGGAAGAGTTTTGATGCTACTTTTATCCTCATGTTTCCACTTTGCTCGTTTTTCCTTCTGTTACAAGCAGCATGAAGTCCTGTTCCTTATCATCATTCCCTTCCCATAGAACTGCTCTACAGTAAGTTGGGAGGGCAGTGTATCTTCAAAGCTGCAAGTACACATCCACTATTCCAGAGGTTTGTGTTCAAGTTAAAGTTAGAATTAGAAATTAAACAGATGGATTTAGTTCCATTTTCTTTCTAAACAGTGGCTACAAAAAATCTGAGACCCATGATGGACATAAAACTATAGCTGCCACTACATGAGCTACAATTAAAAAAAACAAAAAAACCCTCATAAATCCCAATGCAAGAGAGGCATCAACCCATCAGCTCTGTGCTCTCCTATTACCAACGGGCGGGGAATGGGAGAGTGTACAAAAACAAAAATACCCGAGAGTTTTGAAAGGTAAATGGTTTCATCCCATATTGCAGTTTCCTCTTAAAGACTGGTCTGTCTGCTCCCTTTCATACCACAGGCATGCTCAATAAAGAGAACCAATAAGAAGTCCTGTAATACAGAAGGGATGGAGGAATGAATCAGCTTGTCCTCACTGAAGCAATATTATGTTTCCCTCTCATACATACCCCTGGGGGAATTCTGCACCAGAGCAAATGCACATCAAACCTCCCTCCCCCCCAGTTCTTTGTTTGTCTGAAGAACATAGACTCTGCTGGAGAGGCACTGCAGTTGCACCTTTTGTCCACCCCAGGCTACTGTGGCACCAGAAGAGAGCAGCCAGCTGGATGAGAGGCTGCATTCCTCGGAGCAGGGCCAGGTGAGGAGGCACGAAGTGGACAGACAGGGGCACAAGGGGCTGCCATCTTTGAGGCTGGTGTACAAGCAAAGAAGTATCCAGCAGCAGTTTTGTTAACTTCTTTATACCACTAGAAACACTGAAGGGGTAGAAGTCAAAGATGGTGGGTACCAAGCATCTGAAAGTTTAGGCCAATGTATTTTATTTCTTATGCAGAATAAATTCTGGGCCTCTCAAACACCATGCAATATTAAAGAAATCATATACTACCCCAAAAGACACAGATTCTCTAGTACCTGCCAATTAAACCATCCAGTCCCTCAAAGATTCTATAATTTTTTTTTCCAAACTTTTGTATGTTTGTTAACATCTACATAGAGCAAACATTCAAACAAACTCTTCCTAAACACTGAAGGTCACACAGCATGCATTACAGGAAAATAAGACTTCTCAGATTTGCAATAAAGTTTCCAACTTGATTTATGTCCTTAATGCCAAAATCATCTTCGAATTAAAGTGTTTCATAGATATAGCCAGAAGAAAGTGTACATAAAACAGTAAAAACAAAGCCACTCATTCATTGCAGCATAAGGAGTTACATATTTTGGTAGATAAAACTTAAAAAATAAGTGCACATTCGTCTATGAACAGCATCTGTACTATGTTGAGTGTGTCCATAGCTATAGTACCAATTAGATTTTTTTTTCATATTTCCAGACAGGGGGAGACAAAACAATACTTTAAAGCCCCTTCCTCCAGTATCAATCTTGGTATTCACTTTCTTTAGAGTCTGCTGTTTTCTCCAGGTCTTGCTGGGTTCCCATGTTTCTTTTTTTTTTTTTTTTCCCCCCCTCTTCTTCTCCTCCTCCCCCTGGTGGCATCTTTTAACTTTCAGTCCCTAATGGAGTGCTGCTAAGCAAGCCTAACTGGCACAGCTACACAGCACATGGTGCAGTAAATTCTCAGTCTCTCCCCTCCCAACAAAAGATACCTCTGGACTTGAAAAAGAATTTTCTTATTCACTTTCCTTTAACCTCATTCAGGCATTCCCTCATTTCTCTCCCTTCTCTTAATACTTAAACCATTGTTTTGTCCCAAATCAAGTTGGGTAGGATTTTAAAAACATATTTAGCCTCTCAAGGGGACTGACTTCATCTGCAGTACAACAGGTGGCACCAATTTATTCTGCCAATCTGTACTGTTGCTCATGGCATGGCACAGTAATTAGGTACAAGTAAGCTGCAAGATTTTGCTTCTCTCTCTATGTTGACTGGTATGCTATATGTAGCTGAAGTACTTAACTTACTGTGAAGCTTACAATGCTCTAAATCAGGGATCTCAAACTCAAATCACCAAGAGGGCCGCATGAGGACTAGCACAAGGCCACATAAGGACTAGTACATTAGCCCGAGGGCTGCAGCACTGAAACCTTTTCATACAACAATATTGCAAATATCGGTAATGATAGTGTTGTTTCACGCTGCAGAAAATAGCTTTTGGGGCTGCATGAGGCCCATGGACCACGTGTTTGAGACCCCTGCTTTAAATATTCTGATTCTTAACAAACTGAAAATGAAAGAGGCAGACAAAATGTGTTTTAAAAATGAAAGTTTTATGCTTCATGATATCTTCCATTCAAGAACTCAAAATGTTCTGAGTGTTAATGAATGAAGTTTCAAAATCTCTTTATGAAATAGGCAAATAAGTATTTTCTTACAGAAGGAGAAGACAGGTCACAATAATACAAGAATAGGTCCTAGCTCTTACACGGACCTACTCTGGTCAACTGTTCACTTGAAAGCATTTGCTAGCATGCTTCTAACACATCCACTACACAGATAGGAAATGAACACTTCGGATTATTGGGAAAATTTTCTTACAGAGACATTTAAAGATTGGGATTATGTACTTTAGAAAAGAAGTGAATAAAAAGGAGAAATGACCACAATTTAAGAATTAAAGTTATGAAAAAGGTTGGCTGACAGCTTCTGTTCTTCTTTTCTTTAAATACAAGACCAGAGACATAGTCAACTAAATTTAAAAAGGAATGAAGACTGAATATTTTTTCCATAAAACTCATAATTCAACTGGAATTTACAGCAACAGTATTTCCATAAAGCCAAAACTTCAAGATTCAAAGAGCGTTTGAAGACACCGACAGGGATGTGGACATCTAATTTATACTAGTTAGTGCTAACAAATTTGAAAGCAACATTAAGCTTCAGATCTTAATCCTGGTCTCTAATTATAAAGGGTTAAGAAGAGGCCTAGTAATGACAGCAGATCATTCCACATTTGTCAAATGTGAGGTTTCTTGCACTTTCATCTGACGTATCTGGTGCTGGCCAGTGTTAGAAACAGCATACTTAACCACACAGACCACTGGCCTGATCCAGTAATGCAATTCCTATTTTCCTAATATTAAGGATTACTTTTACATTTACCTCAGATTTAATCAGGCTCATTATCCTACCAAAAGATGAGGTTAATCTGCATTTTAAATTCAGTGGTACTTTTCTACCTACTGTTATATGCTGAACTGATGATTGAATGCAACTTATTTTGAGATCAAAGGACTACTGGTTGTTTGTAAGCAAGTATGTACATTAACTCACTGTACAAATATGCCCATTTTAACCTGTTGAGAGAATACTGTCCTTTCCTGAATGCAACCAACTTACATACCTCTTCGAAGTACATATCATAGACCCTGTGAAATTAACACTAGGTCTGTGTTCTACAAAACCCTTACCATAATGTTGGTGAGGATCTAGCTTCTTCGCCATACAGTTTTCTAACCTCAATGGACTGCACTAGAAGATACAGTGGTTCACAACACAGGACTTCAACTGTCATTATTCCTCCCTCCTTATCAGATCCTTTCAAAACCCAATCCTAACTGTAGCCACCCAGTGCATCATACTTACTGTTGCTGGACTTGAGGTCACGGTGGATAATTGGCACAATCGCTTCAGCGTGCAGGTAATTCATTCCCTTGGCTATCTGGACAGCCCAGTTCACTAGTATATCTGGGGGGATCCTTTTACCTGACAGCACCCTATTTAGTGACCCTCCACGGGCAAACTCCATGATCAGGCAGAGGGTAGGTTCCTTTAGACACACTCCCCTGAGGGCAATGATGTTGGGATGCTTTAACATAGCAAAAAGCTTGGCCTCTTGGCGGACATTCTCAATGGTCTGGCTGATGTCCTCATCAGGGTCATAACGAGCTGCCTTGACTGCAACTTCATCTCCTGCCCAAACAGCTCGATAAACTTTTCCAAAGCCTCCAATGCCAATGATTTCCTCCAGAGATAGCTCTGAGAAGTCGATCTCCAGTACTAGGGGGAGAGAAAAATAAATTTTAAACTCTTCTTAAGAATTATCCAACTACTAGTTCATGCATGGAAGAGTCTGTGGTACTCAATGGCATTCTTACAAAAATAAGTCAACCCCTAATAAAAGCCATAATGAACTACTTACTACACTCACCCTTAACAGTCTGAATGAAAGTAGTAACTCTGTGCCTCCCTACTATGCTCTGAGGGGTTTTCTGGGGCCAACATATTTATATAAATACTTTGTAAAACCTATAGTGAAAATGTCCTCCATCTGCACAGGAGTTTGTTGAACTTTTACCCTCAAGCAGTGTGACATACCCATATTAAAAGATCCCTGGTTTTACTCACACACACAACTAATATTTTATTCCTCAAGTCCATCCCAACACGTGTTCGGATTACAGAGATTACATTCTGCTCATGTAATAACCAGTGCTATGTATCTAGACAATAGCAAACAAAAATAGCATGTTTTACTGCATTTGCTCCTCCTGTGTCTTTGCTTATTCAACTGTTATAAACATGTTTTCACTCCTATTAGAAACTAGTTTTCACCCCTATGAGTGTATAGGCTGTACTGCTGTTTGCCCAACAGGTCAACATAACTGTCAGCCTAGTTACTGACAATTATTTGACACATGACACAGTTGGATTTTCAGATTGAGTTTGCAAAGTTGACAATAAGAAAAGTCATCTTTGAACCAATCTGCAAGGTGATTTTGATATGGAAGTGTTAAATATGGAAAACAAAGAGGTTTATCATTTTAAAAATGTATTTAAATCCACCCACACCCCGGAACCAAACCTTAATTGTATGTATTGGCTCAAACAGGTGATTGTACAGAAATAAATTTGTAATTTTGGTTGACTTGTTTCTGACTAAAACCAAGGGAATACGGGTGAGCCACAAGCAAAGTTGAGAGAAGCTATAAATGGGCTCAGAAGGATTAGATTTTTAATCAATGAAATGTAAGTAAACATCAATTTCATCACATATACACCAACACATAAGAAAACAATTCAATCAATAATAAAATTGTACAGCTAGGCAAAGTAAGAAAAATGCTGCTTGAGAACTTAAGAGTCAGATTTAAGGATATCTCCTTTGTATATTTTCACATATGAAGTTGACAAATTGTGTTTTAACAATTATAAAGCTTTAACTTCTTGAATTTTAACATCTGTCATCAAGTAATTGTTTGAACCACTCCCAAATTTCACACAAATGAAAAACAAACAGAAAAAAGCTTTAAACATTAATATGCATCAAAATTGTAAATAAAAATTGAATTCTCTCAAGCCTCACTATAAAATTCCTCACACAATGCCACCAGCTTACCAGAATATCGACCATCAACACCTCAACTATTTAATCCAGTGTTAGGGTAAAAACTGGTGCCAAAGGAAGGCGGTATAGCACTAGGAAAAAGGCCCATCTAGTTGTCATATTTGCTTCCTGTGACTTTTCCAACAAAAGAGAAAATGGTCCTTTGTAATCCAGCAGAGCAACAAAATAAATAAATAGAAGACCCTAAAATAGGGAATCCCAAATTAGACTTGTCTACCATTCTAAAGATCCATCTTGTCTTTATGTAACCATTCCTTTAAGTGGTGCTGGGAAGTTAAAAGTTTATAGCCTCTTCTTCCTACACATGAACATGTTGTCATGCCATAATAATGGTACTTCAATGTTTTAAACACTGGACACCTACACGACTGCAGACGTCACAGCATCTGATTCTGACTTGTGAGGCTTTAAATCCAGCCTTTTAAAGACAAGAATAATTAATCGACATGAGCTGATTATTTTATCACTGAAAGCATCTGAGACACTATTACAGTTGTGCTGAGGCCTTTCAATGCAAGGAGCAGTCCTGGTACTGGTATCTCTTTCTGGAAGAAGATTCAAAATAGAAAACAGTTCACCTTTGCTAATTTTTTGAATCCGTCAGCAGAATTCCAACAGTTACGCAATTTCCCTGTAGCTTGCTTCTAGTGAAGGAAGGGGAAGTAAAATGTACTTTTTGTGCAGGTACACAATTACAAAACAAGCTTTATGAACAAACAATCTATCCTCTGAAAATACTGTAAAGTTACTGTGGATAATAGGATTTTCCCATAAAAGTACTTTAGCCAATAAACTACAAAAGTAGAAGAAAAGAGTGCAGAAAAGTAATGAATTAGTGCTAACCTGATATTGATCAGTTAGAAATATCCTTGAAATATATAGCAAAAATCTTTACACTCAGTTTTATATCAACATACACACTCCAGTGAGAGGGTATGATTCTGACCCAAGGGGTGCTGAATGGACAGTTCCTTCAACAACGCCTCTTGTTTAGTGAATGGCTCAAAAGCTGGGAAAGAAAGAAATAAAAGTGGCTCTGGATGCAGCCATAAAATCCTTCCAGATGCCTTGCTCCACTACAAAGTCTTACTCTCGTTACTGACATGCAAAAGAAACATACAAGTAATGTGGAATGCAGTGCTGCTGATCAACAGAAGAGAAAGGTTATTTAATAAAAATAAATAAATAAAAGCTAAAATATATGATAGATTCTCCACATAGAAGGGAAGAGACAGAACTGCCATTTTTGAAGCTCTTAATCTATCCTTATTTACAAATTATACTCTCAAGCTGGAAACACAGCGTGATTTCATACCCAGTGACTATATGAGGTTTTGTGTCTCCACACATAATCTTACACCTCACAGCACAACTCCACTCGTATTTAGAGTAAGAAAGTGCTCGTGAATTTAAAAGTTTGCCCCCAGTTTCACTTTTAGTTTGCGTAACGTTTTTCAAGTAAATTGGGATGCTAAACAAATTCTTCCTTCAGCCCTGGACAGTCTAGTCACGAAAATTTAAGAGAACAACTGGGAGTTTATCTTCAGAGAAATGAATAAAATTAAAGACAATCACAACAGATTAGACTCTGTCTGCATAAAGATAGTTACAAAACCCACTAGATGAGATACAGAGGTTGACCTAATGTAGTGCAAGGTTCTGGAAGTGCAAAAAAACTACTTCCAAGATAAAGTCTCATTTTTCCTTCACCTTTTTGGAAGTACTAACCTGCTTTCTAACTTACAAGTCTAATGTAGAAAAAGTAGTGTTCTCCCGAACCTGTAAAACTTAAGATTATAATATTTTATCAATGCTCAAATTCCAAAAACAGTAACATTACCAAGAATTAACAGAGAAATCAAATAAACTGAAGTAGATGAAAAAAATATACTGATTCCTCAATCAAGGGGATGGGTAATATATTGTAAAGCCTATAGGTCACTGGTTCAAACCCAACCAGGTCTAAAAAAAAAAAAAAAAAAAAACCACACACATAATTAACATTTCATCAAAGACCATTTTCCCTATGTGAATTTAACTCAGTTGCTAGTGGACAGGGGTCCACAATTCACACTGGCATTCACAGTCCTTCAGCAACCCTGCTGGCAGCCTCAACAAAGAGGCCATGGATTAATAGAGCATGGACCCTGAACCATCCTTTCATCTCCTTAGGCAATTCTGTCCAAGTTACAACTGAGGGACAGTGGCTGGGTAGTAAAAGACACTGTATACTATTGCCCATGCTATTCCAGCTACCTGCATGAATGAAGTTACCAGGACTCTCAGTCCAGCACTTTTCACAAGCATTAAGATAGACCAAAGAGGATCTAGAAAACAGCTTCTCCTTCACTCTCTTCCATGCTCTGAAGTCTTCACTCCATGTTCCCTGTGCTATTTTTTTATATCCATAACACCATAAGAAGGTGTTGCACTTCAGACACGTAACACAACTAAATCTTTGCCCCAAATGGCTAACAATCTCTATACAATACCATCGACTCTCGTAATGACTACTGTTAACCTGCTAAGACGAGAGTGCAGTGTAAGAAAAGGAGGAACTCCAGTCACATTAAACAATTAAATTACAAACTTTCAAATCCAACGCAGCAGCAGCACCACACACAAAACAGATGCAATGGTTTAATCAAACTTCATCACTTCTCAGTAACAAGCTTGAAGGGCACAATGGCAAATCCTATCAACAGGAAGCATAGAGGGCCTACACAGCAGAGGCAATACAGTTCTGGTGTGCAAGTGGAAAGGCAGGATTTGGGACTGCTGGAAGGGGTTTACACCGGAGATGCTCTCTGAGCATCACAGAATGGAGCAGGTTTGGAGAATCCATTGCTGTGTAAATTTCCCCTGCACACCTAGTAAAAGAGATAATGAGGGTCACAGGAGCTTCAGCAGACTCAAGGAAGTAAAACTGGCACTGTGATGGTGGAGGGATTCCTTCTCACACCTTCCTCAGAGAATTCTAGCACTGAACTTAAATGTCTGGCTGTTTCCTGCACAGAAAGACTGGGCCATACATTCACTGAGTAGACGATGGCAGTATCATTGTTGAGATCACTAAAGCTGAGTGTTGGAGCAAAGACGGTTTCTTCATGCTCCTGAAACCAAGACTCTCTCATAGGTAGCATGATTTACTATTTAATCCTACCAACATAATTTGAAGAACAACAGTTTCAGAGAGAAAAACATGTAGTGACATTTCACTCATCTCCCTAAGGAATTTACTGTACGAGCATTTTTGTATGCTCTCTCTCTCCCCTCCCCCCTTTAAACAGAGCAAACTTATTTTACAAAGAAACTTAGTTTTAGCTTCAATTCCCAGCATGAACAGAAAACAATGTTAACCGAGAAGAGTGAAACATACTCTAGATGCAGACATTTGAGAACCTTTTGCTTTCCACAACTATAGCTGGCAGTTAATAAACTAAGAAACTTTGAAATGGTCTCATGCAACAGAGCATATAAAAGCCCAATCCTGCAATCAACTCCAGAAGACAGATCTCTGCGTGCCTTCAGAGTCCCACAAAAGTCAACAAGGCTCTGAGTGGGCAAAGAGATTATTGCAGAATTGGGCAGAAGTACCTGATGTCAATGAGACTCATGTGTACATATATGAAGCCTGAGTTTGATTTCAAGAATGAAGGCTTTGAAAGCAGCTTTTTAGTATACATCATTTTAGGTTATGAATTTACATTGACTTTTAAAAAAAAAAAAAAAAAGTCAGTTTGAACAAAAATATACAGAATAAACAACAACAACAGCACATTAACATTTCTACCAAGAATTAACTGTCTCTTTCCAAAAACCCTTACTTAAACATATTGGAAGCTTTTGTTATGACACATGAATATAGCAAACCCCTGAAAACAGTTTAGCAAAAAGTGATTGATGGTGATGAAATAATTTGATGACCTACATCTAAAACTATGATACATACATTCCTCTGGAAATCTGAGATGAAGGTGGAAAAGGAAGAAATGTGTGCTGGGATAAGAGAAAGGGAACATTCGGTGGAAAAGAATATGCAATGTACTAGCAAAGAAGCTGTATTTTTAACAGTGATCTTCATACCTCTCAAATTAGGCATGAAAAGATAAAATTATGTCACAGAATCCATGACTTCCTGCAACCTCTGTGACATTTTCTGCTTCAGCTGGGGGAGACAGGTAAGGCAAGAGCTGTCAGCCACCAAGGGGTCAGGCAGATCAAGAATCCCTGCCCCCGTGGGTGGTGGGAAGGGGAGACCTGAAGCTCCCAGCTGCCACCATGGGCTGCCAGTGGGTCCATGGAGCTCCTGGCCTCAGGTGATGAGAAGTCCCTGGGGCTCTCCACTGCTGCCACAAGCAGCCCCTACAGTTCCCAGCCTCCACCACAGGCAGCAGGGGTCCACAAATACATAGCTCCCAGTCCTAGCCTCCATCTCCCAACCCCTACAAGCAGAGAGGGAGAGAGACCTGCTCTGCTGCTCTCATCCCAACCCCCCAACCCAGCCCCATTTTGTCATAAATAGTTATTTATAGTAAAATACAGGGAGAGGTCACAGCTTCTGTGAGTTTCTGTTTACTGTCCGTGACCTATCCCTGACTTTTACTAAAAATAACAATGACAAAATCTTAACCTCATTTGCATGCTTCCTACCCATCAAACCCTAAAATTCTAGCTTGCAAGCTTCCAGCTGCACACAACAGGCTAAATAGGATGATCTCCAAAGGATCAGCTGTGTTAGTCTAGTCCAGCAAAAAAAAAAAAAAAAAAGCAAGGAGTGGTGTGGCACTGAAAGGCGAACACATTTATTTTTCATGTGAGCTTTCCTGGGGGAAAATCCTACCTCGTCAGATGCTTTGAAGACAGGGGAACTTACAGAATGGCATGAAAATAAAGGCAAGGGAGTGTAAAACATGGGGTCAGCTCATACAACTACTCTGATTTGCTGTTAATGTATAACCTGCTCCCATGTTTTACACCCCCTCGCATTTATTTTTCATGCCATTCTGTAATTTCCCCCCATCTTTGAAGCCTCTGACAAGGTGGGATTTTCCCCCACGAAAGCTCATGCGAAAAATAAATCCCTCAGCCTTTCAGTACCGCAGCACTCCTTGCTTTTTTTAAATAGGATGAAAAGCTGTCCTCTGTGACCTCTAACCCCAGACTAGACGCCACCGTGCCCCACCTGGCCCACATGCTCCTTCCCCGACGCCAAAGCCGTCATCCGTGGGGAGTCACCATGCAAACCAGGGGCCTCAAACACGCGGCCCGCGGGCCACGTGTGGCTCTTAAAGCTATTTCCTGCAGCCCGTAACAACACTACTGTTACCAAGATTTGCAATAGCATCATAGGAGAAGGTTTCCTTGGCGGCCCTTGGGCTACTGTACTAGCCTTCTTCACATGTGGTGCAGCCCTCAGGCTAACCTACTAGTCCTGATGGTGGTTTGAGTTTGAGATCCCTGGCGTAAACCTTGAAGAGCAGGATAAATTATTCGCCTAAGCTGGAGGAGCACGGCACTGCCTTAAGCAGCTCTGCCTGGGGGGTGAGAAGAGGGAGAGGCCTGGCAACCTGCCCGCTGGCAGGACAGCCACCGGTGACCTATGTTCCCTCTAAGCTGTGCACGTGTGCGCGCGCACACACACACACACAGGTCACAAAACTTGCACCCACAACAAAATAGATCATGCACAAAAAAATTCAACAGTGCTAATATTTTTACACAACTTTAAGAAGGCAGAGTCAAGTAACACGTTTCAAATAAGGTTTTGTAATGCATAAAATCATTTCCGTCCCCATACACAAACGGGACTATTATTTGCCTCATACACCCTTGCTTCGTGGTGCTCACCAGTTTGACCACACTCACGGGAGCGCACACAAATTTGGGGGCTGATTCCGAAAATTTGCAGGAAAAAAAAAGACATTTTTTGCGCACACTGCCTATTACAAATTAGAGGGAACACCGCTGGTGACCCCCGGGGCCTCCCGCCAGCCCAGCCCAGCCCGGCGCCCGCGGCTCCCTTACGCTGTATGGCGGGGGGCGGGGCGTAGGGGGCCCGCAGCTCCGGGGCGCCTCCCTGGCGGCGGCTGCGCGCGCTGCCGCTGACGTAGTTGCTGGGGAAGATGCCCACGCGCTGGTCGATGCGGCCCGTCCACCAGCCCTCATCGCCGGAGACCAGCGCGTCCCGGGACAGCACCTGCACCACGTCCCCCGGCCGCAGGCTCAGCTCGTCCTCGCCGCACGCCTCGTACTCGAACACCGCGGTCCACAGCGGCCCGCCCAGGGGCGGCTCCTCGCCCGGGCTGCTGCTGCTGCTGCCGCGCGCTGCGACGGGCTCCATGGAGCGGTTGCTCCATAGGGGGAGGGGCCCGCAGGAGCCGGGCGCCGCCGCATCCACGGCTCATGCAGCCCGGCCACCGGCGCCTCAGCCCAGCCTGGGGAAGGCGACAGGCAAGTCCCGGGTACCCTTCAGCCGCCGCCGCATCCCGCCTCCCCGGCCACCGGCGCGCATCCCTCAGCCACCTGACTCTCTCCGCCCGGCCGCGGCTTCGGCCCCGCCCCCTCCGCGCAATCTTCAGCTCCATTGGCTGCTGTGGTTGTCCGTCAGCGCCTCCCTCGCCTGATTGAAGCTACGCAGCCACGCCCCGCCGGGGAAAATCCCCGCCCACCCGCTCCTGGCGTCTCGCGCTCACCGGCGTTTTCCCCACCAGCCAGTGGTGGCTTTTCATTGGCCGCGAGGCCCCGGTGCGTTGAGCTGTCAGAACGCCGCTCCCTCGGCTTCTTAGCGGCGGACGACGGAGGCTTTCATTGGCTCCGAGGCGCGGGTGTGTCTCTTGCTTCGTGCCGATTGGGCAAGCGGCGCCGCGGCGACCCTGAGCGTCTTTGTCATTGGTTGGCGGGAGGATTAAACAGGCGGTGCCGGCCAATGGGCGGCGCGGCCGGTTGAGCTTGATCACATCTGTCGCTGTCGCATGCGCGAGGCAAAGCGCTGAGTCAGCCGGGCTCAGCTGCTGCTCAGTGACCGCGGCGCGTGCGGGGGCCCTGCTGCTTCTCCCCGTCCCCGCACGCAGCTGGCCGCTCGCTGGCTAAATCCTGGCGCCTCTGATGGCGAGCCCCACTCCCCTCCGGGCAGTCACAGGCCATTTTCTCCCAGCAAAGCTCATACGAAAAATAAATCTGTTAGTCTTTGAGTGCCACAGGACTCTTTGGGGTTTTTTTA
>ML681963.1:90790987-90825177 GCA_007922195.1 Podocnemis expansa | reverse complement strand
GCTTTTTTTCTTATTTCGAAGTAACATTTTGTTAATTCGAAATATGTTATTTCGAAATAAGGCGTTATTTCGAAACAAGTTGTTTCGACACAACTTGTTTCGAAATAACCATGTGTGCGTGAATACAGCCTAAGGCTATGTCCACACATACATCATTATTTCAAAATAACCCATTTCGAAATGAGTTATTTTGAAATAAAGCCCTTATTTTGAAATAAATTAATTCGAATTAACAGTTTGTTAATTCAAATTAAGGGAAAGCCTGCTTTCAAAATAGCCCTTGTTTCGAAATGGTTATTTCGAAACAAGGCCTTTCGGACATGTTGTTTCAAAACAGTTGTTTCGAAACAATGTGTCCAAACGCCGTTGTTTCGAAACAACCATTTCGAAACAATGGCTATTTCACTTAGATGCGAGGTTTAATGGTTTCGAAATAACAGCCGTTATTTCGAAACAATGGGTCCTGTTGTTTCGAAATAATGGTGCGTCATGTGGATGTGCCACTTCTTATTTCGAAACAACCTCTGTTGTTTCGAAATAAGAAGCCTGTGTGGACATACCCTAAGAAATTTCCTCCCATTGATAAATTTGTTAGTCTTTAAAAGTGCCACAGGACTCCTTGTTGATTAGGGTAACCAGGCGCTCATTTGCCGTTTCAAGAGCACTTCTCTATCTGGTGTGCTTTTCTTGGCTCTCTTTCCCTCTCTTTTTTGCTTGTTGTTTCTTTTTGTTCCATCACTTTCTTTCAGCTTAATTTCACTTTTTTCTTTTATTCTTGCTCACATTGCCAAGCTGCCTAATGAAGCTTCTTTTCTGTCAATTTGCAATCTCTCAGCTCCTCAAGGGGGTGTTGCTCCTGCCAGTGCTTTTCTCTACATTTGCTTTCTTCTGCTTGCCCAAGGCCAGCTATTTCTGAAAGCAACAGAACACCGTTAGTCATCACCTATGACCCCTAAGTCAGACCTCTACAGAACACCATCAAGAATCTACAGCCTACTCTACAAGATCCCTAACTCTCTCAAGCCTTGGGAAACAGGCCTTTTCTCACCTACAGACGGCCCCCTAACCTTAAGCAAATACCCACCAGCAACTATACACCTAACAACAGAACCACTAAAGCAGACACATATCCTTGCAACAAACCATGCTGCCAGTTTTGCCCACATATTTGCACAAAAGACACCATCACAGGACATAATAAAACTAGCTACTCCATCAAAGGCTTATTCACCTGCTCATCCACCAATGTGATTTATGCCATCATGTGTCAGAAATGCCCCCCCTGCCTTCTATATTGGACAAACAGGACAGTCTCTGTGTAAGAGAATAAATGGGCACAAATCTGACATCAGAGATCACAACATTGTAAAAGCAGTGGGTCAATCTTCCTGATCACTCCATTGATGATTTACTAATTGCAGTGCTCAAACAGATGAATACCAGGTCAAGGCTTCAAAGAGAAGCTGCAGAGATCAAATTTATTTGCAGATTTGACTGCATTGCTTCAGGGCTGAATAGGGACTTCGGATTTTTTTTTCTCATTACAACAGGTGATTTGACCTCATCTTCTTCTATATGCTGTTCCCCAGTGTTTGAATCTTATCAACTGCTTTGATTTGCTATTACAGTGTGACCTGATCCCATGACTTATACTTCCCTGCATTTATTTCCTCCCATTCTGTGAGTTCCCCCATCTTCAAAGCATCTGATGAAGTGGGATTTTCTCCCACAAAACCTCATGCAATACATAAATCTGTTAGACTATGTCCACACACAGCTCGTTCTTTTGAAATAAGTTATTTTGAAATGAGTAGTTTGAAAATAAAGCCCTTATTTCGAAACGAGTTAAATCAAAATAAGAAAATGTGAAATCGAAATAAGGGAAAAGCCCCAATCGAAATAGCATGTCCAAACACAGGACTTGCTATTTCGCTTTAGGAGAGGGACATGATGGGCGGTGTGGCAACATGGCCCCCCCAGCAGGCTTGAGGGGCTGGGGAACCAGCAGCCCCCCCTGCCACTCACAAGCAGCCGGGGGAGCCCCAGCCTACGCTTTCCCTGACGGGGCACCCAGGCTGTCCTGCTAGGGACCGAGGCAGCCGGCCAAGCTGGCTTGGGCACCTGCTGTCCCCCCTGCGCCCGGCAAGGGGGAGCAGTGGGTTTCCCCCACCGCTTCCCCTTGCTGGCGGTGGGGGGTGGCGGGCGCCCCAGTCAGCTTCACCCACCGCTTCCCTTTGCTGGGGGCAGGCAGGGCGAAGCAGGCTGAGGCACCCACCCACCCCCCGCCCCTGGCAAGGGGAAGCGGCAGGGACCTCTGCTCAGCACCCTGGTAGGAAGGTCAAACATTATTTTGAAATAATGGTTATTTCAAAATAACATGTCCAAACGGCGTTGTTTTGAAACCACCCATTTTGAAATCCCCGCCGTTTTGAAATGAATGGGGTTTAACTTGTTTCGAAACAACGGCTCTTATTTCAAAATGACAGAGCCCGTCATTTCGAAATAAGAAAACGTTGCATGGGCCAAATCTTTTTTATTTTGAAATAACCAGTGTTATTTCAAAATAAAAAAGACATGTGGACATACCCTTAGTCTTTAAGTGCTCCAGGACTCCTTGTTCGTTTTACTGAAGTAGGCTAACACGGCTGCCCTTTTGGAACTATTTCCAACTGACTTGTCAAAATACCCATATCCTTCCGTCAGAGGCATTTCTAAAAATCCCATGATTTTGATACCTCATGATCTTCCCAACTTTCATGCCAAACTCAATTCTTAGAAATTTTCTCATTCTGTGTCTGTTTCTGGTAAAGGGGCTCAACCAGAGGGTTTTGCTTGAACGGGAGGAGGAGATAGTATCATTTCCTTTGCCCCACTTAGTAGGTATAGTGAAGTCAGGAAGAAAGTTCCTTATGGAAGGGCTGGTTAATCCCTTATTTCATCATCAAGAGAGGGCATATCAATGAGTTGGGATCTAAACTTACCTCCTTCTTTGGGCTTGACTTTATAGCTAACTCAAAAACATTAATTAAACTTACCATAACTTTCCCCCTGAGCCTGGGTTTCCTTCAACAAACATCCTTTCTAAAAGAGTATTACTTGCATCCCTTCAATCCAAAATGGAGTCACTTTGTTAGTGTGTAGATCAATCAATCAAATCATAGGGCTGGAAGGGAGATAATCAAGTCCAAACCCCTGAGGCTTGAACCCAGACTCTTCTGTATGTTAAGTAGAGGTGCTAACTACTACACTATTTGTAGATCAACAGCTTTATGTATCCTAACACCTACTAATGGGTGAGTCAACCAGAGAGCCTTGTCTCTCTTTTACACTGTTGTAACTCTTTGAAAAAGAACTATATATGACCAAAAACTTTGCACTGCCTTTCCATAATCTTCAGAGCTTTTACCACTGACTGGAAAAAGAGGGAGCTATGTGTAGCATTTTCGATAAATATCGAGTGTCCCTAGGTTCTCTGTTAGATATTAACCTGGCAGAATGGTAAACCAAAAAAGTCTGTAGAGCAGGAAACTGACCCCAGGGAAACAATGGCAAAGAAAAGTTCCCTTGAAGAAACCATAGGTGGGCTAATCAATTAAGGAATACAACCCTGTCAGGCTCCATCCAAGCTAGAATCACTTGATTTTCTCCAGGCTGAGTCAGGGATCCAAGGGGATCCTAAATCTCAAAAATACTAGGAAAAAAAGTGAGATGTTGGTTGAATATGTAGCCAGAGTCTAGCCAGTGTGTGTCTCTGAACTGTGTGAGGTGGACTGAGACAAACAGATAGAGGAGTGTGTTGCAGCAGAACACACTGCTTCTTCCAGCCAGGGAAGGAATTAGTTGGGTTTAGCAAAATTTACAAAAAATGACAAGGAAAGGTTAAGGTGTAAGTCCCATAGATGTAATCCTTTTAATGTTTTTTATTCTGTGCTCTATACTTTTAAAGAATGAATAAATAAGGCTTGCTTTTGAAGGCCCTCGCTGTATCACAGCAAGCTTTATCCAGACAGATTCCCAAGTGTCTAGACATAGTTCACCCTGTAGTAATGACCCTGACCAAGTCTTCTCAGACGCATGTTAAGGACAGGTCACAAAAGTTAGCTGAGTTAAAAATAGAACCTAGATCTTTTAATAGGGCACACACAGGTGGGCTTGTAGCCACTCTGCCTTTCATATTGAATATGCCAAATAAATGTAAAACTAAGAAGGAGGCCTGTGGCACTTCTAAAGACCAGCTAACAGTGCCACAGGATCCTTTTTTATTTGGCTGAAATAGACTGACACAGCTACCCCTCAGGAACCAAATAAATGTGTTTTGTTTACCCTATCTGTAATTTTGTGCCACATTCCACTGCCAGAGCCAGGGATAAAAATCCAAGATACCTGCTCTCCAGTGTTTTCCTGTCTGACCCCATGCCAGAGGCAAAGCATATGCCAGTGGCTAGTACAAAAAAAGGGGGCTAATAGCTACTCTTGTAGCTCAAGTGGTGGAGGCATTAGCTGGGGCTTTAACGGTTCAGCAATTCACTCCTGCAGATGTTCTTTGGGGAAAAGTGGTATTATACGGTTGTATATAATGCATTTTTTCCAGTTTCCTTTGTGAAAAAATTGGCTTGGTTAAATCATACAGTCAGAAAACATCCTTCAAAGCAGCTTTTGTCATCTCAAAAATTATTACTGAATTCTGTGACAAACCAAATACAGATCTTCCACTCTTCTGTCATTTTTACATATTTTGATTGCTGATGATGTACGTTGGAAGCTTTGAACATTCAAAGATGTGTTACAGATCAAAGAAGGATGACCCAGGTTTTACTTAAACACTCACTTATTGTAGCTGTAATAGTCTGAAAAATGATAGACAACTCTGCCACCGTGTGGAATTGCTTGATACTGTAACAGACTTTCAATTAATCAAGCAAGGAGTCCTATAGGCACTTTTAAAGACTAACTAACTTTTTTTTATCACATGAGCTTTTGTGGGCAAAATCCCACTTCATGGAAACTACAGGTGAATATATAAATGCAGAGAGGGGTAAGGCACAAGGTCAGTTCAGACTTTTTCAGCAAACCAAGTAAGTTGCTTTGATTCAAATAGTGTGGAACAGTAGATGAGTTGAAACTGTGAATCACCTTTGGTAATGTGTTAGCCATTCCAGGTCTCTATTCATGCCTAGTCTGATGGTGTCAAATTTGCACATGAATTCTAGTTCTGTAGTTTGTCATTGGAGCCTGGTTTTAAAGTTTTTCTGTTGAAACTCTGTAACTGCCATGTCTTTTACGGAATGTCTAGGGAGGTTGAAGTGCTCCCCTATCGGTTTTTGAACGTTACTATTCTTGATGTCTGATTTTGTCCATTTATTCTTTTGCACAGAGACCATCTAGTTTGACCAATGCATAAGGTAGAGGGGCATTGTTGGCAAACGATGGCATGTATCAAATTGGAAGACATGCAAGTGAATGAGCCCTAGATGCAGGGCTGGCTCGACCCATAAGCAAATGCGGCCCTAGCTCAGGGCACCATTTGCTTATGGGCACTGCAGTGCCATGCCAGGAGGTGGGGCAGGTCAGCCAAGAAGCTGGACGCTGTGCTCCCACCCCTCCCCAAGCCAGTCACTCCACCCCCAGGGGTGGAGCGGGCTGGTCTGGGGGCTGGGCTCTGCTCTCTCGCCCCACCTCTGGGCTAGCCCACCCTGCCCCCAGGGAGGAACAGCCAGCTTAGGGGAGGGGTGGGAGAGCAGAACCCAGCTTCTGGGCTGGCCTGCTCCGCCCCTGAGCCAGCTATTCCCCGCTCTGGCAGCGGGGCGAGCTGGCCCAGAGCAAAGGCCAAGTTCCACCCATCCTGCCCCCCCATGGGGGGGTGCAAAAGCAAAAGCTGGCTTGGGGTGCCACAGCCCCTTGAGCTGGCCCTGCCTAGATGGAATAGTCTTATGATGCTATCTCTTGAGTAGTTATGGGGGCAGAGTTGGCATCAGGGTTTGTTGCAGGGGTAGGTACCTCCCTTGTTATTTGTTGTATAGTGTGCAGTTGCCTGTTGAGTATTTGCTCAGTGTTGGGGGTGTTTAAGGTGAGGTGCAAAATGAAGCAAGGATGCTACTATACCAATTCCAGCTAACTGGGCATTCTGTAAAAGGCAGGCTCCAAAGTGCAATACAGTCCATATTTATAGATATTGCTCCACCTGCCACTGAAGTGTAGCCATCTTTGGAGAGGAACACAGAAACTCATGAATACTATACAAGCAACACTATGTAGCAGGTTAGCATAGGATATGAAGAACAACTGAACAGTTAAACAGAAAAAGGAACTCAGACCACAAAATAGTGATTATGCCCATTGTAATTTGACTAAGATATTGGAGTTACTCATGGGAAAGGGCTCATGAGATAGTTAATGTCTACAAGTGGTCAGGATCATCTTGCTTTTATGTTTTGTCCAGCAGTACGGTATCCCCTAAGACCATGCTGAGGCCTTGATTTAGCACCAGCTCAAAGTAAACACGCCACCTAGAGCCACCTGGTTTTCCTTGGAGGTCCTGTATCCAAGCCCAATCTTGATTTGCTCCTGGGAGCAGATTGAGGCTATCTGAAGACATTAAGTGAAAAGTTGATTGATTTTATTATGCTTTAAAGTTTGTAAAGTAGCTGATTTATTATTCTTGTTTTGGAATAGTGTTTTGGCCATATTCAGCTCAATCCTATTTACACATCCCTGTTACTTACACAGTAGAAACACAGATCAGCACAAACCAGAAGAACACTAAATCTGAACCCAAAATTTGTTATAAAATGGATCCAAACAAAAAACTTGACTTTAAAGCCACTTAAAGGTAGGGGCAAATCAGAGCTTTTCTTGGTACCTGATTGGAACGCTGGAACCAGCCATTGTTATACTCAGAAAAAGCTTGTATCCAAACAGGGCCATCCTTGGGGGGGGGGAATGACCATCTGAGCCCTGTAGTTTTGTAGGCCCTTCACTAACCTGCTATGAGCGGGGGCAGCACAGGGCCCGCACTGCTGCCTCCCCACTGCTCTCTGCCCACTCCTCCCACCCTGCTGCCTTTGGTGGCCACAACCATCCCTGGGGGAGGGGGCTAGAGGGGCAATTGCTCTGTGCCCCACATTTCCACTATCCCCCCACTGCCTCGCTGTCCCTCACCCTACTGCCTTTGGCAGGAGTGCAGAGCCTGCCTGCTGGGCCAGCCCGCCCCACTCCCACAGTGTGGAGGAGCGGGGACAGGGGCCCCCATAGGCCAATTAGCCCTGGCTTTGCTTCCCCCAGGGATGGCCCAGGATCCAAATCAAAATTCAAGTTAATCTCGTATTAGAAAAACATACCAAGTTATGAAAAATGGAAATATTTTCTTCTTTTGGAATCAAAGATACTTTTTGCTGATTGAGTCTGATGATCTTTTTTTCTAAAATGTCCCCAGTGGGTTAACTTCCTATACCATAATAAACCTCAAGCAAAAATAAAATCAAATAAGTAAGTGCAGTGACTTTTCTTTTCCCCCTAGCTGTCTTGAGGGAGTAGACAACATTTGTCTGCTGTCATCTTCTTATCACAATCACAATTGAAATCCTTAGCAAAGTTAGTTAGAGCAGGCTGAAAAAAATTTATAAATCTTTACTGGAAAACTGAATAACCACATATACCAGTATAGGGATGCATTATCTTTACCTATTGACTAATATCAAATATGGGACTGTATCCATTTAATCTTTTGTACTTCTGTGTCAGGAACTCTGACCTACACCTGCAAGGAGATGAACCCAATTATATTTGTGTCTTTTCAGTTTCTACTTACTGAGAAGCAATGTCTATACCTATATGCAGGAGGACAGGTTGTCTTTTATGCCTGCATTCTAATTTTTATTAATAGGCTAAACCTCTTATGCTTGCTTCATCAGCATCCCTTCTGTCTTGTCTGGTTTTAGCTTTAGTAGAACGCAGCAAAAGTCTGTGTTCATGGGCAGAGAAAGATGCAATGTCCTTGTTGTTATGGCAGTAGTTAGCAATGGCAGCCCCACTACTGCAAATGTCAAGAGGCATTAATCCATTAAGCCAGTGGTTCTCAACCTTTTGCAGGTTGCAACACACTTGGTCACGATATGCTGCCCTACAGAACACACTAACACTTCCCACGTCCCAGGCCAAATCCTGCCATGTCCCCATGAAACACTTAACCACTGTGCGGTGACACAGTAATGCATCCTGATACAGTGGTTGGGAACCGCTGCATTAAGCAACATGGAAATGTGATTTGAGACATTTGCCACTTGCATTCCAGAAGTTTCATATTCGCTGCTTGGTATTCCCTACTTTCTTTCTTAAAGTGGTTTAGGGTAAACTATAATTCTTTGTACCTGGCACTATAGGGAGGTGTATGGTTTAAAGCAGTGCTTTGCAAATTTTTTTCTCAGGACTCAGTTGAAAAAAATCATTTATGGCCACAACCCAACAATTACATCTTTGAGCAAGATCCAAAGGGGTAGCTGTTCCTATGATTCCCTGCATTTATTTCCTACCATTCTGTAAGTTCCCTCATTTTCAAAGCATCTGATGAAGTGGAATTTTCTCCCACAAAAGCTCATGCAAAAAATTAATTTGTTAGTCTTTAAGTGCCACAGGACTCCTTGTTTATCTTCCAGCAATGCAGTGCAGTCTTTCAGTGGCGGCAGCAGGGGGCACCCTGACCCAGTACTTAAGGTTCTGCAACCCAGTACTGGGTCCCAACCTGTAGCTTTAAAGCTTTTTGGAGTTCTGAAACAAATATTACTCCTGAACTTAGCCTGCTTAGATGGGACCCAATCTTGCAAGATGCTGAGCATCCTCAGATCTAACTATGCCCAATCTTGTTCTCATTTCAGTCAATGGCAAAATTCCCAGGAGCAGATCTGCTGAGCTATAACAATTTGCATCCGCTGAAGATCTGTCCTCCAGAAATCAGGATGTTCAGCACCTTTTTCAGGATCAGGTTCAATGGAAATAACAGGTGCTTAGTACTGTTCAGGATTTGGCCCTCACAGAGTGAAGTAGGGGCAAATGAAAGGAAATCAAAGGCCCTTGAGAGGCATGTGTCATGTCCTGATGGAATGTCTGTCAAGTCTGTTTACTGTGGTCATTATTTTTGATCTAGGCTGGACATCAAAATAACAGCAATAGACCATAAGAAAGAATGTTTTAAAATTGCACCTTACTTTCTTTGCATCCTTTGGTGACAATACAGCAGAGAAACTAGTTCTGTTTTTTATAATATTGTGCAGTTTTTCTGAAAGGAAATTTATTAAACTTTTTTAAAATAAAGGGAACTTTCTTAATTTCTACACCAGGGTTGTTGCCACAGCTATGTTGCATTGTGTGTTATTATGCATGAAATTGTCTGATGGGACAAATTTTTGCATCATACATTCAGTACAGTGTGATGACATTTTATGGTAGGCTACTAAGAACCATAGGTAAAATTCTCATTTAATTTACACCCATGTATTCCTATAAATTCCTATGCTTTAAAGTAGCTTGAAAATAAGTGAGGGGAATTTGATCCTTTACATATGTATGACTGGAGTTTCTTACATAAATATACAGGAATAATCAGCCACTTCTGATCTGGTCATCTGCCTGCTACCCATTAATCCATCTCCCCAGAACTTTTTTCATTTTAATCCCATGAACAGCTTGAGAAAGCTACCATTAAAACAAACAAACAAACAAACAAACTAACCAACCAGCCTATCAAATATATTTCTCCTTCCTCAACATGAGGAATGTTGCCCCTAAATTACACCGACTAGAGGCCTCCAATGCGCAAGGTTCAGTGATGCACCATTGACAGATTTTCTATGTATAAATGCCTGACATTTAAAGCCTGGTATTTCCTGGCCCATTAGCACTAGAAACTTAAGCTTTATGCATAGGAAGAGGAGATTACCAAAATCTACCTGGAAGTTCTTTAATAATAGATTTTAAGACTGCAACACTTTTATGTACAGAAAAGCTATTCTAGATCATTCTTAGTGGTTTTTATTATCCCCTGTGAGCCCTGCACAAGTGCAGTCATGGTAACTAAGATATGTGACTTTACGGGAAGAGGGATTTGAAAAATAACTGTAATACATGCTTTTGAAACTCTTTAAAACATCTGTGAAATGGTTTTTTGTGCAACTTCTGGCAAATACAGTTTTTGTTGGTGTTATAAAGGTTTTATCAGCACACATTTTGGATGACCTGAATAATTCATTCATGGCCTCAATATTCCTGAGTTAGGCATTCATCTCAAACTCATGACAATAAAACCTCCACACAATTATGTAGTCTCTGTAGACTTGATCCTGCTCCCTTTGATGAGAGCAGCAGAACTTCCACTGACTTCAATGGTGCAAGATCAAACCCTCAATCAGAAGTGAACAGCTAACTGGTACTCTAGAAAGGTCACCCATGAGGCTAAAGCACTGAATTAAATTCAAGGTATTTTAACAAATTTCAGGAAAACCCAAGTTAGTACTGGCATTGTTAAAATACTGATGCTGAACTATGGCTGTGTTGAATAAATGTGTAAAAATGTTATAGTGAGAGCATTTCATCTGTTCATCAAGGGTTTGTGTGTTGTTTCCCTGCATTATGAGAGGCACCTGATTTCTCACACTTTTTAGTTTAGCATGATTATTGTGTAGCCAGATGAGAGCTGGAGTGAACTGGTAATAAATGTCTCCTGTTTGTGGAGTATTATTATCTATAGTATTACCAGCAAAAGGCATATATCACTATAGTGTCAAGACAGTGTGTTTAAAAAATGGATAATAAAAGGTTATGGAAAGTGTTTTTAAAAAGATATTGGAGCTGTCTTAAGTATAGGGTCTATAATCAGGTGAAACTCATTCATGTCACACACACTGAAAAGCTGCAGTTTCTGTCTTTGGACATTCAGCCTATGCATCAAGTCAGCCATGGAAACACAATACAGAGCATGACATTTACAGTAACCTTCCAGAGCTTATTTTGGTAATTGTTATTAGTGAAGCAGAACACCTAACCAGCAGGAGTTTTAACTAATTGGCATTGGTATTCTCATAGGTCCCAATTAACCCAGAAAAGGACTGAAGCCTTTTTGCTTGATGAGGGGAAGAAATCCCTAACAAGAAGCTGAGGTAAGAGCTAATTCTTTACATCCTGGAAGTTTAGTTCATGTTCAGCCTAACAACATCCACTCATGGAATGGATCTGCCAGTCTTGCAATGAGTTTAGCTAGTTTGCCTCTGTAGCAAGGCAGAGTGGCCTCACTCACTTGGGCTGAGCCAAACTTACACCATCCATATGCACAGAAGTACTGGAGTGGGACAAGAAGAATAAAGGGAGGGCTCTGCAGCTCAGCTGGGGGTACTGGGGTTGCTGCTGCTGCTGCTAGTAATCTACTGCGGGGAGATAGTCAATGCCCCTGAGACCAAGTACTCCAGGGAGAGAGTGAAGGAAGTAGCCCTAGGATAGCAGATTATAGTCCAGTTGTATTGTGGACTGAAGATAGGTCACTGTGTTACAAGTGGATCCCTGTTGACCCAGGGGTGAATTCTCCACCACTGTTAGGACTCTGGGTTGGGACTTGGTGAAATAGGGTGTGCCTGAGTCCCCTTCCTGCCAACCTGAGTCACCTTTGGGGTGGCAGCTACCCCACTGCAGGCCAAAAAACCTGACTGCTGATGCTGCCTTGCCACAAGGCCAGAGCCCCAAGACCATTTAGTGCTCTGGCTCACAACAGAGCCTGAGCCTTAAACTGTTTGTTTGCAGGCTGCCTTATTCAAGTGGCTTAAGCTAAAATCTCCTTTCTGCTGTGCCCTGCCCTGCCCAGAGGGCCAGAGTCTTTGACTATTTGCTTGCTTGGAACCTTAGCCTGGAAGTTTAGGCTAAAGTCTGCTCTGCTTTGCCTGAGGAAGCTAGGCGGTTATTTGCCCATGCTAGGAGGCCGCAAGCCATAGATGGCTTGCTGCTCTGCTCACTAGTGTGACCCAAGGCTAACTGCTGATGCCCAATGCAGTGAGGCAGAATGGCTTTTCACCCCACTTGAGAGCAAGGCACCACTATGGCCTCATTTTCCTGGTGCAAATTACCTAAACAGATATTTCCATTGTGCATATGGTAGGACAGAATGATTCAGAACTTGGAACTCAATGAACTGGTGAATCTTATCGAAACTTCCTCCTCTGTATTGGTGTGGGGGACAAATTAATCAGGGCTCTCAACCTGGAAAGAGAGACCACCGATCCTCCCCAGTGATGAAGGCCCGTTCCCAGCTGAGACTCAAATTAGCAGAGAATGAGGTGTGGTTCAGGATTTATTATTCAGCTGAATAACAAAAGGAACTGCATCAGAGGGCAGCAAAGAAGTGCTAGCCCCTCTGAGCAGGCCCCCCCCAACAACTCGAGTGCAAGAGAGAGCCCCGAGGGGCAGCATCACAACACTTTTATCCAGTACAGTATGATAATGCTATGATAATGCTTACGTGATTGACAATGTTTTAGAGACCCTTATATGGTTACATTAACATTATTAAATACATATTAATGATTAAAGAATGCATATAATTATCCCCACCTCTGTTTACTGTTGACATCATTTGCATTATCCTGGGCAGCCGCAGTACCTGCAAACTCATTAATTTCTGCCTAGAGATGCTGACCTTACATTCTTGTGAGGCTGTGGTGCCAAGAAGGGTGAGCAGGAGATAGGAGGCAATACTCCCTTTTCAGTTAGAACAAAGACGGACAGTCTAGCTTACATTCCTTGTCCAGATGGTCAGGAGAAAAAGCATGAGAAAGGGGAGATAACACACTTTAACTATCAACTCTAGGCCGCTTGTTAAAGAAACTTAGATACATGACTTGCCAGAGAAACGACCCCACTACCATAGCAACCCACGGCTCCAACGAGGCCTACACTTCAGCACCTTTCTCACTGTCCTACAGAAGAGATTACATATAATTTTTCTTACAATTGGTAAGATGGCAGCTGCCCAGTATGGAAATCTTGGCACTGAAGTTTGAGCATTAGGATCACATACAGTATGGTGGTCTAATGATTTGTAAACAAGTCCCTTTAGATTTTATCCTGATGTTCACCTAATTGGCATATTACTAGTGGCATCTTCCTCATGCTACCTTTTCTTTTTATGTGATTTCTTTTTATGGAAGAATATTTTGTTACCTCATTTTCAGAAAAGGGGTAATGATCTTATGGGTAAAGTATGATACTGGTACTCAGGAGCTCTGAATTTGTTTCATTTCTGCCACAGATTTTGTGTGTAGTTTGTGAGAAACACTTAACCTCTTTGGGACTCTTAACTTACTAGTAAAAAGCAGTAACAATATGATCCATCACCTCAGGCATGCTTTAAAGCTTATTTCATTAGGTTGCCTGAAACACAATGAGATTCTCAGGCGGAAGATATCATAGGAATTCTAATATATATATTTTAGTCTTTAAGTGCCACAGGATTCCTTGTTTGTTTGTTTTAGAGAAATTCTAAATTACACTACTCTGTATAAAGCTTTAAAAATTAAAGCAAATTTGTATCCTTATTGAAACAGCCAATGGATCCTTCTCATGGTCTTACACTTAAGTTTGGTATAATTAAATCTGTCATTGAGATCTGAGCATTGCAACAGGCATCCATTTTCTATCACTGTATTTCAATTAATCTGCATCTCTACCACTTTAGCTATGTTGGGGTCAGTTTTTCCTCATATTCTGTTTGTTTTACTGAGCTCTGTTCTAATGCTTATGTAGAATGGAGAGAAGAAATGACTCTGATACAGTCACTCCAAAGGGAACACTTCATTCAGTCTTCTGGACACCATGCTTTTTCCTTATTTCCCTGATTTGCTGATATAGGCAGTAATGCCTACAGTCGCCACCTGAAGTCTCCCTCAGTCTTGGCCTGAATGTCTGGAAACTGCTTGGTGGAACATCAGACCTATTGAAGTGTGTGAGCATGGCAACTACTGTTGGCTGCTGTCAGTTCTGATAGGGATGCTCCTATGACACGTTTTGGGATTTAGAAAATGAAATCTAGGAAGCCCTGGCTACCACAAATGTCTCAAAATTTGCATGATTATGTGACTTTTTATTTTTATTATGCTTTTTTTTTTTACTCCAATGAATCCTTGGAACTCAGAGAAAGCTTCATGTAATGGACTGTGTGCATGTGTGTGTGATAATTTTGCTAGTGAGTTATATGTTGCCAGTCCTCAAATTTTATAAACACTAAGGCTATGATATTATAGTTAATATAGATTCTTCTTTAGCTCAAGTAGCTGCTGCAGAGCATTCTTTGTGATTGGTGTGCGGTTACTGATGAGGCACAGTACACCTGTTTCGTAGATAAGGTTTAAGGCTCAAGGACTTCTTAGTGAGTTCAATACAAAGCCAAAAATTAATTACAACATATCGTACTCACTAGACCCAAAGAGTTATATGTTCATTCAATATCCAAAGGGGCAACCGTGTTAGTCTAGTAAAGCAAAAAAAAGCAAGGAGTAATGTTCATTCAAGAGGCTGTATACAGGAATGACTTGCTTCAGGAGCCCTGCCAAGGAATCAAGCTGCCATCATCTCCTGCGGAATCATATGGTAATGAGGCACACCCCACTGGGTGGTGGCTTTTTCTGTTTTTGTACACATTGTCCTTTCATTAGCTTATCTTGGGTGAGGCTCTTGTGTCCTTCACTTTCTCTAAACTTCATTATTTATACTAACTACATATTTATAGTCTTACTATCAGGGCCATATTTTAGAGGTGGGGCCCAGGGTGAATTGGGCTGTTCAGGCCTCCCCACTGTCAAATCCTGGGCAGGCCTGGATTAAGGGCTGTTGGGGGCCCTGGGCTGCCCCAACACTGCTCCCCCTGGGGTACCAGCCCCCCCACCATGGGAGCCCCTGCCTTGGCCGACGCTAGGGGAGGGCCAGAGGCTGTGCTCCCACCCTAGTCTGGCCAGCCTGCCTCTGTGGGGGAGGGGCTGGGAGGTCACACTGGAGCTGCACTGCAAGCATGTATTTTACCAACTCCTGCATAAACCACTGAAGTGCTGTCTAATTTTCCACTGATTTTACTTTTTATTTTTGTACCAATTGTTGTATATCTGCATCAGTCTTCTGCAGGTCTGCTAAGTGTATGATGGGTAAGGAAACATTCTGGCTTGCCTAAGCAGCACCTACCAGGATAGATGGTGTTTGCCATGCAGACCTGTTTGTGCTCCCTTCTTGGCTGCTTTGTCTACCTTGTTGTTCCATTGTGTTGCTAGACCCATTTTTTTTCTTTTTTCCTGAGCTGGTATTTTCAGCATCCAAACTTATACTTTATATTGAAGTCCAAATTTCCACAGTGCTTCAATCTTTTTACCCTGAGAGATGGGTTTACCATCCAAATTAGTCATATTTCTTTCCTTCCATATGGACACCGAGTCTAAACATGCTCGTATGGCCCAGTTGAAGTCTGAGGCCACAGCTATCAGGGTTCTAATCTTGGCATCCGTTAATGCGGCTTGCACAGCCACAATTTCAGCTATCTGTGGCTCACAACTCCCTGTTACAAGTTTCCCATCTGGGTAACATAGTGTTCCATACTGTCTTGGGAGATTTTTGGACTGTGTATGAGGATTCATGCACCAACCACATTTCAGGTTTTTCAAGCAGGGCTTCTATTGCTTCTCAGCTCTGGATAGACTTCAGACAGAGTGGGGATACTGGTTACATCTGGGGGAACAGGACAGTCATGTTCAGCACCCTCAGTTTCTAGGGCAGTGTTTCTGCATCAGTGTGCCATGGCTCACAGGTGTGCTGTCAGGTCTGAGCAGGTGTGCCACATACTCAAGGAGCTCTGGATTGGCTCATTGGCTCATGAATGTTCATGAGTCCGCTTGGAAGCTATATGGTGGTATGCCTCAAATTAAGTAAAGGTAGCAAGGTGTGCTACGGCAGAGAAAATTTTGGAAACCACTGTACTAGGGTGCATGGGAGGACATAGTGGGAAACGGTAGGTGGCTGAACTTTCATCACATATCTGTTAATTAAGGCTATGGTTCATTTAGCACAGGGTGTCAAACTCATTTGCTATGGTGAGCCAGATTTGTTAAATGTATGTCAAGTGGGCCGTATATACGATAAATCAAAAACCACAGCACTCTTGCAGCATTGCAGAGTGCTGTGTATGTGAAACTGTGCTCTGTGATATCCCCTCTTCTCCCCCTGCCTCTCTACTCCCTCTTAGTGTGTTTCATGGTGCACAGCCTTGCATACCCAGCACTCTGAGATATAGTAAGACCTCACGCTCTGGTGGCATTGTGGAGCACTTGGTATGCAAGACCTACAGTCTCTCTTAGGGAAAGTGTGGCCCTGCTGAGTGCAGTTAGGGGCCAGCTGAAGGAGGTTCACAGGCTGCATTTGGCCCCCAGGCTGCATGCTTGACACCTCAGATTTAGCCAGTCTGGAGCTGGGTATGTGTCTCTCCTTGATCATTCCAGATATTATATACTTAACTGGGGAGTCTACTGTCTGTAAAATTACTGTGCCAAAGCTGGTTAAATACTGCAAATGCTCCAAAACCCACCCTAACGCTAGCATCTCTTTCATAGAAGGTAAAGGTAACTTCTGGTCATTCTAATACTTAGGAGGCAAATGCCACTGGTGTTTGACCGAAGACCCCTCCTGGCTTAGGACAGCTTCTACTCCTACGGGGGGGATGAGCTAGCTGGCCTGTAACATGAATGATTTAGCGTTCTCAGGATATGCTTAATGCAGGAGCAGAGGTTACCACTTGCTTCAACTCTGATAAAGCCTGATCATGTTCTGGACCTCACTAGCCTCCTTTTCGGTAGTTAGTACATGGCTGTGCCTTTTGAGTCTCATGCCCTTATTCTTATTAAAATAAAGGGCAATAATTCTAATCATTCTCTTTTTTTTTCCTTTTTCGCCAGAGTTCTGACTGCTTTTCACTTTTACCTTCTGTTTCCAGAACACTTGGCAATCTGAAAAAGAAAATACAACCTGTTGTGGGTCCTTCTGGAGGCATCATGGAAAAAAAATCAAGTGGCATATTTATTTACATTTCTTTTACTCCTTCTACAATATACACATCATATTTCTTGAGAAAATGCACTTTTATAGTTTAACTTTTACAACATTATATTAGCTGCATTTTACATAATTTTTGGTCCCCTTATCAAAGTGATAGATTACTTAATGTTTTTAGCATTGTCTTCCTTGTTCATTGTCTTTTTTTTATTTTTAAACCTTTTTTCCAGCAGCTTTTAGCTACTGTTCATTACTAAAAAGTGATCCAGAATTTTTCTTTACTATTTTGGTTCTGGCTATTTGTGCCACAATCATGACCACATCATCTTGTCTTCAAACAGATAGTGACCTTTATAAATTATTGAGGTACCCACAGGGTTAAATGCTTAATAACAAAGCCAAGCAATTCAAGCTGTCTGAGTTTGGCATGAAGTGTTCATAATGTTCAGAACTCTGAATTAAAAATGTAAATATGCATTTAGTGGATATATAATATGTTTCAAAGAGCCAATCCATTTTAAACATACAAAATAGTGTTTCCCAAACCATAAGTGTTGATTTATGCCCCTAACAGTTTACAGAGTGTGTGTGTGTGTGTGTGTGTGTGAGAGAGAGAGATGGTGGCTGAATTAAGAGGGCCATTTGTGATATAATAACATCAATATTTCAGAATTACAATAATTCATATGAGATTTGCCGTGTCAGGTACAATTAGAAAGGTTATAAATTGCTGAGTATGATGTTTATGTGCAGGTGTCATATTTGTATTAGAAACCATGAATATGTTTGATGTACCTGCATTTCAACTTTTGCTGTTTCTGGACAGCACCCTAATCATGTTGGCTGCAACAATATCTTGCTTGATGGCCCCTTAAGAAAACTTGTTACAGCAGGCCGGAGAAAAACCTGATGAGTGATCAGGACTTACTCATGTGACTTTGGGCTCCATCTTATTCCTGTAAATTTCCACATGCAGCATGATGAAGACTGAGGGACATAAAAGGCAGCTATACTACATCCATTTTGTTTTTAGCCACCAGTCAGTGTATAGTCTTTGGTCATTACCTAGTACCTCTGGATCTACTCATCTATCCCTGAAGCTGTGAAATAAAGGATTGAAATCCATCTAGATGCTGGAGGTTCATCAGAGAAACTATACAATCCTACAAACTCCAAATTCTACTGAGAACTAGATGTATATGAACTTTTAAATCATTGTATGTATGTGATTGCTTTAATTGTTTAACTGGTCTTTTATAATTAGCTTCTTTCCTTTTAGAATAAACCTTTAGTTTTAGTTACTAAAGGATTGTCTGGCAGCGTGGTATTTTGGATAAGATTCAAATTTATATCCATCTGGTAATGTGGCTGTTCCTTTAGGGTCAGGAGAGCCCTTTCAATGAAGAACATGGAGTTTTAAGTAACTTATCTCTTTACTAGACCCAGTGGCTGACTGGGACCTAGAGACTGAAATACAGTGAAGGGGACTGAGTAGATCTTGTTTTAGCTTCTTGATAACAAGTGTGGGTGATCAGAAGCATTTTTTCCTGACTGATTAGAAAGTCACTACAGTGTCATCCACCAGTTCAGGGGGAATTTGGTTTCCTTTTTGCAGCCTGCCCTAACATTGGCATTTCATGTGGCTACCCCATGCATGTACAGGTCAGACCTCACTGCTCTAATTGTGTTTACACAACTGTGCCCAGATTACACTCCCATCTTGTACACTGGAGACAGTCAAGTTTCAGTGAAAACATTTTGTTTGTTTGTTTGTTGTGATTTTGGCTTAATTGTCCAGTAGTCAAATGATTCAAATTAGACTCTCTCTCTCTGCCCACTGCTTACGCTAGTCATTTACAATCAATTGTTTTCAGGCAGTTCCTTTAGGGGTGTCGCTGGTGCTGGGCTTATGGGGCTTGAGCCCCGAGTCACGGCGGCCAAGCCCTGAGTCTGCCATTACAGCGGCAGTGCACTTAAAGCATGTGAGCCCTGAATCCCAGTGCCCGAGCCCTGGGTCTTTTTCTGGGCCAGCAGTGCTCCTGAAAAGGGCCCTTCAGAATAGCTGTAAAAGTTCCTGGGGACAAACCCCTGGTAATAGCCACTACATGACATCCTTGTATAATTTAACTACCAGGGTTTCCAGTGTGACTGTACCAGATTAGACATATATTTATCTTACTGGATATTGTTAAATGAAGAATTCTCTTATTATAACACTGTCACCCTTTTAACATTTTTGCAACTCCCAACTGTTTAATTCTCTTCAATCCTGGTTGTATGAATTTCTGTAAAAAGTTACTTTTTAATTCTTCACTTACTTTTGCATTCAGTTTACAATATCTTAGCTTTATATTATTTGTTGCTACCACAGCTTTTAACATTTCACAGGCAACATGGTTTTGTGATCTTAGAGCCTCCATTTGCTTTCTCAGAGCACTCTGTTTATCAGCCACTGTTTTTACTGAGCTGATTCTTATGCATTTTATTCATTTTTTTTTAAGGCGATGCATTTTGCTTGTAAAACCTGAGCCACCAAGTACAATCTCTTCAACACAGCTGTCTGAGGCCTGGTCTACACTAGGGAGTTTTGTTGACCAAAGTACTCGTAACCCACATACACCATCAAAACTGCCCTGATTTTTGACAAAATAAAACTACCTCAACAAGAGACAAAGGGCTTTTGATGGCAGAACTAAGGTGATGCAGTGTCAATGTGGAAATAGTGTCTCCTTATAGTGGTGGAGGGGCTGTTAGTGTCAATTTCACTTCTCTGCTAGAGCAGTGAAGTTGAGAAGAAAGTTGGGACACATTCATAGGTGGCAACAGGGCGCGAAGCCTTGTCTGCTGCGAACCCAGGGCAGCTGGTTCCTGGGTTCCAGCTGCACTCAGGACTGTGTAAGTTGCAGACAGCTGGAGCCTGGGTCCTGGCTGCAAGCTGGGATAAGTGAGATGTGGCAGCAGATATCTGCTGTCATCTGTGAGCTGGGACATGGGTGGCTGGAGCTCAGGTCCCAGTTGCAAGTCAGGACCAGGGCAGCTGCCACACAGGTCCTGGTTGAGAGCCAGGACAAGATGGGATGTGAGTAGCTGCTGCAAGCTGAGACATGGCCACTGCCATCCATAGGGGAGGTGAGCAGGGTGACTGCCCTGAGCCTCACAGTTCTGCAGCCCCACGCCACTGTCCTCCCCACTGCCTTCGGCAGCAAGCTGAAGGCAAGGGATGGGGCATAATGAAAGCACAGAGATGGGCATCTGGGCCAATGTCCCCGTCCCTGGGGATGAAGCAGCCGACCCAGGGGCAAGGAGGAACAATGGAACCTAGAGAGGGCTGGGGGACTGTAGGCCCCCCCCCCCCCAGACTGATTGGCCCTGGGTCCTGCCCTGACCCCTCCCCCCTCCCCCACGGTCAGCCCTGAACATGGCAGGATATGATGGCTGCGGCTGTATTCCTGGCTGACACCATGGAGTGGGTCAGATCAGATCAGATTTGTCATCATTTAGAGCTTTAGTGGTTTATTAGAGAACTACCATACTACCCAGTGTACTGGATGAGTGCTTCCCTGGCCATGCCCTCGACCTCTCTGAACCCCTTTGGGGACTGCATCACCCTCCTTTTTCCCTTGATTGTGGAAAAAAATTTAGGCAGCCACTTTTTCTCCTTTCTATTCAGCTATTTTCACTTTCTGACAGTGGGATAACTTTTGCCAACAGTCTGTATGGCCTCCACTCTCCAGTGAGTTCCCTTTCCTCTGGTTCTGCTCCCTAACTTCTTGAATAGTAGCCTACGCACTTTTGCACTTCATTTCCCAGATAGGAGCTTTGTTCTGCCACTGTGTATCTTTCTCTTTATCTGGTGTTAAGCAATGGGCTGTATCAGACACATATAGTGTTTTCCAGTATCTGTATCATGGCCTCAGCAATCTACTACTTGCGCATCCAGCTCACTCAGTTCTTTGACAAGCATTCCTACTTCCTCATTTAACTGCTTGCAAGCCACTAAGTAGCCCTTGAAGAGAAGCCAGGCACTTATTTTTATGTTTTGGCCATGGCTTTGTCACTTTCACATCCTGATCTCACTGAAGCATTAACTCTATGTATGTCATTTTTTCCCATAAATGCCCCAGCTGTCCATGGATTCTTTCCCAGGACATCTAGACAAGTTTCCATATCTGATATTGGTACTAGCCTAAGGAGACGGAAGTGTTGTCACTTCTCAGCCACATGAGTCATACATTCCCTGTAGAGGACATAAAATCATCTTCCTAAAGCCTTGCGGCTTCACAGAGAACCATTACAAGTAGGTTATGAACATTTCAAAATGCAGTGAGAGAAACCCTTCACATGGTCACCTTAAGAATCATATCACACACACCTGATTGAGCCCACTCATCGCAGATGTCTATTGTGCAGGGCATTCTTTGTGAGAAGTGTGAGGTTACCAGAGAGACATGGTACTCTCAATTTGCAGATCAATAAGGTTTAATACACAGTGGTTTCTTAGGTAGTTAACAATGCAAACCTAAAAATTAATTCCAACATATCGTACTCACTAGACCTAAAGAGTTATGTACTCACCCAACAGGGTATATGCAGAAACGTCATGCCTCATGAGCCCTGCCAGAGGATAAGGCTGCCAGTATCTTCTTCAGATTCAGGCAGCAATGAAGCACACCCCTTTGCCTGTGTGGCATTTTTAATACGTTTCTATACACATTGTTTTATTAGCTTATCTTGGGTGACATTCTTCTACCCTTCACTTTCTTTGTATTTTATTGTTAATACTAACCACATGTAAGGCAGGCTTAGAAGCTGTGCCTAACAGCTTCTGAGGGTGTCTCCCAATCTGCATGGGTTTTGTATTAGAACGAACACAAAAGGGTGCTGATACTAGGCCTCAAACAGTGGTCTTATAGACTCTAAGTTCAGAAGGGACCAATGTGATCCTTTAATCTGATCTCCTGCATAGTGCAGGCCATAAAACCTCACTGACCCACTCCTACGATGAACCTCAAACTCATAACTGAGCTATTAAAGTCCTCAAACTATGATTTAAAGACTTTAATACAGAGAATCAACCAGCAAGTGAGCCATGCCCAATGCTACAGAGGAAGGCAAAAAACCCTCAGCGCCCAAGCCAATCTGCCCTGGAGGAAAATTCCTTCCCGACCCCAAATATGACAATCAGTTAAACCCAGAGCATGAGGGTAAGTCCACAACAGCCGGTCAAGAAGAACTTCTCTGTAATAACTCAAAACCCACTCCATCTAATGCCCCTTCCCAGGCCACTATCATACCCATCACCAGTAGTAAAAGAGAGACAATGGCCAAGCTACACTGTCCATCATATCATTCTCTCCATAAACTTATCAAGCTCAGTTTTGAAGGCCCTTAAGGTTTTTGCCCCCACCACATCCGTTGGTAGACTGTTCCAGAACTTTACTCCTCTGATGGTTAGGAATCAAGCAATTCACCCATGGTCAAGCAACTCGGATCAAGGTAGGCTTCCAACAGTAGGTGCCACGATTTTAGGAGTGGAAGATCTCAAGTATCGCCTCTATATCTCATAATACCAAGTACACCAGGAGTGGACTGCACATTATTTTATGCCTATATCAGATCAGGTATTCATTTTCAGTAATATGATATTACCTTTTACATATATAGTTTGTTTTTCCATTGTGTCGTTACAATGAAGACATTCTCGCACAGGCTATTTTTGAACCTGCTGGAGCCACATATTGTTTCCTTAGGGTTCCAGGCTTATTGTTTTTCTTTGGTTACATGAAATAGCTGCAGTCTACGTAGGACTTATTTTTTCCCAGGTTCTCAAAACATTATTATTCTTTCACATTTCCCCTTACGAAAAAGGACCTTTGAAACTCTGCCATGTTGCATTATTTAATTTCCTGAGTATAGCTGATGAAAGCATGGCCAAAGAAGGCACTTTTATAGAAGGAAAGACTTAATAGAAAGAATCTAGAGGAAAACCTTAGTTTCAGAGAAAAATAAATTACATAATGCTGAAAGAATGGGGTGGGAAGCGTGCTGGTGAATGACAATACATATGCTTCTGGAATGTTTGTGTCTTATTTTCTAAGGCCAAAATGTCAAGATGGGAGAGATTTTTAATTCATGTTGTACTTTTGGCCTGAAATCTGAATTAATCTTATTTTGACATTGTATACAACTAGGACTTTTGGGTTCTAATCGCAGCTCTGCCACTGACTCGCAGTAGACTCCAGATTGTCAAGGTGTATATCTGCACAGGAATTAATAACATTCCCAGTAGCAATAACTCCTGTTCCATGATTATATTTCTTTCTCAGGAAGGAGATTATTAAGCAAGTGGAGGAGAAAACTGACGCGTGGCTCCTGGGCATGCTGTATTGCCAGCGAGGAAGAGGTGGCCAAAACATCACCATAGAAAAAGAACCCATCAACTCAGCAGTGCCTCCTTTTTCTGGTAATACAGCTGCCCTCAAAATTCCCTTCCAGTTAGTAATAGTTAGCAGCTCTGCTAAATTAATGTAATGGAGATTCACAGAGGTTCTGCCCACTCCTACTAGTTAAGTTAATCCCTTTCATCTTTGACTTACCCCCAAAAGGATAAAATGTGGATTATTATTATTAAAACTGTTCCATGGTGGGAGGTAATTTACTTGTTGCATCCATGAGCTAAATCTGACAATGCTACCTACCTACTGCATAGTTTGAGGCTGTGTGTTAAAATGCATCTTTATAAAATCAGCTGGGAAAATACTATTGTTATGAAGGTCTCTAAATGTTCTGCCAATTAGAGTAGTCTCTGAAAGCATGCGTTCTGTTTCTTTTAGTCTGTAGCAGGAAATCAAGCAAAAACAAGGGTTTATATTTATCCTCACACCTCTCCTAAGTGATGGCAGTGCAATTATCCCATTTTTGCAGATGGGAAACTGAGGCACAGAGACAAAGTTAGTTGCATGAGCATGACTAGTCTGTAGGAGAGCTGAGAACTGAACTGCCATTTCTAAAATCTTAGGATACCACCTTAACTATTGGGTACAGAAGGGAGGGAAGGGAACGCTGAATTATTGAAAGATCTGAACCAAGGTCCAGATCCCACAAACCCTTTCAACACAGTAACTTTAGTCATATGAGTAGTTCTCTAATGTCACTAGATATATGGCCATGAATAAAGATACCTTTATGTGGAAGGCTTGCAAGATTGGTCCTGACTTTGCGTCTTTTATTTAAAATGCCTTGGCTGGTTTTATGATATGACCATTGAAGGAAGATTTATGAGAGAACATTTAGCTGTGTTGACACTGACAAAAAGATGAAGTAGCAGGGTGTGCCAAAGGTCCAAAAATAAGTCCAAGTGACAACATATTTAGGACATGTGCTGTTACCACATAAAGGTTGTTTTTCACATTCTTTGTATTACATGCAGTATTGAATTAAATCTTGGAAGTACATTTTCTGTTGTAGAATAGCTTTGAGTGTTTCAAGGGTTGCTTACAACAAAAACTGTTCTTGCATTACTTGCTTAATTATTGGCCAATATAATAAAACCTCCTATACAGTTTAGAATAGACAAAGAGATTTGTGATATCTAGATATAGGATTTGTATGAAGGCTTGCAGTACATTTTTTATTTATAGTCTGTCTCAGGTTTTCTGATGCAATCATCATTGGAATGTCTGGGCTCTGTAAATATAGTGAAAAGGAGCATGATTTTCTCCAAAGGGGTTGCTTACTCCACTCCTTTGTTTTGATTCCATTTTTGATTTGTGCTTTTGGGGTTACATTTTATCTCCATGGAAGTGTTTCTTGGCCAATGTACAGTCATTGTTACTGTTGGAAAGCCTGTGCAATGAAAAAGGTCTTGCATTTCACATTCAGATACAGTCACAAATAGGTGCAGCTCACGTCATGGGCAGACTCACATCAGACATTGCTGTGGAACAGACTTTTAATTCATTCATTTGTATTGCAGATTCCCTCGTGGATTTCTCAAGGAACTGGCTAATATAGGAGGTACAATTGGCTGGTGCACATCAAGGCTCAAAGCAAAGTAACTGCAAAGACACAAGGCCCCAGCCATATGGCACTGAACTCCTGAACATTCCCCATGCTCCCTACAGATCTGAGGATCTGCTAAATTTTAAGGCAGGGCTTGTAGCCTATTCTGTGAGGGGCAAATCTTCACTTGCAACAGAAATCATGGAGAAAATCTGCCAGAAGATGCTCCTGGAGTTTTTCATGGTTGGGACAATCCTGCACTCCAAACAGTCTTTATGATGAACCTGCTAGTTCATTGAAGGTTGAAATGCAGTTGTTTTCTGCAGGTCTATGAGTTCTGCTATGGCTTTTGTTGGTCAATATCAGTTCCTGGACAAACAATACCAGGCAGGAACAATGTCATATTGTAAATAAATATAGTCTAGGATGATATAATCTGAGCCTGCATTTACTGTATTCTCCCAGATGAAGGAACCACCACTCCTAGAGTCCATATATTTTCTGAGCTCCACCCTCCGCCCCCGAAATTGTGATGGTATAAATATGTTTTAGTGTCAAAGGCAAGTGTATACAGTGGGCAGCACACTGGACTGGCACTCAGGAGTCCTGGGCTCTATGCTGTCCTTGCCTCTGCCACTGGTTAGCTGGGTGACCTTGGGCAAATCACGTTTCCTTCTTGTGCCTTGGTTTCCCCATTAGGTAAAATGGAAATAATGAAGTTCTTTGAACTCTATGTATGAAAAGTACTGTATCAGAGCTAAGTATTAGAATTTATTAGGAATTTCATTTACTAAGCTGCATTGCCTTTGAGTTTTCAAATCTATTATTATTTTCATTTTTGTTTGATGCCTAGAGGTTTTAAGGCCTGGGTCCTGATTTGCAGTGTATCATAGATTTTGGTAGAGAGCATCATGTCTCTCCATCCCAGAAGAAGGCAAAGAGTTGTGATAGCAGATAACGTGTGTGCATGGATGGATGAACATTAAGTATAGGCAACACACAAGTTGGTTCAGTGAACAGGTCAATAAAACAAATAGCGATACTTCTAAAAGATTTTTGTTGTCTCACTGTAGCTCCCTGTGTGTGTACCTTGATTAATTTACCTATAATGCACACATCAGCATATGCACACATCAGCATATCTACAGGTAAAGTATACCAAAATCATTACTGAGAAGATGTACATGGGGAAAAAAAAAAAGAAAACCAATATCAGCTGGATGATTGTGTTCCAAAACTTTTAATACTTCTAGTTTACATGTCTAAACAATTGCATTTTTCTTCATTTTGGGCTTTCCTCCATAGTCTAATATAAAATGCTATCTTTAGAAGACTGGATATGAAGGTTGCCTCTCGAAAGATAACATCAAATGTATTCCACTAGCAAGGGTTGAAGAACAGCTACGCAGTTGCCATCCTTCTTTGAAAGACTAACTATGCTACCTCCAATTGAACACCAAAGAACCTGTCTTTAAGATCCATATTTTCTACCTAATAATAAACCAGACATCATGCTTTCCCCAAGCTGCCCTAGTTCTGCTGCATTTATGCCTGATTTCATTTAGTCCAGGCAGCGGTGTAGATACAGTAGTAATATTTATTTAATTAAGTAAGCACTTCTCCATTACTAAAAGAAAAAGGGAAGATTGTGTGAAACAGTTTGCGTAGATGCTATGACCCATCAAAGATTATTTTCATATTGTAATTTGCGTAGAATTTTTTAAAATATTTCTTTAAAATGGCTACTAGTATTCAAGTTACTGAAGATGTAACATAAAGTGGTAATGTTCTGAGGGCACTTCCTCTGGATTAATCATGTGTTAATTTTTACTTTAAGATATGTGTCAACTGCACCATCATACAGGGTTGGATCAAGGTCCTGAGGGGCCTGGGGCTTCCCTCTCTTGTGGGGTCCCCCCCCCACCTCAGTGGCACCCAGCCTGGGGGCAGGATGGCTTGGCTTCACCAGCATTGCCAGGGAGAAAGAGAGTGTCCAGGGCCTGCAGCCCAGTGGGCAGTTCTGCAGGGCTTGGGGGAGGATGGGGGAGGAGTGAGGGAAGAGAGCCTGGGCCTGGTACTGCAAGGAGGGCAGGGTCTGGGACATGTGACCTCATGGCGCTGCAGGCAGGGAGAGGACATGCAGCCCAGTGATGTTGCAGGGGGTCCCTTGGGCCAGAGGTTGTAGTTCTCTTGCCTTGTTCCTGGGCTGGCTGATCTAAGCACACCAGCCAGCCTGGAGGCAGGGGGGCCAGGACAACAGTGGGTGGCAGCAGTGTACTACTTAGAATACAATCATAGGGTTGGAAGGGACCTCATAAGATCATCAAGTCCAACCCCCTGGGACTTGAACCTAGGGCCTTCTGTATATTAAGTGGATGTGCTAGCCACTATACTATTTTACTTGGCTGGAGCTGGATTTTAGTGGGACCGTGAAGCCACTGTTTAGGCTAGGTCTGTACTCCAAAAGCCCCTTCCTTGATCCAGTCCTGGCTTCGCACATTGCCAGTTCAAGCAAATACAAAAATAATAGCGACTTACCCCGATATGATTTCTCCAGATCTTCCAAATTAAGCTGTTTTGCCCTTGTCAACACTCAGCTCAATGGAACAGACAGAGATGATTCAGAAAGATATAGAGGGGTCAGATACTGTGAGCTAGTGGGTACTTCTTGCACATATGAATTTAAAGATAATATATTGCATGATCTGTCCCTTACTGGCTTTAGCAGGTGGCAATCTTCTCAGAGTCACAATTAAACTAGTGACAGACCAATGTGGAGCTGGAAGAAGTGTCTTTCAGAAGAGACATGGAACTGATTCACTAAAGTTCCTGTAGTACTTTTCCATACTGCAGCATGATTAATCTTGGTGCCATGGCCACCTTCCCTTTTATGGGAATTAATTAATTTTTCTTCATTCTTCATCCTAATAAATATTTGTTGTGTATTTGGAGAAAAACAAATGGCAGAGTCATATCACACTTTTTCCATTCACTAATATATTGAGAGGATGTTAAACAGCAGCTGCTACACTTAGCCATTTTTAAATCAGCAGATCCAGATAACTTGAATACAAGAATTTTAAAAGAGCATTGAGAAGCCTACTGGACCATTAATGCTGATTTTCAGTGAGTTGTGAAACTCTAGGGGTATTTCAAAACACTGGTGAAGGCTAATCTTGTGACAACATTAAAGAAGTAAATAGGGTGACAGAGGTAATTACAGGCATGCCTGTCTGATGTCAGTCCTGGGTGAGTTAATGGCATAGCTGATATGGAACTCAATCAATAAAGAATTAAATTAGGTTAATATAATTAATGTTTATAATTGTGGGCACCAGTGCACTTTTGTCAGATGCATGAAGAGGAAACTTCAGTTGAGAGGTATATATACACGTGCCAGGAGGGAGAAGAACATGTGTTAGCAAAGTCAATTCAGTGAGGGTAGATGAGGCCCATTCAAACCAGTTGATTAGAAGGTGAGAATGTGTGAACAGAAATGATTGCTTTTTGTAATGTGCTAACCATTCCCAATTCCTATTCAAGTACACTGTAATTGTGTCAAGTTTGCATAACAGTTCCAGTGCTGTGGTTTCATGCTGACCTCTGTTTTTGAAGTTTTTTTTTAGTGAAGTATGGCAACTTTCAAGTTTGCTGTTGAGTACCCAGGGAGACTGAAGTGTTCTCCTACTGATTTATGGATGTTGCCATTTTTGATGCACGCAGCAGAAGGGCATTGCTAGCACATGCTGGCGTACATCACATGAGTGTATGTTCAGGTGAATAAGCTCCTGATGGTGTAGCTGATGTGGTTGGGACCTGGGATGGTATCACTGGAGTTGATGTGCGGGTATAGTTGGCAACAGGGTTTGTTGCAGGGATAGAGTCCTGGGTTAGTGTTCTTGTAGTATGTTGTTCTGTTGCTGGTGAGTATTTGCTTCAGGTTGGCGGGCTGTCTGTAAGCAAGGATTGGCCTGCCTCCCAAAACTTGAGAGAGTATGGAATCATCTTCTAGGATAGGTTGTAGATATCTGATGATGAGTTGGAGGGATTTTAGCTAGAGGCTCATGGCCAGTGATGTTATGTTGTTTTCTTTGTCAGGCCTGTCCTGTAGTAGGTGATTCCTGGGTACCTGTCTGGCTCTGTCACTCTGTTTTTTCACTTCCCCAGGTGGGTACTGTAGTTTTAGGAATGTTTGACAGAGATCATGTAGGTGTTTGTGTCTGTCGGAGGGATCAGAGAAGATCTGGTTGTCTTATTTCTATAATATCATTAGATTTTGTAAGCCATTTGACTTAGTGTTGCGTGACATTTTGATTAAAAAACTAGAACGAAACAAAATGAACAATGGCACACATTCAGTTAATTAAAAGATGGCTAACTGATAGGCCTCTAAATGTAATTATAAATGAGGAATCATCCTTGAGCAGGTGTGTTTCTAGTGGAATTCTGCAGGGACCAACTGTTGACCTAATGTTACTGAACATTATTATATATCAGGCATAGCCAAACTGTGGCTTGTGAGCTCCATGCAACTCTTGAAAGAAAAAGTGCGGCTCATGGAAGAGCACGGGAGGGATGCGCGGCATGGTCAGGGATGAGGGGAGAAGAGCAGCATGATTGGGGATGGCAGGGAAGCGGTGGCGTGGTCAGAGACAGGGAAAGAAGCTGAGCATGGTCGGGGAAGCTGTGGCATGTTTAGATTTTCTCATAGGCCCTATGCAATTTACTCTTTGTTAAAATAAAATCATGTTTTACAAGTCCTAAACGTGATATGGAATCCTAAGAAATGAAAATATGAAGGAGAAAAATTTAAAACTGAGTGCAGGTTACTTTTAATTTTTGGCATAACTTACTGCTGTGAGGCATTGTATTCCACAATGAAATCTGTTAAATCAAAACATTGTGCAATACTTAGAGATCAGCACCTGAGAGAGCTTTTATGTACTGCATTGACAAGTTACTGCCCTGATTTTAAAAAGCTCACCACTACCCTGCAGTGTTCTACATCCAGTGACAGCTAAGTTTTTACTGTATAGGCCTAATTTTCATTGGTGACCTTAAGTAATTATTAGAATCTGACATCAGTAGGATCAATATTTGCCCTATTTTTATGAGAAAATTAAAGTGTGCAATGAAACTTAAGCGTTATAATTTTGGAGTAGGTAGAAATATGTGGTTATATGCTTCAGTGCGGCTCTCGAAGTTTTAACAATCAACTTGTGCAGCTCTTGAGTTCCATAAGTCTGGCCACCCCTGTAATATATATGGCCAGAAGAAAACAAAATCATACCTGATAAACTTTCAGATGACCCAGAAATTGGGGTAATGATCAGGACTGGCCCTAGACCAAATGACACTCCCCAATTTGTTAAACTTTTGAATACCTTATTTTATATTGCATTTGTGTCCCTTTTTATGACTTCGATGATGATTTATCCCTGTCATATAAGAAAACAAATTTGCGTGCTAGGAGCAATAAGTCTGTATTTATTCAGGAAATATATAAGCAAATAAAAAAATTGTTTCTTCTAAGCTAATAGAAAGTCTGGAAGGTTCCATGGGGATGAATTAATTATAGTTTTTAAGTATTTACATGGGAAACAACTATTTGATAATGGGCTCTTCAGTCTAGCAAAGCAAGATATAATGTGAACCAATGACCGGCAACTGAAGCTAGACAAATTCAGGCTGGAAATGAAGTATACATTAGTAACAGTGAGAGTAATTCATCATTGGAACAATTTACCACAGATTCTTCATTACTGCCAATTTTTAAATCAAGATCAGATGCTTTTATAAATGTTATTCTGTGGGAATTATTTTGGGGAAGACTTATGGCCTGTGTTATGTAGGAAAGCATAATGATCCATTCTGACTTTGAAATATATGAATCTAGAACAGTAGTGTATTGTTCATGGAACAAAATGGGTGCTGCATTCTAACCCATCTGTGGGTGCATTTATTAGTGGGTCCTATACGCACAGTTAATAAAGTCTTGATATGCTATAGGAAGAAAGGCACGGTGGGAATGTAAAGTTACTGTTCCCTCAGAAGTCTGAGCAAGACCTGAAGAAATCATTAAGACTGCAATCCTGCAAGCTGATATACCTGGACAATTGCTTTTGCTTGCAGTAAGCCTCACATGAAGCCAGCTTATGCCAACCTGGATCAGTTTATAGGACTGTGGTGAAGAGTACTACCTGAAATTAGCAGGGTCAGTGGAGGCCAAATGGAGCTGAAACACTCCAGAAATACCCAAAACCTAACCATGCATAAGAGAGAGACATTTGAGATAAAACAGTTGAAGATGCAGGATGAGGTTTTATGGATTCACTAAAATAGTTCGTATTGCTTTGCATGCATGAAATTATGATGTTGAATGATGGTTTTGATAAAAAATTTTTCCTAAAAGGATCATTAATGATTTTTGGTAGAAATGTGCATGTGTTGAGACACTAGTGTGCCTTAATTTAAAGTATGTTATATAAACACTGTTAAAATACCTTCAGCACAGTTTTTATATATCATGATTTTAAACTTGTTTATGATATTTTGTCTCTATGGTCTTAAGAAATTCTCATGCCAGTGGCAGACAAAGTCCCAATCCTGTCATTTAACTGATGCAGTGGCAGATGAGGGGCTGTAGGGCCCCTGGGCCCCCACCACAAGTACCCCCCCCACAGCCTGGCCCTGGCACCCCCACCAACCTAGGGTCCTGGTGCAGGCTAGCCAGGACTGTGGGAGGAGGAAGGCCAAGGGCCAGAGGCTGGCTGTGGCCTGACCACTGGTCAGCCTCCGGCGGTGGCAGAGCCAACTGGCATGCACAGTGCAGCCCAAAGGCTGTGCCAGAGGCCATACTGCACTCGGCAGTTGGCCACACTAACCTCGGGGACTGACTGGCCAGGCTGCAGCCAGCCTGCCCTGCCCCCAAGGGGCAGAGTGGCCAGCCCAAGGCCAAGGTGGGAGCTCAGAGCCCAGTCTATAGGCTGGCCCACCCTGCCCCTGGGGTAGACTGGCTGGCCCAGGAGCAGGGCAGGAATGTGGAGCCCAGACTCTGGGCTGGCCTTCCCTGCTCCCTTCCTCAGTGCCAGCAGGGTGGAGGGGCTCACACATCATGGTGGGTGCCAGGGCATGGGCCTGGTTGACTTGTGCATTAATCTGCCCCTGGCTGCATGCAGGCAGAGGCCTGGAATTACATGGAGCCTTACTGGTTGTTGGGGCTCTTTGTGGGTTCAGGCATCTGCCCTTATGGAGGCAGTCACAGAATTGAGTCTTAAAATATGAAAATGAGTGATTAAAAATACCATGTGACAAGTTAGTGGGAGGGAAGTTCACCATAAAAATCCCTGTGATGGGCTGTAGGGGCCCTACTGTAGCGCTCGTAGTCAGAGTTAGCTCTGTTAAAGTCTCCAGCGTTCATACCCAAACATCTAGAAAAGGTTTGGGTAATAAGACTGAGGGCTCAGACAGACGCTAAGAGCTTAGACCAAATAGCCTAGTATCATAGGAATTGGAAGGAAGGGGACCATGAGAGGTCATCAAGTCCAGTCCTCTGCTCTCATGGCAGGACCAAGTACTCTCTTAAACTATCCCTGACAGGTGTTTGTCTAACCTGCTCTTAAACACTTCGGCTATGTCTACACGGCACTTTTATTTCGAAACAACACTCATTATTTCAAAATAAAAGAAATTTAGTCTACACGATGTTTTCTTATTTCGAAAGGACGGATCCCGTCCTTTCGAAATAAGAATCGTTGTTTCGAAAAAGTTAAACCCCGATGTTTTCAAAACAGCCGTTATTTCAAAATGGTTATTTCGAAATAATGCCCATTAGACCTGTTGTTTCGAAACAACACCGTTGTTTCAAAACAACTGTTCGAAACAACATGTCCAAACGGCTTTATTTCGAAATAACCATTTTGAAATAACAGCCATTTCTATAGCAGGCTTTCCCTTAATTCGAATTAACATTTTGTTAATTTGAATTAACTTATTTCAAAATAAGGACTTTATTTCAGAATAACTCATTTCAAAATCCTTATTTCAAAATAACCATGTGTGTGTAGACATAGCCTTCCAATGATGGAGATTCCATATCTACCTAGGCAACTTATTCCAGTTGTTAATCACCCTGACAGTTAGGAATTTTTTCCTGATGCCCAACCTAAATCTCCCTTGTTGTAATTCAAGCCTGTTGCTTCTTGTCCTATCATTGGCAGTTAAGGAGAACAGTTTTTTTCTCTCCTCCTCAAGACAACCTCTTAGATACTTGAAAACTATTATCATGTCCCCTCTCAGTCTCTTCTTTTCTAGACTAAACAAACCCAACTCTTTCAATCTTCTCTCATAAGTCAGGCATTTCAGACCTCTAATCATTCATGTTTTTCTTCTCTGGACTTCCTCCAATTTGTCCACATCTTTCCTGAAAGAGGTGCCCAGAACTGGACACAATATTCCAGTTGAGGCCTAAACTGGGCAGAGTGGAGTGGGAGAATTACTTCTCGTGACTGAACTACTTACAGTACTCCTGTTAATACATCCCAGAATGGTGTTTGCTTTTTTTGCAACAGCTTAATGAAGCCAATTCTTACAACGCAACACAGGTGAACCAGCCATCATCTAACCTGAGAGTCTCCAACATCTGGTTGGAAAGATTATTTTTTAGTCTTGTCAAGGCTTTTTCCCCACTCTGGCACTCTGAGTGCAGAAGGTGGGGGCCCGCAACAGGCCAGAAAAGCCACTGGCCTTAAAGCCTGCTCTTAAAAAGTCTCCAAGGCCTCCAATTCCTGGCCTTGGAGTGGTATCACTGCCACCACCAAATGCAAAAAAACCTCTTGAGACCCAGCAAGGCGCACTTGGGAATTCCTCCCTGTGAGGTACTTGTAATCCTCTGTATTCCTCTCTCAGAAAAGTGACTGAACTCCAGCTGCAATATGAGCTGGAACTGGAACAGGGTTCCCTCTAGTAGCTGCCTGTGCAGTCTAAGGCACGTGCCCACAAACCTCTTGCCTTTCAGGACACAGAACCAGAACTTACTTAAAAGGTAAAATCTTTAATCAAAAAGAACAGGTAAGAAACACCGAGAGTTGCTTCTCTGGGAGTTAACTTAGGTAGTTACGGGGGGGGGGGGG
>ML681963.1:90768430-90790587 GCA_007922195.1 Podocnemis expansa | reverse complement strand
GGGGGGGGGGGGGTTGGTTACATGTGCTCAGCACAGAGAAATCCAAAAAACAAGCCAAAAACAAAGAAAATACCCTGACCAAATCTAAATAAACATTCCCTGTTCTACTCACGCCTGGTCAGTACCAAACTTAACTTATCTCTGGTAAGGATGTTGCTGGATTCTTCTTCAGGCCCTCTGGCCTCCTCCTGATCCTTCCAGGAGCTCTGCTGCGACCAAACAGGCCCAGGTCAGGCTGCTGTTACAATTCAAAAGCCTGCACTTCGTTCCTATTGGCTGTCCTGGGACTGACTAACCAGAGTGTTAAAGCCTTCCTCCCCAAGGGTTATTACAAGTCTAGTGAGGGTAATTTGTGAAAAAACATTTGTCATTTGAAACACCTTCATGTAGAGCTTTCTGATAGTAAAATGTGTAAATTTTAGCTTTCTTTTTGGCCCATTTATTTTCTTATTACTTATATTACAGTATTACTTAGAGCAGGGATTCTTAAGTTTTTTTGGTGGTTTCAGGGTAGAGTCACTAACTTTTGCTGATAGACACAATCTTAGGTAATTAACTTTAGGAAAAACAACAAATATGCATATATACACCTACCAAAATCATTGTAATTATTTATTGCTAGCTAGTAAGTCTGCTATGAAAACTGATATTAACAAACATAAGCATCACTTTGCACCACAGATTTACAAATCCTTGAAAATTCCAGAGACAAATTAAGCCCTGGATTGGGGAAAGCAATGAGGGGCTAGAGGAGGCTATAGGGGCTGGGAACCAAAGTACTTCAGCCCCTGGTGAGGTGGGAAAGTCAACAACTGCCTGTTTCTTCAGCCTTGTGCCCCGATATCTCCAGAGGGGAGCAAAGCCCAGTCTTTGCTGCCAGTTCCAGTAATGAACACCAAGGTGATACATCCAAGGGGGGGACACTGCTTCTCCCCCCACTAGCTCACAGTCTGGGAGGCTGCAGCCACACTAAAAGGCCCCGGTGACTATGTTTGAGAAACAGTGATCTAGAGGCACAGACTGCATCTCATGTTAAAAAATGGTACCTGGCCCAAAGAACTTAAAGATGATGCAGCTATAGTGGCTGTAACAAACTAATTAGGGAAAGGAGGACAAGGTAAGAGGAATATGAGTGTTTCTTTGACAAGCAGTGTGTGTAGGTCATAGGGAATAATGAGCTGATGAATAATCACCAGTTTTTGCTACCTTAATTGGAAGATTACTTGAGTAGCACTGTGAACTACTTAGAAGGGGAAAAGCAGATGATGGGGAAATAAACCAAATCATGAGGTCTTTTCCTGGAAGAGCTTTTAATCAAAAGGTATAAACATGTAAATTCCAGTTAACTTATGTCTGTTATGAAATGGAACAGCTTGCTTTGTCTTTGTGACTAGGTGTAATTAATGACTTTCAGTGGAATTTAAAGGTGACCCGCATACTGTGTTCTCCCCCTTCCTCCTCCCCTTATGATTTATAAAGACTTAAAAGGGAAAAAAACCAACACTTTGTTTCTCACTGTAGGAGAAAACTTGACATTTCTGGCTTTTACTAGATGATTCCAATGTGTATTCAAAGAGATTCTGCATAGGCACAAAGTTCATGCTTATATGGATTTGGCTGCAATAGCAGGGTCTTAGACATTAATTGAGTAGCTTGGGGCATGATTGAACCCATAAAAAAATCTGCTCTTCTTCCAAGGTTTTGAATTAAATAGGTATTAACAAAAATCTCCAAACACCTTAAATAAAAATAACTTTCCTTCTCCATTAATTACTGAAATCTTCTTTGTTTGCTTTTTCTAATGGCCTAAACTTACTAATGCTTTAATGAGCCATGGAGTCTTCCAAAGGAGGCAAAAATGCATAGAGAAGACTTGAATCTCTAACATCTGAGGCAAAAGGAGAAGGGAAGGAAGCAGGAAAACAACTCAACTGAAAAGCAGAAAAAGCTTTAAAGCCTTTTCTTTCTTTGCAAATTCACTCTAATGAACTGCAAGGAGACACTCCAACTGTGTTGCTACTATAGATCAGATGGTGAGATGCCATTGTTCTTTTCTCAAAATTTTCTTGTTTTTTTAATGTAACATTAAGGGACACTGAAATTGCAAAGTCAAGATAAGTGTTTTCTAATAATATGAACCTAACTACCAGTCACACAGCAGAATCTCTGGCCTACAGAATGTGACTAGGGAGCCTTACCTTTCCCCTCCCCCCAACTTTGCAGTTGTGAAATTTATACCTCTGTTTGTTCTCTTAGGTTTTCCTTTCTTAATAGTCATTTTTCTTCTACAAGTTAGGAGTTCTAGGCAATGGAGCTAAGAAAAAGTCTTGCCTGTAATTTCAGAAGTTGTAGGCTTCCATCAGTGAAGAATCAGATTATTTGACAGAGAACTAATAAAGCTTTGCAAGAGACCTGGAATTCTTGGGTAGGTTCAATTGTATGAAATGGACTATTTCTTGTATTTTTATTTCCTCTGAATCCAGTCCTGCAATGAGATCTCTGCAGGTAGCCTCCTTTGCCCATGCAGAACCATACTGCCTTCAGTGGGGCTCCATTAAAATACAGGGGTCTGCCCATCATATCTAATTGCAGAATTGGGGCCCATGTTTGTAAAATCAAAGTCCTGCTAGTTATGATGAGAATCTGAGACCTAACATTTCAACAGAGATTTGTTTTTCTTTTTGGTTTCTTAAAGTAGTATAGTAAGTGCCTGATATCTTCCTTGCCCCTGCTCTAGCATAACGCTCAAACTTGGATCAAGGATGTTGCTCCAACTTTGATAAATATATATTTTAGATTGCAAAACAGCATGGGCGTTTTCATCCCAAATGAGAACTTTTCAGCATTTAAATTGAAGCGTTACTGTGAAATTTCTAATTGCTCTAAATATAGCAGGCATAGGTGTCCAAAAGTACTACACTTTATGTTTCCTTCAGTAATGTGGGGCTGTTGTATTATTATTATTTTTGTTAATTTGTAGTAGTTTCTTAAGCAAGGAAAATCCAGTGCTGCTACTTTAATAGGAGTTGACTCATGCACTAGTGACTAGCTTGTGCAGATGTGACATAAATGGAAGCTAACCACCCGACAGTAGTATGGACCTGCTAGAGACACATTGGTACAAGGATCTTGAATAAGGACACAAGTCTGTGAGAAGTTCTTTCTCTTCCAAAGTGATCTGCAGACAGAAAAAGCTGTAAAACCAGTGACATAGGTTTACATTAAGAAGGGTAAACAGCATGTTACCATGCTGAAATTCTCAGTAATTTGTTCCAGTTGTAGTCTACAAAGGTCACTTGGAAAATGAACTAAACAGCTTTTGACAAGTTTTATTAGAAGACTGAAGGTGCCCCCCCATAGTAAAGCCCAGATTGATTTAGCACTTTTGTATATTCGTAGAAGCGTATGATTGGAAGGGACTTTCAGAGGTCATCTGCTCCAGTCCCCTTGCACTCAAGGCAGGACTATGTAACAACTAGACCATTCCTGACAGATGCGTGTTTACTCTGTTCTTAAAAACCTCTAATGATGTAGAGTACACAACCTCCCTAGACAATTTGTTCTACTGCTTAACTAGCCTTATACATAGGAAGTTTTCCCTAATGTCTCATCAAAACTTCCCTGGCTGCAGTTTAAGCCCATTGTTTCATGTCCAATCCTCAGACGATGATAAGAATCTTTTTTGCTTCCTTCTCCTTGTAACAATCTTTTATGTACTTGAAAACTGTTATCATGTGCCCCCCCAGTCTAATCTTCTTCAGACTAAACAAACCCAGTTCTTTCAATCTTCCCTCATAAGTCAAATATTCTAGACCTTTAATCATTTTTGTTGCTTTCCTTTGAGCTTTCTCCAATTTGTCTGCATCTTTCCTGAAATGTGGCGCCCCAAGCTGGACTCAATCTAAAGCCTTATCAGTATGGAGCGGAGAAGAAGAATTACCTACTAATACATCCAAGAATATTTGGGGGTGTGTGTAATTCCCAATGTTGTTATACTGGTGACTCGTATTTAGTTTATGATCTCTGCTGAGCGCCAGATCTCTTCCCACAATAGTCCTTCCCAGTCAGTCATTTCCCATTTTGAATGTGTGCAGTTGATTTTTCCTTCCTTAGTGAAATACTTTGCTTTTGTCTTTACTGAATTTCATCCTATTTATTTCAGATAATTTCTCTAGTTTGTCCAAATCAGTTTGATTTTTAATCTTATCCTTCAAAGCACTTACAAACCCTCTCAGCTTGGTATCATCCACAAACATTATGTTTGTTATGTTACAAATCATTCATGAAGATATAGAACAAAACTGGACTTAGGCCCAATTACTGAGGGACTCCACTAGATATGCCTTTCCAGCTTTACTGTGAACAACTAATAACTACTCTCTCAGAATGTTTTTTCAACCAGTTATGCACCCACCTTTATCCATCTAGATAGTATTCCCCTAATTTGTTTATGAGAAGGTCATGCAGTGTCAGAAACTGAACTGAAATCAAGATATATCACATAAAACTCAGAGCACTCTGGGCTCCACCTTTATGGTAAAGTAAATTCTATTTTTAATATTGCCTAGAGGATGACAAGAGAGTAAATCACATTACAACAATATTCATAAAGACAAGTAATGTACTGTATTGAAAAATCAGCCAGGATTCAGGTTATGAATTACATTGCATATCAATCAAACAGCAGTATTATCAGGTGAGTAATTAATACCTGTAACTAGATGAGGGTTTGTATTACCCAAACACCAAAGTAAAATTTGAGCTATTGTAACCTGCTAGGGTGGGCTCAAATTCATTCAATTGCCCCTCTCCAGTGCCTCACAGAGAAAACCCCTGATGAAGGCAACTGGAGAGCCAGGATCCAGTTGTTAAAAGGACTCACAGTGAAGACTGCTCAGAGTTTCCATCTCACATTAAACTATTACTCAACAGAAACGTAACAATGAACTTTATTAACTAACTAAACACACCTTATCCTAAAGAACCATAATACTTTTAAACAAACCAGTAAGAAACCCAAGAGTCCCAAAGTTCAGGTGGAGTCACCCGTATCTCAGTTGCAGTCTTTTAAGTCCTTGGGGCTTGAATGCAGAACGAAAGCAATCCTCATCCTCTCTAGCTGCAGGAATCTTCAGGCAGATGCCATGCAGTCCTTTCTTCCTCCTGTGTAGCCAGCACCATGCAATCAGGTCACTGGCCATCCAGCTCTCAGTTCCACTGCAGACAACTCCCCTGCAAAGCAGTCCAAAGCAGGGAGAAAACATCCTGCAGTGCACTCCTGCTCAGCTCCTTTCACTGAATCCCTAAGCCAATGTCCTCTGCAGCTCTCTGTTTGCTCCTCTCCAGGCTTCTCTTCTCAGGCTTCTCCCTGGGCATGTAACTCCAGTAAAACAATAAAACTTGTGGAGCATGCTCAGTGTGCTCCCTCACCCTCTTACCAGAAGTTTCTGGTTTCTGGGCTGCAAAATCTGCCCAGCAATGTAACCCAGCCATAAGGGTCCCTAAAAGAGATTGCACCTATTTAGGCACATGGGTAACACTATCACTTCTTCTGTCTAGTTTCAGAGTGGTAGCCATGTTAGTCTGTTTCAGCAAAACAAAGAAGAAAATAAATATTGCTAGTCTTTAAAAGTGCCACACAGGCCTCCTTGTTTGTTTTACTTCTGGCAATTAACCCTAACTCAGTATGTAAAGGTTACCCTTCTATAATTAATCTTTCCAGCAAACTGGAGGCATTCAAATGATAGCTTTAGGTTCTATGTGATGTCAAAGATGATTACCTTTAACAAGATTCTCTTGCTAAAAATGTAAATGCATTTATACTTAGTTTTTCCCAAGGTTGTCATTTGCACAAGATGAATGGCAGTTGGGGAAACCAGGACCATCAGCCTCCCTTCCATGTGCAGGTCTTGGTTTAGTTCCATGTTTACAAATATGTTCTGATCATCAATTGTTTGGTCATGTGGTTCCCCTCTCTTTGGATATACGGCTTTTCCACACAATAAAACTTTTCTGCTTTAACTGTATCAATATTATTGCAGCAGCAACTCCTTCTAAAGTGGAGGTAATCATACTGGTGTGTAAGTGCTTATACCAGTAGAGCTTATGTAATCTTCAGGTGGGCTAGAATACATTCAATAGCCTCTCTAGTGCCTAACAGCAATAAACCCCTGGAGAAAGCAGCTGGAGAGCCAGGATTCAGTGCTAAAGGAACTCACAGCAAAGACTGCCCAGAGTTCCCAACCCACATTAAAATACTACTGAGAATAAACTTAACAATGAATTTTATTAACTACTAACTTTACAAATCTTATCCTAAAAAAACAAAATGAATTTTAACAGAATAAGAAACCCAAGAGTCCCAAACTTCAGGTGGAATCACCATTATCTCAGTTGCAGTCTTTTGTTCAAATCCTTAAGGCTTGAGTGGAAAGTCAGAATCCTCTTCTCTGGCTGCAGGACTCTTCAGGAGAATGCCACACAGTCCTTTCTTTCTCCGCTGTAACCAGCACCACGCAGTCAGGTTACTGGTTAACCAGATCTCAGTCCCATAAAAGAAACTCTGCAGCAAAATATGCCACTGCAGGGAGAAAATATCATGCACTTCACCTTTGGCTCAGCTCCTCTCAAACACTCAGGCACTGAGGACATGGACTCTGCAGCTCTCTTTGGCTATGTCTACACTACAGGGCTCAGTTAAGATGGCTTAATAAGATCTACTTTAAGCTGGCTAAAAGTAGGCCTTATTAAGTTGGTTTAGCAGGTCCACACAAAATGCCAGGAGACTCCCCTTGTCCGCACTGGCAGCTGCTAGGGGACCCTAGGAATGGTGCATTATGGGTACCTGGCGCACAGTGCACCACAGCAGAAATGCCCCTCTCTCCCAGCCACTCCTTTACGACAGGAAGTGAGTGACCGTACTGTGTGTGGCAACTGGGAGCCCAGGGAGGTCAGGGAGACTGAGGTAGCTCAGTGATGTACCAGCACGGCACTCCACACCCTCCTTGCATTGCCCAGACTTCTGCTCTGGGCCATGTGCCGCTGGGCAACTGCCAGCAGAGGGGCAGGGCTCAGCAGTTGTTAAGATTCAAACACTGGGAAACAGCACATAGAGGAAGGTGAAGTCAAATCATCTGTTGTAATGGGAAAAAAATCCATAGTCAGAATTTAATCCTTCTTTCACACAATTTAATCTAAGAGAAATAGCAACTTTTTCTTTCTTTCTTTCTGTGCTCTTTCCCAGTCTTTGAATCTTAACAACTGCTTTGATTTGCTGTTAGAGTGTGACCTGATCCCAGGGGTGTTGCTGGCACTGGGCACCCGGGACACGTGCCCCGAATCCCAGTGCCGGTGCCCTGGGTCTGGCAGCCCACCCCGGTCTCCGGCCCAATAGGGCCGGAGATCTGGGGCCTCGCTGCCCGTGGCTACGGCAGCCCTGTCACCAGCTGGGGATCTGGGGCTCGACCGTGGAGGCTGCTCCTGGCCCCGTCCCCAGCCGGGGATCCGGGGCCCAGCCACCCACACCCATGGCAGCCCCATCCCCAGCCCGGGATGCAGGGCCCAGCCGCCTGGGGTCACTTCTGGCCCCATCCCTGGCTGGGAATGAAGGCCTAGCCGCCTGCGGTGGCATGTGGTGGCTTCCGGCCCTGGCCAGGGGCGGGGCTTGTGAGCCGGGGGTGGGGCCTGTGGGCCGTGCCCTGGGTCACTCCCCAGGGCAGCAATGCCCCTGCCTGATCCTATGTCTTACACTCCCCTTCATTAATTTCCTACCATTCTGTAAGTTCCCCCATCTTCAAACTGTCTGAAGTGGGATTTTCTCCCATGAAGGCTCATCTAATAAATAAATTTGTTAGTCTTAAACAGTGCCTCTGGACTCCTTTTTTTTTTTTTTTTTAATTTACAACAATATGAGGTGGGGGGTCCTCTGAAAAGGGGAGACGCACAGGGTTGGGCAGAGGGGGGAAGGCACCCCGGGTCAGGCTGAGAAGGGAAGGGGGGAAACACATGGGTTTGGGCAGAGAAGGGGGAGACACCCAGGGGTGGGCTGAGAACGGGGGAGGTAGAGGGGCTGGAGTGAGATGCAGGAGTTGGGCTGAGAACAGGGGAGATGCCAGAGTCGGGCTCAGATGCTGGGGTCAGGCTGAGATGCAGGGATTAGGCTGAGAACTGGGGAGATGCCAGAGTTGGGTTGAGAATGAGGTAGATGCAGGGCTCAGGCTCAGATGCCAGAGCTGGGCTGAGAAAAGGAGAGATGCGGGGGTCGGGCTGAGAATGGGGGAGATGCTGGAGTCGGGCTGAGATGCAGGGGTTGGGCTGAGAACAGGGGAGATGCTGGAGTCAGACTGAGAATGGGGGAGATGCCAAATCAGTTGGGGAACATGAGGAGTTTGGCTGTGTTGCACACAGCTGGGAATGCTCCCAGCTGTGTTGTGCTTTCTAGCCAGCCCCCATCCCCATGTTTCCTGTGGTTAGGAGGCCAATTAAGTCGACTTAAGGCAACTCCCTGTCCATGTTACCTTAAGCTGACTTAATAAAGTCAACTTTATTCCCCTACAGTGTAGATAGTGCTTTGTTGAAGTCGAGTTAAGGGCTCTTAAGTCAATTTAAACACACGGTGTAGATGTAGCCTTTAGTTGCTCCTCTCCAGGCTGCTGCTCTCAGGCTTCTCTTAGGCTTCTGCCCATACCAACAACAGAAAACTTGTGAAGCATGCTCAAAATTCTACCACCCCCCTAGTTCCAGAAAATTCTGATTTCTGGTCAGCTAAACCTGCCCAGCAATGTAACACACCCTGAACAGATCTCTAATTATGTTCACTCAGGCTTGTTATTTTGAAACAACAGAGGTTGTTTTGAAATAAGAAGCGGCACGTCCACACGACGCACCGTTGTTTCGAAACCGTTAAACCTCACATCTAATCGAAATAGCCGTTGTTTCGAAATGGTTGTTTTGAAACAACGGCATTCGGACACATTGTTTCGAAACACCACCATTGTTTTGAAACAACTGTTTCGAAACAACATGTCCGAATGGCCTTGTTTTGAAATAACCATTTCGAAACAACGGCTGTTTTGAAAGCAGGCTTTCCCTTAATTCGAACTAAGAAACTGTTAATTCAAATTAACTTATTTTGAAATAAGGACTTTATTTTGAAATAACTCATTTCAAAATGATGTATGTGTGGACATAGCCTAAGAGAGAGCCTGTTTTAGGCATATGGGTTACACTTACTCTGGTTCTACATAAGGCACCTTTTATACCAGTCTCACTGCATCTATACTAGAGCTTTTACTGGTATAACGAGGCTGGCAAAAGATCAGACCTCCTAGCTGACATAGCCATATTGGTAAATTTTTTAAGTGTGGATCAGCTTCTGAGAGAGCAAGCTCATGAGACACCCTGTAGCCAAGGCAATGACTACTGGGTTGGGAGTCAAAAAACTGAAGTAAGTTTCCCTTCTGCAGGCTGCTCTTTGTTTCTGCACAGAGGCAGTGGAACCAGGAGGTGATGGGCAGCTGGTGACCCAACCGTGGAAATGTTGTGCAGGCTGATCTATGTTTACCCTACAATATTTTATTTCTGTACCTGGGGAAGATGTGAGACTGGGCAGACAGGCTCCACTATTCCCTTGTCCCAGTTCCCTTGGCACCAGGCAGAGGAGGTGCCTGGAAGCAAGGGGTGAGGCTGGGCTGGATTGGGTGCAGAAAGGGTGCAGCTGTGTCATTTCAGAAATGGGAGCAGAGCTGTTTCCCTCCAGGCGAAGAACTGTTACCAAGTGTGTAAAAGCAACAGATGGGTGAGGACAGAGACCTAGTTTTTCAGAGTGCTTGGAGTGGGGGATTAGGGACACCATGCCGTCACAGCTACCCTGTCCACACCACTCCCTCAGCCTGCGGTGCATCTCTGAGGCCAAGCCAGGTGCTTGACCCTGCTCCACTCATGCATCTGCCAGAGCACTGGACACTGCACAAGCTCTATCTGCACTTAAGGCTCGTTAGTGCACAACTTGTGATCCAAATTTCAGTCTACCTCATTCATGATGAGTTTCTGACATTTCCGTTTCTATACACTCTGCAATGCATGTTATTGAGCAAGTTCTCATACATGGCAGTCAAGTAGTAGTGACTGCATTTTGCAAAAAAATTAACTTAGGGTCAACCCACAGGCCATTTCTGGTTGAGCTGTGAGCAAAAGCTGGCTCCTCAATATCACCAGTCCAAGTCTCAGTCACTTAATCACTCTCTTTCTGAACTAACATACCAGCTGACTGACTCTGCTGTCTCTAAACAGTAGACTGTGCTTCCTTCCAGGGCTAGGAATAGAACTAGTTTTATAATATGAAAACATCATCTGTTAATTAGCATTGTCTTTCAAATAACTGCGCAACCCATTAGCAAAGTGTTTTGTCTTCTTCTAATGACTACTCCATTCAGAAGATATCAGGGACATCCTTTCACAATGGAAGGCTATGCTGAGAATCTAAAAAACTAAAGTTTAAAGTCTGCTGATGACCTATGTGTGAAAGTCCTTGTGCCCATGTGTGACTTTTTTAAAAAAGAGGTTATTTAATAACAGTCTTCACAGTCAAAGACAATTATCTTTTAGTATGGCATGATGTGTAGGAGAACATAGGTGTTTCCCCTTTTTATTAATTTATTACATATTTCAGTGGTTTGTGTTACATGTTGGCAGGTTTGTAGGTTGAAAGAGATGACAATGGAACTTCTAGGCTGTTCCCAGTCACTTCTGACTACTATGAACACAACAGTTCACATGGACTTTGCTTTAGGGTAGGTAGTCCTTGGGTCTATTGTATAGAATTAAGTTCTTTAGACTGATCTCAGGCACTTATCTGCTCCCTTCTGTTTTCTTTCTGAAATGCTGCTGAGTGATTTTTTTGGATGCTTCTTCCTAATTTTTACTTTGAATTAACAGAGTGTAATACTACTTGGAACCACCAGAAAGTGTTATTGTAGAATTTGTTATGACTTTGTTTAAATGAATGAATAGGCAATTAGAGCTGGAGGAAATGGTTAGTGTTAATTGTTGTGCATTTTTTTAAATTATTTTTTAGAATCTCTACCTATGCCTAAGTTTTCTTACTGATTTAATCTCTCTGACTGTTTAATTTCTTGGGAGCAGAGCTCCTGCATTTAGGATATACAATACAAGCAGGTTCTGTACCTTGCCTTCCAAACACATTTTGTTTATCTGCACATATCCTGGTATCATTACATAGCATAATACAAATAATATTAAAATTCCTGCCTAAAGGTCAATAAATGACTCAATCTCTTAATATATATTCTGAAACTTATTTTGATAACTGATTACTTATTATAGCTGTTAAATGATGTTGGCCTTACTTCTCTTTCATGGGACATACTTGAAGTAGCAGAAGTTCCTTACTAGGAAGTGCAAAAAGTTACCATATGATGGCCCATTATTCTGTATTTCAGAAGCTAAACAAGAAGCAACAAGGCCCTAAAGCTTCCTTTCTTTACTAACTCTGGGGTTTTTAATGGGAAGCTGTATATATTGATACACAAAATGTTAAACAACAAGCAGACATTGAAACATTAAAACAATGAACATCGAGATTGATTGAGCTGTTAAGTAAATATTGACTTTTAAAAAAAAATCTTGAGGACAGTGTATCTTGATGCTCCATTTGCAGTTAAATAAATATACATTCTAAAATGTCTGCAGCAGAAATTTTGAAATCTTTCCAGTATAGCCATGGGTTTTGTTTAAGGGTAACACTTTCCTTTAAATTTCTAAAAGTGATTGAAATGTCTAGGAGAACTATTCTTCTGAGCAAATCAAGAAGCAGAGATTGGCATGTGTTTTCTGGCTGAAAGTTGACTAATATACATTTAACTCATTTACAATTGTAATCCACTTTAATAGCTATATGGGTTTGTCTTCATTATTGGACCAGACCATGTATAGAAGTTTGTCTATTATTATCTCTAAGATGGGGAAGCTTTTAGTTAAAACAGTACAGACTCATGATTTCTGGATCCAGTGATTCCAGGTTTAATCCTGGAACATAACACACCTTAAAAGTTCATCATACAATCCAACAGAATAATGTGGTCTAGCTAGTACTGCACTAGGAACTAAGAAGCTTTTGAGTTTAAACTCTCTGACCTTGGCTAAATTGTCTAATATCTTTGTGTCTTGGTTTCCGTATCTGTAAAATAGGGGAAAATATTGGCTCACTTCACAGGGATGTGAGCATAGTTTAAAATTGGTAGCACCATTTCAAGACAAGTAATATGGCATTTTGTTTTGAACAGGAGGGACTAATTATATAATGTTGTTCTAGCTCTCACTCAGTATTGTTGACTCTAGTAATGTAAACAATTGAAATATTGACTTGATTTCAGTCATGAGCCAAAATTAATATTTGTATGTTAAAACGCTCTTAAAAATAATTTGTAATTGATTGCTATGATGTTTTTTTCCTAGTTTCCTGTAACTCACTTTATGACATCCAAATAACAAAAGTCCTATTTGGCAAGTGGTAAAATGGTTAATAACATTTGTCATTTTTAAGTCTTTCTCCCAAACCGCTCATCTGTGTTTATCTGACTTCTGTAGCCTTTGAGCTTGGTACACCTCTCAGTAGCTAAATTAGAAGTGATAGTATCAGATGGTTTTATACAGAGGGCTGATAATCACATAAAGGACAAATTTTCCTTTCTAAATAAAAATCCAAGAATGGTGCAAAACGTACTGCAATATCACACTTGTAAATGGTAGTTTTGGAGCATTTTTATAATACACAGCAGTATTTTGATTTTGTGTTTTTATAATACCTCTTCTGACTGAGTTGTTCTAGAAATTCATCTTGAATGAACAGTTTGTGCAATGCACATTTAAACCACATCTGTTATTACCCATTTTTCTAAAAGCCACATTCCCATGAGTTTAGAGGTCATGGTATGAAGAAAACCATTGTTATACCTTATTGCAAAATCCACTCCTGGAAGGTCAATTTGAAGCCAAAACAACTATCTTTTTCATATCATGATGTGCACTGGCTGACCTCATAAAATGTATTTGCTAAAGAAGATCCTCAGTCTTTAAAAAACAAACAAACAAACCCAAACACCACCCCAAACAACACCCAGAAGGTTTTTTTTTTTATAAATGTGGTGAGAATATGAGAAGACCATAACTATACTATGTCAGCTTTCTTGGAAAAGCAGTGTTGTTGTATGGGAGGCAGAACAATGAGCTTGGCGGCTACAGGATCTGAGTTCTATTCATAGCTCTGCCATAGATGCACTGTGTGAGCTTCTACAGATTGCTTATTTTCTGTGTTGTTTGATTCAGTCTTGCCCTGTGTAAACAAAGGTACAATCACGGGAAGACTGGTGGTGTTCAGCTGCTTAAGTTAATGTCCCTCTGCCCTAAATACAGCTGCAAGTATTATGCACTTTTATTACTGTTCCCATACCAGTTATGATAAAATGAGGGTAGGATTTACTTCACTGTGGTGATGTGACAGTGAAGCTAAATTAATTTTCAGATCCACAGGTGGAATGTGATTCTAGATCATCTGCAACTCATAATGAGCACTGGGTGAGGACTTCATGTTGGATTGCAAAAGGTTCAAGTTCATTTTGTTGTTAAGGATATACATACTGGAATTCTTCCCCGCATGCTATTGCCATATGTGTAGTGTAGTGCTTTGTTCCTTCCACTCTAAAGTGATCTCTAGTTTTGGATCTCTTCAATGCAACACTGTAGCCAGGTCTGCTGCCACTTACAACAGTCACAACCAGATATTTTTGCCATTTTTATAAGCTTCCTGAAAAGTAATATTCTGCAACATAAGTAATACAAAAAGTATACTAAAAATGCATTCTTCAAAACACTTGCCCTATTGACAGACTTAAAACTACTGTTCATTATTTGCAACACTCTTTTTCTATTTTTTTTTTTTAAGTGCAGGTACCCTCCTTTCCGCTACAGGCCCCACCCACTGCCCCACCCCTCAGCTGGGCAGCAGGACCAGCAAAAAAAAAGATACTGCTACTCCATGCCAATGTTCCCTCTAAGCTGCACAGCCACGCAGCCCCTCGGGGCTGCCTGGTCCAGGGAAGGCTGCTGGCTGTCCTGCAGTCCCTGTGGGGAGAGAGACTCTGAGCTGGGAGTTTTTAAAACTCCCACTCAGAGTCAGCTCTCACTGAGCCTGCACAGACTCTTGGAAGGAGGTGGTTAGGGCCCCCTTCCCTGGCCAACTCCCAGGGAAGGGGGGGAACGGGGGGCAGAGGCTGCTCTGCCTGCCTGGCCTCACCACAGCGGGCCGGAGCAGTCAGCCCAGCCTACCCCCAGCTGGCCACGCCTCCCTGAGGGTGGAGGGGGACCTTGCTGAGCTCCAGTGTGTGGGGTCAGGGCCCTGGAGCAGCCCGCCCCACTCCCAAAGAGCTTCGGCTGCTTCAAACCCCCCCCCCCCGGCCTGAATGGGCCTGCTCCATGGCTTTGGGGGGTGGCGGGGATGAAGTGGCCAAAACTCTTTGGGAGCGCAACCACTCCAGCGCCCCAACCCTGCATGCCAGAGCTCAGCGCTGGCCCACTCCACCCCAATGGAGGTGCGGCTGGCTGGGGGCAGGCTGGGCTGGCTGCTCTGCTCTGCTGCGGTGAGGCTGGGTGGCAGCACAGCTTGGGGGGGGCAGGATTGGGCCCGTGGGGCGGTGTGCAGTGAGCAACACATGTTGCTCAGCTGCGTCGGTCCCTTAGAGGGAATGTTGCTCCATGCCACTGCATACCGTTGCAAAAAAAAAAAAGTACTGATTATTTATACTAAGATTTTGAGTTTTCCTTTTGGTAGTATTCTTTTTGGTGCATTCCTCCATCTTGCAAAATGAAAATTGATTAATCACACTCATTTTGGTTTAGTCAGTTTTACCTTCTGGTTCTCAAGTAGCAAAAGGCTACTGTTTGGATCCGCTAACGTTCCAGGAGACTAAAACTTCTTTCATGGAGCCATTTCTGAAATTAAACAGATTTTTTCTCTCTCTAATATAGATACAAGAATATATTCAATATTTGTCATGAGCATCCTTGCACAACCAACCATCTGACAAGGTACTGCATATATATATGGTACCCACAATAAACTTAAAGCACTTGCATCCCACCACATAAGCTACTGCACAGTGACCTTGTGAGGTGCTCTTATGAGAGTTTCCTGATCAGTTCTACCCCATAGCTAGGAAGTGTTTTCCTCCCAACACTGTTATATGATTAAACTGTATACATGCTGCTGTTTTCTCTGAGTAAGAATTAATTAATTATTAATCAAAGTAATGTTAATTCTTCTGTACTCATTCGTAGGGCTGTAATGGAGGTAGCCTCCAGTTTGTTACTTGCAATGGCACCAAGGCTAAGTGTGCAAAAATCCTGAGTGTAATGAGTATTTTATTTATTTATTTATTTATTTATTTCTCTTCAGGCTTTTGAGTCATATCTGGTGCATTTGAGTCATGGATTTGTTTCAAGCTTTTTCTCTGTATCCAGGAAGGCTATTTACTTTATTGATTGATTTTTTTAAAAAATGACAATAGAGAGTTTATTGTAATTTACAAGATTACAGAAACTGATACTCTAAGAAAACAAAAGCACATCATAAAATTGTCATAGTTGGCAGTGCTGTATCTCATCTTGTACATAAATTGTAAGCACTAAGCAATATGGTTATACAGTGCCTCATACACTGGGGCATGGGATCAGGAGCCTAGGTATGTTAGGAAGACACCTGTAATCTAAGTTGTTGGAAACTCAGGCTTTTAAATAAAACTAATTATGGAGTCATGCAAAAATCGGAGATGCACAGATGGGTACAAACTGGTTTGTTTAGGTTTAAATAACTGTGATAAGGGGTCTCCAAGCAGGAGCACCCCTGGCCTGGAAAAAGATCCATGGCTTGGGTGTGGACATTTGGGGCTTGTGCACTTTAAGCCTGGTGCCAGCAATGCCCCTGTCTCTAAGGCTTCTGGTACTGTTTTCCTAACATCTAACCTAAATCTCCCTTACTGCAACTTAATCCCATTACTTCTTGTGCTACCTGTGGTGGACTTGGTGACTAACTGATCATGATTCTCTTTATACCAGCTCATGACCTACATGAAGACTGTTACTGGATCCTTCCTCAGTCTTCTTTTTTCAAGACTAAATATGTCCAGTTTTAACTTCGAGGGGTAGCCTTGTTAATCTAGTTCAACAAAACAAATAAGAGTCTTGTGACACTTACAAAAACTAACAAATCTATTAAAACATAAGCTTTTGTGGGTTACAACCCTTCCACAGATGTATGAAAATAAAGCCTGCAGTATGCTAGGTATGGGTACACATGTGAATGGTAAGGTAATAAGGTTAGTTAATTTCAGACAGTGTAGATGTGGCCCATTAACAACAAGTGATTAGAAGGTAAGAATGTTTAAAGAGGGAAAATTATGTTCTGTAGTGAGTTAGCTACCCCCGTCTCTATTCAGACACAGTCTGATAGTGTCACGTTTGCCTATGAAATCCAGCTTTGCAGTTTCATGCTGAAGTCTGTTTTTGAAGCTGTTTTTGGTCCAGTTTTCTTAACCTTTTGTCATCAGATTTTCTAAATCTTATCATTTTTATTGCTCTACCTGGACTCTCTCCAATTTGTCTACATCTTTCTTAAAGTGTAGTGCCCACATCAGACACAGTGACTCCAGCTGAGGGATCACCAGAGCCAAGTAAAGCAGGAGAATTACCTCCCGGGTCTTATGTACAACACGCTTGCCAATATGCTCCAGAATGATACTAGCCTTTTTCACAATTGCATCACATTTTAGACTCAGTCCTTTGGGGAACCAGTATGACTCCCAGATCCTTTTAAACAGTACTTCCATTGAGCCAGTTGTTCCCCATTTTGTAACTGTGCATTTGATTTTATTTTTCTTAAGTGTAGTACTTTGCTTGTCTTTACTGAAAGTAATCTTGCTGATTTCAGATTAATTCTCCAATTAATTGAGATTGTTTTCTAATTCTAATGCTGTCATCTAAAGCATCTGTAAGCCCTCCTGGTCTGATGTCATCTGCAAATTTTATAAACACACTCTGTTGCATTATATGTGCCATTAATGAAAATACATTCACATGGCATAAATTGGAAGATTAGAGAAGTGAGAGGAAATGTTTATAATTTTAAATAAGTTAAACCAGTTTTGACTAGTTAATGTTGACCAACTAAGGTTGCTACCTGTTATTACATATTAAACATGTGGGATGGTTGTTAAATGTGAGGAGGAGAAATAAGTAGACTGGAAATCACAGTTTTTACCATCATGGTTGTACCTCTGTCTTCTGGGGCCCCAAAAGCCATAACACTGTTGGGCCTTCCGGCCTTCACTGTCCTTATCTTGAAAGGCTTAGACCAGACAAGGCCAGAGGGAGTCAACCAGGTGACATCACCTCCTCAACTAGCTTCAGGACCAATTCTGGATAAGTCTTAGGCCACTCCTCCCTCCAGCGTATCGTTTACCTTTTAGGTGCTCTTCGCGTTTTGCCTTCTAATAAGCTTTTTCCATGCTGTTTTCTCAACCTGTGATAAGAGACACACCACCTTCAACAGCTGAATGCTGGTGCAAGCGTGCCTCAGTCCATGGCTGGCCCAAGATTTTCTGGCACCCTACAAGTCTGATTTTAGTGCCCTGCCGGGGGGTGTGCGGCGCCCAGGGCAATCGACCTGTGCAGGGACTTCCCACCACTGCATGTTCCCCCCTGCATTGGGGGGGGGGTGCACAGGCCCACCCAGAGGCTGGTCCCTCACTCCCACACCTTCCCTGAGCTGGGACCGAGGGGGCTTGTCCAGGGGCTGGGCTCCACTCTCCCACCCCACCTCTGGGCCGGCCTGCCTTGCCCCCAGGGTAGAACAGCTGGCCCAGGGGAGGGGTAAGAGAATGGAGCCCAGGCTCTGAGCTGGCCTGCTCTGCCCCTGGGCTGGCTGTTCCCCACCCTGGTAGCAGGGCGAGCTAGCCCAGCGCAAAGGCTGGCTGTGTGCTCACTCTCCCCCCCCCCCCAACACACTTCCCTGCTGCCTTTGGCTCCATGCCAAAAGTAGCAGGGAGGGGGTGGGGGCCAGCACAGCTGCAAGTGGGCAGCAGTACGTGCCCTGTGCTGCCCTGTTCATGGCAGGACAGGGTGGGTCCCACGGAACTGCAGGGTTGGGAGCAATTGCCCCCCCTTGAACCTCCAAAGGACGGCCCTGCTTCTGGGGAGCGCCCTTGGCACCCCCTATTGTCTGGCACCCTAAGTGACTGGCTAGGTCGCCTCTATGGTAGGACCAGCCCTGCCTCAGTCTGTCTTTTGGAGTGGTTGTTAGGACCAGGGCCAGTCCTACCATAAGGGCAACTTAGCTGGTTGCCTAGGGGGCTCTGCCTTGCTGCGCACAGGCATGTAGCCGTGTGCAGCAAGGCAAGAAGCTTTTTTCAGTAAGTGCTGGGGGGGAGGGGGCTAGGATGAGTGCATTGGAAGGAGGAAGGGGCAGGAGCCCTTCTGCTGGCCTGCAGCTTGGACAGCTTGGGGCTGGCCCACAGCCTGCTCACCCAGAGTAGCTTGCAGCCCACCACACAAGCTGGTCCAGGAACTGCCCCCGAAGGCCTGGTGGACCAGCTAGCCCCCCCCCCAGTGGCCAGCTGCACCAACCTCCCCCGCATGGCCTGCCGTGCCAACCAGCCCACCACCTAGCCAGCGGGGGGGGAGAGCACCAAAATCACTGGTGCTTAGGGCACCAAAAAACCTTGCGCCGGCCCTGGATAGAACCATCTGCTGTGCTTCTGTTTGTCCAGCAGTGACACTGCAAGCAACAGCATCAGTTGTACCTCTGCTGTTCTTTTCTCTCCCCTTCTGTATGTGTGTTAAAGAACACAGGCTCAGTCACCAGAATTAGGCTGAGGCCATCTCAATTACTTTGTTTTCACTACTCCCTAATAAAGCCCATTATTGATACTACAGGACTGTTACAGATTTCCCCTTGAAAAGACTTCACGCAGCAAAGTGAACTGTTAAACTGAAACCCTTGGCACTGTAAAGCAGTAGTCAGGACTGGCTTTGGGGAAAATGGCACCATGAATGCACTTCTGTTTTGATGCCCTGGTCCCTCTAAGCTCCTTAGTCCCCTAGCTCTCAATACCCCCTCTTTCCCCCAAGTGCTTAATTTGTATTGAAATCAATGCTGGGGCTCTGCTCTGGCATTAGTTAAACATTGGCTGTGTGGCCAGAGAGTGGCAGCTGCTGGCCGGGTGCCTCGTTCTGAAGGCAGAAGCATGCACCACCCTTACTCCTGCACTGCTGCTGGTGGCAGTGCTGTCTTCAGAGCTAGGTGCCTGGCCAGCAGCCACCATGCTGTGGCCACCCGGTTCTGAAGGCAAAAACAAAGAAACAAAAACCCCCAAAAAAACAAAACCAAAACAAAAACAAAAACAAAAACAAAAACCGAAGAAGAAAACTGTCAGGTTACAAGAAATGTCACATCAAGTGGTTTGGGGAAAAAAATTTTTTTTTCAACTTCACAATGCTATAAGAACAGCAAATCTTTGTGTATATCATAAAAAATGCCACTTCCTTCAGTTCATCTGTTATATCTGCTCTATCTAGCTAGTTTTATATACCATGAGAAATAATTGTTTTTAGATTGGCTTTCCTTGCTGGAAGTCTGTAACTGCAGAATTAATATTTTCAAACAAACAAGCAGGATAAAGACTTATTGTACCCACTTTGTTTTTGTATTTGTAAGTATCTTCTGCTTTTTTAAAGCTAAAGCAGAAGTATACTTTTACATGTTCCAGTACAGTAGGCTGGACATTGCATTGTCTGTTATAGGAATTTCCACTAACCATAGCTGTAGAATTAGGGCCTCAAGAGATTTAGGCATTAAAAAAAATTTCACAATATCTAGTCAGACAGAATACAGAACACACATTTAAACCGGTTTTACAAAAAGAATTTGATTAGACTAATCAATATTATAAAAGTTGATTCCAGGGCATATTCTAAAGACATTATCCTTTTAAAAGGATTTAATCTGTAGCAAAATTCCTTGTGTGGAAACTTATATGTTTTAGTTTTAACAGTATTATACATCCATGCTGTTTGTCTCAGAATCAGCAAGAAAACGGGCTTTAATTCTCACAGTATGTGCTATATGTAGCTGCCATATGTGATTTTTACTTCTATCATACAGTCTTCATATCCTGGACAGAGAAGCATCGTTTATTCCTCATGCCAGCAGCAAAACATTACAATGTTTGAAGACAAATCATTGCATACAGTGCTGCTTTAAAAATAGGAACTGCTGAGCAATGGTAGAAGTTGGGTCAGATCCTGCAACCTCCATGACTTCAATGGGGTTAAGTGTAGCAGTAAGAACTCCTTGCACAGTAAGGGTTTCAAGATAAAAGCTTCTGCTCCTGCTGATAGTTTCTGCATGCTCCCAAGAATACAGCGAGAACCCAGGCAGAGATGGAAGGAAGGGAGATATAAAACTGAGTGTGATGGCAGCTAGCTAATCTGAGACATCTCAAATTATTTGTAAAATACCCAATAATAAATAACACCTTCTCTCCCAACCACTGTCCTTCCCTTCTGTGCCCCTTCTTCCCTAAACGTGACCACACGTGAGTCAGATACACAGTTCTAGGCATTGCTGCTGCTTCCCCCCCTTTGAATGTTCCTCCATGCCCCCTAGGGCAGTGATTTCCAAACTTTTTTCTCAGGACCCAGTTGAAAAAAATCATTTACACCTGAGACCCAACAATTACATCCTGAGTAATGCATTCCAGTCTTTTGGCAGCAGCAGCAGGGGGGTGCCGTGACCCAGTACTGAGTCCCAACCCTAAGTTTTAAAACCACTGCCCTAGGGCACTGGAAGAAAGGGAATGAACAGCAACCCCAGGTGTTCCATGTATCTAGGTCAGCTTCTCTGTATGTGCTGCATAAAGGGAGGGCAGGAAAGCACTGGTCAGACTGCACAGCTCACTCAGGTGGGGAATGAATGAGACCAGAACCCCCAGAGAGTCTGGCAGGGATTTCCCTAACACCCCCTATACCTCCCTTGAATTTCCCAACACCCCCCCAATTATCAGCTAGTAACAGTGTTAGACCAATTTAATGAGTACCCCCAATACTGCCCCCAACCCTCCACTCCTTTAATTTCAAGTCCTGGGAAGAATACTGGAGTCTGGCATTGATGCTCACTTACTCTCCGAAGCATCTTGCGGGAGGGGCAGGTGATCAGTAGCAAGTCTAGGTAGTGTGTGCGTCACTGCTTGCCCCCCATCCCACAACCAGTTCTCCACAGGGAGAAAGCTGGGTGCCTCTCATGCATTGCCTCTGTGAATTGGAGGGGGGCACAAAGGCCTTCTCCATCCCTGCCCAGATGCTGTACTCCCTGTTGTCACTCACTGCTTTGGGTGTTCCCCTGCTCTGGGGCAGCGCATACCTCTATGCTGCACACGTTGGCTCCCGCCCATGGCACCCTGGCCAGTGCCCACATTCTCCTAGGGTCAGCCCGGGCAGTGGTTTTCAACCTCAGGTGCGTGATCCACAGCCTCTGGCTCAGATTGCCAAAGCAGTCTGTGCCTTCATGTGAAATGTATTATGGATCCTCAAAGGAGATAAAAAGGGTGCAAAGGGCTGCTGTAAACCATGAACTGTAAGTGCTGCTCCTAGGTAGCTGAAGGGGACCAGGCAGGGATTTCCCTAACACCCCTCCATGCACCCCCCCCCGAATTTCCCAACACCCTCCAGTTGACAGCTAGTAACAGTGTTAGACCAAATCAGTAAGCACCCCAAGACTTCCTTCCACCACCAGAATTTCCCAACACCCCGTTGTCAGCTTGTAATAGTGTTATACCAATGTAGTGAACACCCCCAACATCTCCCTCACCTCTAGGGTTACCAGATGTCAGGCAAAAGGAGGACATGCCCTCCTTCTTAGCTTTACGTCCTCTGTCCGGCAGGGTATTTAAAAATACATGATTTTGTCTGGCTTTTTACTTACAGGGGTTAAAGTATAATGGAACACCCTGGAGCACCTATTTTTAGGGGAGAAGCATTCCAGACCCCCCCTAAAAACAGATGAATATTATATTATGTTTTCTGCATGTATC
>ML681963.1:90690299-90768420 GCA_007922195.1 Podocnemis expansa | reverse complement strand
AGCTAGTTAGTGTTATACCAATTTAGTGAGCACCCCAACACCCTCCAGTTGACAGCTAGTAAGTGTTAGACCAAATCAGTGAGCACCCCAAGACTTCCTCCCACCCCCAGAATTTCCCAACACCCCAGTTGTCAGCTTGTAATAGTGTTATACCAATTTAGTGAACACCCCCAACATCTCCCCCACCCCTAGGGTTACCAGATGTCAGGCAAAAGGAGGACATGCCCTCCTTCTTAGCTTTACGTCCTCTGTCTGGCAGGGTATTTAAAAATACATGATTTTGTCAGGGGTTAAAGTATGATGGAACACCCTGGAGCACCCTATTTTTAGGGGAGAAGCATTCCAGACCCCCCTAAAAACAGATGAATATTATATTATGTTTTCTGCATGTATCCTCCAAGGTCCTCCTTTTCGTACTTCCCTGTCCTCCTTTCCATGCTTTGCTATCTGGTAACCACACCCAAGCCTGAATGTCCCAACACGCTCCAGTTGTCAGCTAGTAATAGTGTTATACCGATTTAGCCAGCACCCCAACACCTCTCCTACACCCCCACTGAATTTCCCAACACCCCCTAGTTGTCAGCTAGTTAGTGTTATACCAATTTAGTGAGCACCCCAACACCCTCCATTCGTCAGCTAGTAAAGTGTTATACCAATTTTGTGAGCATCCCAACACCTCTCCTAGCCCTCCCCCGAATTTCCCAACACTTCCCCAGTTGTCAGCTAGTGACAATGTGATACCACTTTAGTGAGCACCCCATACCACCCCCCCCCCAATTTCAAGTCCTGGGGAGCATAATGAGAGGGAGGGGAGAAGGTGGCAGATCTGGAAGGGAGCCTTTAAGGGCCAGTCCGGACCATGCCCTCTCAAGGGGGCAGCAACCCCTGCCCTGCTGCTGCTGCCCTGGCCCTAACACGCCGCTGATCCGGCCCCACCCCGACTTCCCAGCGCGGCAGCGAGCGGCTGACACCGCGACCGCAGGCTGCGCCTCCCTCCAGGCCGCAGGGGGCGCCCGAGGCGAGGCTGGCGCTGCCGCGTGCCGCTCTCTCCGGCCGCGCCGCTCGTTGTCTCGCCTGGCGCGGCGATTGGGGCGGGCGGCCTGCCCGCAAGGGCTGCTGGTCCAGAGACGGCGCGGGGGCGGCCCGGCCGGGGCCCGGACATAAGATGGCGGCGGCGTTGGTGGGGAGGAGGCGGCCTCGGCGGCGGCCTCGGCCGTGCGGGCTGTCGCGGGGTGCGGGAGGGACACGGCTGCGGCCGCGCTCGCAGGGCGGATAGAGCGGGGCCGGCGCGGCGGAGAGGGGCCGCCATGGGCTCCCAGGCGCTGCAGATCCTGCGCCAGGGCGTGTGGGCGGCGCTAAGCGGCGGTTGGTACCAGGACCCGCACCAGGGCGCCGGGGTGAACGCGCTGCACTTGTATCTGTGGCTCTTCCTGCTCGGCTTTCCCTTCACTCTCTACATGGTGAGTGCGGCCCGCCGGGCCTGCTCCCCGCCCCCTCGCCTGCCGGGCTCCACCAGCTGTCTCTGTGGCTGAGCCCGGGCTCGGGGGGCGGGGGTGGTGGTGGATGGAAAGCTGGGCTCCCCTTGCTGCCAGCCTACTGACTCCTGTGGGGCCTTCCTGTTCAGCTACATTTATTGTATATTTAAAAAAAAATTCTGGCGGTGGGGGATAGGGGAAGGTGAGAAACCACCTCGGTTTACCCTAAATCTCATGTTATTTTGGTCGTACCTAGAGGGGGTGAGGCACTCTTCTGTGCCAGCCTGCTGGCAAGAGCCTGAGTCTCCTACAGCTGCCATAGAAATGTCGAAAAAAAGCAAGGAGGCTTGTGGTGCTGAAAGACTCACAGATTTATTTTTCACATGTGCTTTCTTTCTTCCCAGGAAAGCTCATGTGACAAATAAAATCTGTTAGTCTTTCAGCACCACAAGACGCCTTGCTTTTTGGGCTTTACTAGGCTAACGCAGCTGCCGCTTTGGAACATAGAAATGTCAAATATGAGACACAACAAGCAAGGAGTCATGTGGCATGTTGGAAGACTAATGAGTGAGTTTGTTCCCATGTGTAGAGCTCTGCACAGGTACAAATAAGTGGATCTGTGTCTGATTGGCAGCCACAAGAAATGGGCACCAGATATCTGTGTTGTATCTGCAGATGTGGCTATAACACATATTTGCAGGGCTCTAGCTCTGTGAAGATAAAGACGTGGATCTGTATCCAATCTGCATCCGCAAGAAATGGTCTGCAGATACGTGTTGTATCTGCGGATATCCATGGATATCCACATATTTGCAGGGCTCTACCCATGAGCGTTTGTGGGAGAAAATCCTATTCTGTGATGAAGCAGTGTGTACTTTCCATGAAAGCTGATGAAGATAAAGCAACTTTAAAAGTGCCACAGGGCTCCTTCCTGGCTCTGCTGAATTAGGTTAACACAGCTACCCTCTTGAAATATGAGAGAGGATCCTTTAAAATAGTAGTGCCCAGTTGGATTGATTTAAGTTGACAGTTCCTGCTGTAATGGCCTAGAATAAAAAACTTCTATTGTATATGGATTTCACATAGTCTTAGAGCAGTGACCTGGCACCTAGGAACAGAACCCAGGTTTCCTGGTTCAGGTGCTGGCCTGCTCTGGGACATCTTGCACAATTTGCTGTGCCTCCCTGTGTGGTAATGTTTCTCAACTATAAAATAGGAATAATATTGCTTATCTCCTTGTTAAAGTACTTTTGAGATTGACTGACTGATTAAAAGTGCTGTGTAATGTTGTTTTTGTGGAAGTGTTTCCTTGTTGTTTGGTATGCCCCCAAGAACCTTTTGGATGAGGCACTGACCCTGTTTTTTATTTGTCTGAGGTAACTGTTAAGTTTCTGTGGCTTTTCTCTTACTAGAGAGTGCATTTCGAAGATCAGAGTTTAAAGGTCTTTTAATCTATTCTGTGCATTGTCTGTTCTCTTTACTTGACTGTGTCTAGTAGTATGGGAAAGAAAGCATTCTTGTCCCTTAGAGCTTCTTAGGGTGCTTTGAGATCCTTCAGGGGGAATAGGTGGTGCAAGAATATAATCAGTTGTTAAAGGTACCTTCATGTTTAGGACCTTGATTTGTTTTTAGACTTTGTGAACTCAGGAGCTTCTATTTTTTTTGATGACCTTTCCTTTGGTTTCTGTTTGCCTGCCATTTCTAAAGCAATCTCTAAAAGTTAGTGTGTTTTGGTGGGGATAGGATGGGCAGTATGTAGCTTCCCATTTTATGCTACTGTTCACTGCTTTATCTTTTAACATCAGATTTTGACTTGTATGTAATCTGTGTGAAACAATATTTCAGGTCATGGCTTTCTCAGCAACTTAGTGTGATCATTTGTGTATGGCATGATTGGGTCTCTGCAGTTGGATCTGATCTGTAAGTGTGGAAAATGAAGATATTTTGACAACATAAAGCAGAAGCAGATTTTTGAAAAACATATGTGGACTGGTGAATGAATCCCTAGGGCACAACTCTGATAAGTTTATAACTGCAGGAGAACTAGAGATCATAAGTCAGGCTGCTAAATTCATTAGCAAATTACAGTTGGCTTAGGAGCAGGGTAGACTCAGTTATTAGAATATATTAAGAAATTACCAGTGTGGAGGAATCATGTAAAGACTGCAATTCTTTGAGACTAGTTCTTCTTTTGTATTGCAGTTTTCCTTAGAAAATGTATGTCCAGGCTTTCCATTTAAAAACTGGTGAGGAAATGGGAGGCTGTTAATTAAAAAAAAAAAAAAAAAAAAAAAGTACAGTCTGTAATGGATGGGCAATTGAATTCGGTTTCTGACTGAACAGATGAAATATTACAAAATGTGTTTCCATGCAAAGACAGATCTTTTCTGAATTCTTTGAGGTGCAGCTTATTGGAGTCTTTGTTGTCCTGCATTTCTATGGTAGTTTAGGGCTTAACGAAATAGCTTGTTTAATTTAGTAAGGACCCTTTGGGAGAGGGCTTGCTATAAACATTGTAGCAAACAGCAAGATGTGCTTCGGGAAAAACTTTTGGAAAGGTTCTTTTCTGGTAACTGCTGGAACCAGAGTAATACTTCAGTTCTGTGTTGCTTGTGGATTACGAGTTGGTGCATAGGGATCTTTGCCTTCATCGAAATTTTAAGCACCTTTTCTGCTGATCTGTATTGCTTTGTGCTTTGACATGAAAGAAAGAAAAAGGCAAAAACACAAGCTGTTTCATTGAGGTAATTAGAAAAATTCTCGTTGCTTTGCACAAGCTAAAGATACAACAGCAAGTGCCAAATGTGACTATTCCTTAGAACATTTTAAAGCACATTGACTCATGTTTGGCTGATCTCCCTTTTCCACCCTTTTGCTGTTGTGTTGTCTAGGCATAAACTGAACACACAGAACCACTATGGTCATCTTATTTCTTACTGTGTGTAGTGGTTTTTCATTTGTGTGTGTGTGTGTGTGTGTGTGTGTGTGTGTGGTTTTTTTAACAACTTTGTTTACTGTTAGTGTTCTGGAACTGTCATTGCAGGAATTGCACAACTAAGCAACATTCTTAATATCCCTGGAGGAAGAGAAATTATTTTTCTTGTGTGGCTCATGACTGTAGGAGAGGATTTTTAAACTAGTTTCAAAGTACTTGTTGCTGACACAGCCTACATTATTTAAAAACAAATGCTGGCAGATCTTACTACATTTAACTCTATAAAACTTCATGTACTCTCCTGCAGTAGAAAATTCTAGGAACAAATTCCTGCTTGTTTTGTTGCCTCAAGGATAGCAGAGGTTGGGGCTTGTTTCTAAAATATCCTGTGGTGTGCAAGGCCACAAAGTCCCTTCAGTGCCTTGCTTTAGCTTCATTGCATTTTTTTTATAATCCAATTACATTTGAGAGTAAGTTAAAGTAATACTTGCCGAAAAGACCTGTTGGAGCTGATACACCATGTCATTCAAACTCTTACGTTGAAATGCCCCTCTGTGGTCTAAGGACAGTTTGTTGGACCAAAAATCTAAACTCCTCTGGCTGGTTTTAGCATATGCTGTTGATGTGTTCTGTTCCCAGAAAAGTATAGGCATAGTCAATGACTCATACTGAAGAAAACATAATCATGCTAATTTTGACTAAATTCCTGCACCTCAATACCCAGAGATCAATGCCTCCTAGTGGAGACACTAAGTGTGGCAGAAACCTCCACCTCTTGGAGGGGAGAGGCTAGCAGGAAACAAAAAGGACTAGGCTGGGCTCTGCACCCACCAATCTCCTTACATCCTCAAGGATGTTACATAGGTGGGAACTCTTCAGGCCCCTGAGAGAGTGGAGCTGTGCCAGTGCAGGATTTTAAATATACAGAAGCTGTAAAGAGAAGTGACTTGTCCCAGCACATTATGCCAGAACCTAACTTTCCTAAGACTAATACAATATAAATGCTGGCTTTCAGTAAATGTAGCATTCAAACACTGCCCAAATTATTGTAAATGCACTGCTGCTCCATCCAAAGCAAAAATTGCTCAAAAGAAATAGGGTGAAATCCTGGCTCCACTAAAGTGACTGGAGTCTTGTCACTTATTTCAGTGGAGCCAGACTCACCCCTTATCACTGAGCATGGAACATGTTTATGGAATTTGTCCATATCTGTAATGGCAAGATCTCTCAACTGGAATTGATATAATAGCCAGTCATACATAAGCAGGTCACTTAACCATAATTTAATATAGAAGTATTTTACAGTAAGACATGGTAAACGAATAAGTGTGGTTTCATGATCTGTAGGCAGGAAGCCCACTTACTTACTGGAATGCCTTTCAAAAATGAGATGTTTTCCCTGTGATTTTGAGCTTGCTTTTTCTAAGTGGCATTTAGTGTGGTGTTTTCCCAGCTAGGTTTGTTTGTTTTCAGAAAATCATTGTTCTTACCCTTTTTTATTGTAACGTAACAGTTGAAATCAGAAATGAATCACAGGATGTCTTCTGATTTTTGAGAAATGTCATTCAGAAATCTGGTGGTGTTTTGGAATTGGGCCCAGGTTTTCTAGTGCTTCAGGTATTCCCTGTTTCTTTTAAATAAGACTGACCACTAGATACAGGATACAAAATCAAGGACCCTGCACTTAGTGTTACTGCAGAGTTTGTTTTAAAGGCTTCCTAAAACATTCAGTATTGATTCTCACTTGGTCAAACTTTAACGGAAGCAGTAATACTCTGCATATACTTCCTGTTAAATTGCATAGGACACCCAAATGCTTCAAAGCCAGGCGTTCTTATCCAGATTTTCTGTTTGAATCATCTGAAACCCCAGTAGGCTGTTCCTAAACAAAGGCAGAAAAATTGAAGGAGAAATCTTTAGTTGAGCACTCCAAATTTGAATATTGTATCTGGCCAGGGGCGTGTATTAAAAAAAAAATTGTGCTGAATTAATTTGCAAGTGTAACCACCTCTTCTCCACCCTACCTCTAATGAGCAAGCACTTCTTGCATTTTGCCTACTTGATGTCTCAAGATATGTTTGGTATTGTATGCTATTGACAACTTCCCTCTTTAAGCAGCACCATCTGGTGGGGGGCTCAGGGCAAATTGGGCTGTGGGGGCAGGGTGGTCCCAGGGCAAGCCTGCATTTGTGTTCCTTCCACCCCACCCCACATCTTGCAGCCCCCCCTTGCACAGGGCATGGGAGGGTCTCAGCCCCACCCCTAGATGCTCTAGGGAGGGGGAACCTGTACAAGCCAGGCCCCAGGGACTGCAGGGGGCAGCTGAGCCACCTACATTGGGGCTGGACTAGAAGGGCAGGCCAGGCTGCCAAGTTTTAGTGCTCCTACTGGCAAGGCTAGCTCACTGCATGGAGAAGCATAGAGAGGGAGGGCAGCTTGTGGCATGTGCCCCCTAAGTGCTGAACAGGCCCTGGGAGTGGGGGGGGGCAGAATGGGGTCTGCTAAACTGCAGGGCCTGGGACAATCCCCCCTGCCCTATCGGATGTCCCTGCCTTTAAGCAAGTTAGCTTCTAGTACAAGCTTATGATTGTCTTTTTTTGATACCAGAGCTACAGAAATATTAGAATAACAGCTATTTGCAACAAACTATTAAGCAGCATTTTTCTGGGACTTAAAATAGGAGGCATCTTGTATAAAAGGTAGTGAGAAAAGCTGATAAAACTAATCTAACCCCTCTGAAGTATCAAAGGGGTAGCTGTATTAGTCTAGTCAGCAAAACAAACAAGGAGTCATGTGGCACTTCTGAAGAATAACACACTTATTTTTGTATGAGCTTTGGTAGGTGAAATCAGTTGGTCAGATGTTAGAAAGTGGTGAAAACCTGCAGGAAAAAACCTTACAAGTGTGAGAGGAGAAGATAAAGCCTGTGATTACATTTCACTGCATCAGGTCAGATTACTTCAGGAAATCAAACAAATTGTATAGATTCACTGTAACAACATATCAGAAGTGGTCCAGATTGAGAGAGATGAGACTCATTGATTGTAATGAAAAACAGTCTTGTGGCCCTTTAGAAGGTTAATGTTTGTAGTTAGAAAGCCAATTCATGTCTGTATTCAAACCTGACCTGATATTATCAATTTGCTTATGAATTCTAACTCTAAAATCTCTTTGAAGCCTTGACTGTGAATACATTTTGTTTTGAGGATACTAGTAGATAAATCCATTACAGTGGCCTGGGAGATGAAAGTGATTTGTGTTGGTTTTTGAATGTCATCTTATAGATTTGTGAGGAATTAAGTGTAACTGACAGCCTTTTCAGGAAAGGCCAGTGATTAGGCTAGTATGGGGCTAGACAAAATTAACACCTGTGCTAGGTGGATCACTGCTCTACCATACTGAAATAAAGCTTATTAGTGTCTTGTAGTAAAATGTGATAACTAACTTGTTGTGTTCATCTCATTTCAAATCTGAGAACTCTTCCTTGGCTGAATGTATTTTTAACAGTGTTTTTTGTTTTACCTGTGAAACCTGTTTGGACTCTTAACAGTAGCCAGTGCCAGATGTTCTATTCACTCCCTCTGAAACAAGACAATTCTGAGTCACCCAGGCCATGTCCCTAAACCCCAACCTGCGAGGCGAATGACACCTAGGGCATGAGTTACATCACTGATCACTTTGACTAATAGCCACTTATCTATCTGCTTTGAACTAGCCTAATTCTTTTTGAACTAACTTTATATTTTTTAGCCTTTGATAGTGAGTAGTGGCTAGTTCCACGTCCTGACAGTGGTCTATGGAAGAGTGTCCTTCTGTGTCTGTTCTAGACATGCTGCTTATTTAATCAGGTGACCCTTAATTCTTTACACTTGAAGGGCTACATAATTTCTCCATTCATGATTTTATGGACTACTTTTATCTCCCACTACTCCCTTTTTTTTTCCTGACCTGACCAGTACTAATCTCTTTAATCTCTTCTCTGGAAGCCATTGCCTACCCCTATTCATTTTCATTGCCGCCTCTTGTACCTTTAGTACTGGGGCATCCAACCTTTTTAGGTGAGGGGCCACATTACAATTCTTTTCTCAGTTAGAGGACTGGTGAGAATTTTTGATAAGACATATAAATAGATCTTATTAATAAACTTTAATAAAATGAATGTGATATTTGGCACTGCTTTTGCTTGCACTGTGTACAGAGGACAAGGGGGGGGCAGGGGTGCCTGTGTGGGGGGACCAAGGCAGAACAGGAGAGCATGGCAGAGGAAGGGAGGAGAAGAAATGTGAGATTGGGGGAGCAGAGCAGCTGGGTGGCAGGACTCAGCTATTTCCTGGCAAGGGACCCCATCAACTCTGCTCTCCTCACCCTCTGTCAAGCACTGCTCAAGGAAAGGAGAGGATTGCTGGGGAGAGGGAGAGAACAGACTCAGACAGGACAGAAACTCTGGCAGTTCTGCAGTGGTCACAGGTCTTGGCATTGGCCATCTCAGTACCAGAGCCATTGATGGGTAGCAATTTCTGTGGAAGTTTTTGCCCCTGAGGTCAGGGGTGCTATGGGTGTGGGAGGAGAGCAGAAGTGTCTGTGTGTGTGTGGGGGGGGGGGGGTTTAGGGTAGGAAAGCACTGGGGGCCGCCCACCCCCCCCAATAATCCCCCGCCCCCTCCACTTTCCGGAACGGCCCGGGTTTTCCCCCCGTGTTTTCCCCCCCCCCCCCCCCCCCAATGCTGCTCTCCCTCCCCTGGATTCTGCTTGCCATCAGGCTTAGTTCTCCTCCTCCTCTTCCCTCCCACCCCCTCACCAGGCTGAGCACAATGCCAGCTCAGCTCTCACACCCACATAGTGCCTTGCTGGCTAAGTTTGCCAGGCTCTTATGGCAGTACTCCACGGGCTGGATGAAACCGTTTGATGGGCTGGAGTCTGGCCCAAGGCTGCTCTAGTACATGGCTCTGCAGTGGGGTAGCCAGAACTTCACCTGTGTTCAGGCTGTGGGCATACCATGGATTTAGGTAATGCCATTACCTTATTGTCTGTTATCTAGCTCTTTCCTAATGGCTGCTAGTGTGAGCCAGTAACTGGTTCTCTGGTTGCAAGTAGAAAATGAAGTGGTTTTCCCTGTGGCTCCTGCTTCTAAGATTTCCTTGGCTCATCTTAAATGGACTTGAATCAAGTAGGCTTGTAAAGTTGGGCACTGGCACAAGTATGGCTTTTTCCAGAGCTTCAAGAATCTAGCTCAAAAGTCAAGTTTGGCTTTGCAAATCTATCTTTATATGCAGTCTTTTCCCCTCACTGAACAAAAGCACTGAATTCCATGCATTGGACTGGTTGATCAATAGATGTTAATGATTATGGTGGTGGTTTTAGTTAAATTTCTCAAGTTACTTCACTGGGGAGAAAAAAACCTAAGTTTTGGGTCAAAGACATCAACATTTAAATTTTCTTCCTCTTGCTGCCACCAACAAAAAAAAAAAAAAATCACTTTGGACCCCCTACTTAAACTGCATGGCTACTAACATGTTTAAAATATAGAATTACTGTATCAATTTCTTGTTAAACATGTCAAAGATAATTTTGTTTTACAAATATTTAATCAACTGAACTTTTAACTCCTGTCCTGCTCTAACTGGGACCTGCTGATATTTGCAGTTGCAGTTTCAAGTTCTTGCAGCAGCAGCATCACTACCCACATGTAGGTATTGAAATGGGAAAAGCTTGTATCTGTTCCAGTTATTTACTAGGAGGAATCTCCTAACATTTCTAATTTCAGTACACTTTAATCTGTTGAAGTTCAATAGGTCTGTTCAGTATTTAAAGCTCTTCAAGAGCAAAGGCAAGCTAGGAGTCAGAATTGGGAGTAGGGGAATAAGAGTTAAAGAATAATGCAAAAGTAACTGAACAGGTGAGGTTTGAGGGTGCTTCTGAACCTTAATACATCTCCATTGCAGGGATAATTATCTACATCAGTGGCTTTCAAACTTTTCTCCTTTGGGACTCAGTTGGAGAGGAAAAAAAAAAATCACTTGTGCCTGTGACCCAGCCATTACATCTTTGACCAATGCACTCCAGTCTCTTGGCAGTGGCGGTAAGGGGTGCCGTGACTCAGTGCTTGAGGGTCTGCAACCTGGTACTGGGTCCCAACCCTCAGTGTGACAGACTGCTCTACATTGACATGGGTGTCAAACTCATTTGCTGTGGTGGCCCAGATTTGATGTAAATGTACTTCATGTGGGCTATACATTCCATAAAAATACTTGAGCACTCTTATGGCATCATGGAGTGCTATGTGTTTGAAACTGCTCTGTGATGCCTGTCTGTCAAGTGGAGAGTGGTTTTGTGGGGCACAGTCTCGTACCTGGTGCTCCATGGTGTTGCAAGAGTGTCAGGTCTCACAGCATTGTAGGGTGCTAGATATGAGACCTCTCTCTGAGAGTGTGTGTGGTTGCAGGTGGGATAGAAGAGGTTTGCAGGCTACTTCCAGCCCATGGGCCACATATTTGACACCCCTGCTGTACAGTCTCGCTATCTCAACCACTCTTTAAAGCATTGTCAAAAGAGATTCAAACTAAGCTCTCATGTAGTCATGGCCTTGAGATGAGAAGTTAAAACTGGAGGAACTCTCAAAGGCCTCTGACAGAGCAGTTTAAGAAGTATCCTGACCTTTTCAAAAGTGCCACGCTTCTTGAATAGTTATCATATGCAGTCCCCTCAGAGGATTGCCTGAGTGGAAAAGTGAAGCAAGTACAATGAATAAATGACTTCAAACCAGTTTTTTTTTTAAAAATTTTCAAAATCTAAAAAGCTGTAAGTAAAATAGGCAATGCAAATTTTATTTTTACTGGATCAACTTCTGTTGGTGAGTAACCCAAGCTTAGGTTTAGCGAAGCTTCTTTCTCTGTTCCTTGTATGAGGTGGTGGCAGGGACCAAATATTTTTAAATTGTTTGAGCTCACCTCTTTCTATTATATATGAAGAAGGCTTGAGTCTTGTTACTGTAGCATTCAGAATTTTTAAGCTTGAAATCTGGTTCTCAGTTTTGTTACTGGTGGATTTGGGGACTGGAAAGGAGTTGTCTTCAATTTTCAGTTGCTGACAGTAAATGAAACACAGGTGATATGGGTTGGGCCTTTAAAACCTGGTGCTTCACACTCAAGAAGGCAAAAATACAGGTTGGTAAGTAAACACTTCATCCCAAGCCCCTTGAGCAGCTGGTGCTGTATGCTTGGTTACTGCTGATTAATTTTCCTGCAAATGAGATGGATGCATCAGAACAGTGAGCCAAGATGGGAGTTGTCTGTTTTAACTTCAAACCCCTCACTCTGCCACCTGAAGGACTTCAGTGAAGTAAAACGGACTATAGAGCTTTTCCTCCAAAAGCCATATCAGATGCAGTTTATGCATTATTTTACAGTAATTGGTGTATGACTGTACCATAGACAGCCAATAGGGAAAAATTCTTTTAGTAAAGGTCCATTCTATTCTGCCCAAGAAATGGCTGTCTCTGCTACAGTTGAGTCCTTGCTGGAGTAGGGTGAACTCTTAACACAGGTTTTTCAGGCCAGCAAGTGTGTATCAATCTAGAAATAATGGGCCTGGCTGCTTTACATCCATTTGTAGCTTTCTTTGTAGAGAAAATCAGATGTAGTTTTAAAATGTTTTGTGCATGTGAACAGAACTTGAATGCCCCCAGTCAGATCCAAAATGTGCAACTGTTTCTCCTGGATATGGAAGGGAGTAAGACATAAGTGGTTTTGTGTCATGGGTTTGGGGGTTAGAAATGACAGTGCAGGTATGAGAACCATCTCATCTGGGAAAGTATTCATGGATTCTAGGTGGATAAGGCCCCCAAATTTACCTAATCACCACTAATGGAAAAATTACTATAATAGAAAGTATAGATATGGCTACTCTGAGGATCTGAGGGTGTCCTGGAATAAGCTTTCCCCAGATGAGGAGTCCAAGGTAGTTGAACTTGCATCTGTAGGTATCTCAAAAAACTGCTTTCTGGGCGACATGCTTCTTACAACTGCTTGAGGATTTCAGTTGAATTCCTATTTTGCACTGAACTGGCTTTAAATGCTTCATGCTGTCTGCTCCTTGAAGCCTACAAGTTTAAGTACTTGAAAAGAACATAGCACACAGTGGGCACCACTGTATTTGTAAATAAACAGTATAAGACTAGAGAAAACATCCTGCTTCTGGGGCAAGTGAATTTCATTTGCCAAAGCCAGGACTCTTAACTTACTTGAGTTCCACTATGAAAATGTTAGTACATCTATACTGGAAAGTTGGGGTTTTTTTGTTTTTTTTTTTTGTTTGTGATAAGGAGGCTTATCTTGAAAACATTTGTGTCTGTGCAGCCATTTTGCTTTTTTGGAGAAAAGTGCTCTGGTGTATCAAAACACTAGAGTGGTTTTTTGAAAGAGTGAAACCTGACTCCCCCCCCCCCCGGGAGCAGGGGGGGGTGTGTTCCAAAACAGCCTTTTTTGGGGGGAAAAAGCACCCTGGTATTTCAAAATACCAGAGTGTGTTTTTTGGGAAGGTTACACCTGGTTATATTTTGGAAAAAAGGCTTCTTTTAGACTTTTTTTTTTTTTTTTTTTTAAAAGCCTTTGCTGGACACAGCAATGGCTTTTTTTTGAGAGTGACTGCCTATCTGGTAAATTGGCTTTTGGTTTTTTGAAGAAAAAAAATGTCCAGTGTGGACTACCCCCCCCCACAAACAAAACAAAAACAAAAATCCAACGCATCACTGCTTTGTTTTGAGACAGTCCTCCTGGACTTTTCTCTTGCAATAACATTTTCTGAAAAGTTTTTGAAATACTTATTTCAAATTTATCTTGAATTTATTTTGAAAAAGCTCTGCACTGTAGACATGGCCATATTGTGGAGGTCCTCTTATTGTTTTTGTGTGGATGCTTACTCAAGTGGGATTTTTGGGATGAGAGAGAATCACTTTTTAATTGCTTTCAACTCTGATAAAATTCTTGGTACAGCCATTTGCTATGAACTGAATGGGGCCTATTTGAGAGTCCTCAAAGATGCAGAAGATAAACAGGTTTCTGATTCTGAAAATCCACTAATAATTGGGAAAATTTATAGGTTTATAGGATGCAGTATCACCATGGAACGGTTCTGCACTGGCCACCATCATGCAAGTTAATTGGAGACTTTGGAGGCCAGATAGAGTTCCTTAATGAAACAAAAATGTTGAATGCTTCCTTGGACAACTGGAGTAGACCAAGAGTAGGTATCTTCTGTTGCATATAGTTGTGGCAGTTCCTGAGAGGGTACTAGAGCTCCTCCAAAAATGAAGACAGAAGCCACAGAAATAAAGTATTTGTAAGGTCTGAGTTTGCAGAGATGTTCTCATATGACTAGTTAATCATCAAACTAACTGAATAGTTACCTGAATACTTTCAGGTTTCAGCCTGGCCATCAGATGGCTGAAAGCATGAGTACTTGCAAAACATGCCTACTTGCTTTGTAGAACAGTGTCTTGATGAAACCTCCTCAGGACAAAGGAAAATTAGTGTATTGACTCGTATGCAATGCCATTCATAACTGCTTTTTTGATCCAGAGGAAAGGGAGTGGCTAGGAGGATGAAAGAGCAGGTCTTGAGTCTGAGGAGACTTCACCCAGTCAACTGCAGGGTCAGAAAAGGACCCCCCGCCCGAAGCATCAGATATGTCCATAGTTGGAGATTGGACATGGGAAGGGGTGGACTGGTTCTTTGAAGTGGAACTGAGTTCTCTCAAATGCTTGGTTTTTGGTCATATGCTCACATCTAATTGATTGCCATATATGGACTTGAGAGAACTTTTCCTAAAGTCATGTGAGCAGTAGCCTTATGGTTATTTGTTGCCTTGCTTTGCAGTACCTATTGTAAGTTGCTTCCTAGCATTACTTGGCTATATTTCACTTAATTTGCTGCCCTGCATTTTGGCATTGGTAATCCCTTGTATTCTCTGTCTGTGGCACCTAATAGACATAAGTATTACAGTTCAGAGACTAATTTTGGTTGTAGGATTTAGTTTGGAGGTGGCTGAATGCATTTGGTACCTGTGACATGCAGGCTGCTGCAGGTCTGGCTAAATATGCTTGTGTTCCTTCTGGCTTTCACCTTTTAGATAACTTTTTTTTGAAAGCTTATAAGTGGATTTTTAACTTCAGCTTGACAATTTTGAAATCTATCTATCCAGCTTTGAGGGAAAGGTAGTAATAGTTCTAGGTTTTTGCAGACTTCCCCTTCCTCTCAATGCTTTTGAAGTACTTGGGCTTTGTCCGTGGCTTATAAAGACACCTGTCCCTCTCCTCCCCCTCCATTAATCACCACAGAGGCTAAACAATCCCTAGTGTACTGGGTTATGCAACTGTAAAAAGTCATCTGTCTGCAGCTATTAACTTTGTTGCTGATCCGGTCTGTCCCAGCCCTTGAAGATACAGGGGAATGATGATTTTTTTTTTTTTTTTTTTTTTGCCTTTACAGAAATGGCAGACTAGGGAGTGAGGAGAGTCAAATGTCATTCTTGAAATTCTTTGTGCATTTCTGCACTGTAAGCACTGCAACTCTGTTCAGGTGATTTTTATGTCAGTACAGCAAAATGGTGTGTGCTCCTCACTTGGTTGACTCAGCTTCAGGATTTTACTCATTCAGGTTATTTACTGGAGCCAGGGGACTGATAGCATGGACTGCTCTGTCAGGCCTAGAAAAAGAGTCTAGCCCAGGTGTGGCCAAACTGTGGCTCTTCAGAGAAGAAGTACAGCTCACAGAAGAACGTGGCAGGGAAGGGCAGAATGATTGGAGATGTGGGGAAAGCATGGCCTGCTCGAAGAAGCCGTGGCATGTTTAGGTTTTCTGATAAACCCTAATGTAGTTTACTCATTAAAATAAAATTGTGTTTTTCCAAGTCCTAAACATGACATGGAATAATAAATAAAATAGAGGAGAAGTTTAAAACTCAATGTAGATTACTTTGAACTTTTGGCACTCTTACAGCTGTGAAGCATTGTATTCCACAGTGAAATGTGTTAAATCAAAACATTGTACAATACTTGGGGATCAGCACCTGAGAGCTTTTACGTACTGCATTAAGTTACTGCCCAAACTTTAAAAAAATCATCACTAGCCTGCAGTGCGCTACATCCAGCAGCCTTTGTTTTTTGTTTTTTTTAACTGTATAGGCCCAGTTTGATGGTAACCTTAAGTAATTATTAGAATCTGGCAGTAGTTGGATCAATATTTGCACTGTTTTTATGAGAAATTAAAGTGCGCAATGAATTTTAAGCTTGGCAATTTTGGAGTAGGTAAAAGTGGTTATATGCCTCAGTGCAGATCTTGAAGGTTTAATGATCAACTTGTGCAACTCTTGAGTTCCATAAGTTTGGTCACCGTGATCTAGCCTTTCCCAGAAACCAATGAAATGAGTAGACAGACGATCTTAAATGTACTTCTATCAGACTCAGCTGTTTTGAGGGAAGCCTGTGTCAAAGGACATAAAATGCAGACTGTACTAAACAATACTCATCACCACTTGTGTATATGTCTTAAAGTGGATGGGGGGTGGGGGCAGGAGACAGAAAACAGGAGATCTGATTTCCCCCCCCCCCCTGCTCTGCTACTGATGTGGATTAGAAAGATCTGCAAAAGAGAGAGTTGGCTTGACTACAGTGCCTCATCCTGGAGGAGTGAAAGGGAATGCAGAGAGCTAAGTGGCACTAGCAGAATATGAGCAAATCTGTTTTGTCACATCACTGAGCATGCCAAAGCTAAGTGTGGTGAAATGGGAGTCCCAAGTGAGGCTGCATAGGCAGTCTTTGGGGATTGGAAAAAGAACCAAATGCACAGAACCCTTAGGCTACTTTTGATGTATAAGTAACCCCGATAGTCAAAACCATGAGGGGTTTTTGCTTTTTAAACTGTAGTTCTGATTTCAGTGCCTATGGGAACCAGAGCTGTGCTTAAGAGCAGTGTCTGGAGCTGTCAGAACCATTGAGAGAGCTGTAGTTTGAAACAGCAACCATGATGGACGGAACAGCCAAAGTGTGCTCTGGAGCAAGTGGGGCACAATAACACATTGTGGCAATGTGGGAGGGTTGGGGAAAGACCTACAGTTCCGCTTGTCCTAATTTACGTGCTGGTTGGACTATCCTGGACACTTTTTTTTTTGTTCCAGTTAGGAGATGAAACAGTCAAGGATCATTCACAAACTTGTTTCCAAAATGTTGGGAGCTGCTACTTATTTTTTTGTCCCAGATGCCTTGTCTGCCACAGTAGTGTGGAGCAGAAAATGCAGAGTTGAAGGAGCACCTTGAATCTTATCAAGCCTCTTACATTGCCATGGCTTCTCCTGAAATGCTGTTTTCCTGTTTCCTACCCTCTTCTTCTCCCTCCTCCTTCCCCTAATCTTCTGTTCTCAAGAAAGCCTTCCTGTTGGTGGTGGGACAGGGGGAAGAGAAAGGAAAAACCATACTAGGTAAAACTTTTTTGCCTGGTGACAAGTCTTCAGCCTGGCCTACACTATCAAACTAAGTTGGTTTAATTGTTAGCTGGGTGTGATAAATCCACATCCCTGAGGGGCATTAAGTCCCTGTGCAGGCAGTACTAAGTCCACAGAGATGCATTACTGTTGAACCCCGGGTTCGCGATGAAACTGTGATGGACCGGCAACACCCACCAATGAGACAGACACCAGTTCAAGTAAACAAAAAAAAAAAACCCCCCCAAATTTTTAATGATACCGTATAACACCTATGACCAACTAACAGTGTGGAGCAGTGACCTACAAGAGGGTGGCCATAATAAGTCAAGGACTTTTCTGGCCTGTTACTGCCTCAACATCGGCATAGGGACTGACCGGCCCATCCAACGCGTATCTTCCAATGGCTCAAAACCATTCCTTTCTGCTAGCCAAGAAGGGTGGCCGGCAGAATGTTTTTTTCTCTCGTCTGACTTCTTCAAACTCCCACGCTCCCTCCCTATATACTGGGGGGGTTTGGGGCTAGCAGTTTAGAGCAGAAGTGGAGGAATAAACAACTATACAATAAAAATACAAATGGCTAATAAAACATACGACGAAGTAATAACTATGCTAGGCAATAAACATCTGTATTGTGAAAAGATTATACAGGATACAAGTAGAATAATAAACAGCAATGCAGGCTGTGCAAGCTCCAATAAGGAAGCTACAATTAGACTATACATAAATGGTACCAAAGAGAAGAATTGAGAGGTAGGAGGCTTGTATCGATTTATAATACCTGTCCTAGCACCGTAGTGGAACCCAAAGTGAGGAGGCAGACCAGCTGCAGCATCCCAGTACGTAATCATTCGGCCGGCAATTCAAGTACACCCAAAAGTCTCGTGGGCAGAGCTCCCTGTCTCGGTCAGGGGATCAGTCCGACCGGTTCGTGACGTGCCCTTTAGCGTTCGAGGGTGGGAGAATACTCAAGCCAACTGAGGCAGGGGCTTAAATAGTGTACTGCACGGCCAGAGTATAAAATAGCCAATTGGAAGAGAGGTGCAGGTCAGGACCAATGATAAAACTGGGACCACGGACAATGATCCCTCCTTTGTGGTGACAGGGGTGTGGAGAAACTGTTCAGGGGGGTAGAAACTCACCCCCCTGATGACACAAGGCAAGGGGGGTAGAAACTCACCCAGGAAATCGAGGCCCATCAGGGGAGATCGATATTTAACATTCTTCCCTGTGAGCTCCATAGTCTAGAGAGCTCCATGGGGGGGGGGGCATTAGTCTACCACCTCTGTTGACAATTACCTGTGTTTGATGGAAGATCCCCACTCCCAGTTAGCACAGGCAGTGTCTAAGGTAGATGTAGTGTGTTTTTTAGAGCCCTCTTGATGTTCTGACCAGCTCCTCTACAGCATTGGTTCTCAGCCTTTTTGCACATTTATGACACACTTGGTGGTATGTTGTGACTCTGCAGGATACCCCACCAGGCTGAATCCGGCCATTTCCCCAACTCTCTGTGACATGGTAATGTGTCTTGACAGAGTGGTTGAGAACTACTGTGCAGTGTGAAAGATAGAAAGGGAAGTGGGGATGGGGGAGGAGGGTGTAGTTGATTCATTACCACCAGGTTCTTCCTCTGTGTTCCTCTGGGGGAATAACTGGGTTGTCATAGCACTGTTAAGAGGGATCTGGGAGTTGTGGTGGATAACAGCCTCAAGATGAATCAGCAATGTGGTGGTGGTGTTGCCCCCCCCCCCCCCCCCAAAAGCAAGCAAATGTTATGCTGTGTTGCTTAGCATGCAAGTCACAGGAGGTGACAGCACCACTCTGGTGCTGGTTAGCCCTCAGCTGGAGTACTATGACCCAGTTGTGGTCATCAGCATATAGAAAGACTGGGGAAACTGGAAAGGATCCAGATGTGAGTGACAAGATGAAATGCAAACCATGTGAGCAAAGAGTGAAGGAACCAGGCATGTTTAGTTTGAAGACCAGTATCACCACACTGTCAGTTTCCTCTTTTCCAGTACTTGAAAGCCTGCCATAAAGGTGAAGAAGAAGAACTTGTTCTGTCCTGCCACAGAGGGCAGGACAAGAAATGGGTTCAAACTACAGCGTAGCAGATTCAGATGAAATCTCAGGAGCAATTTCTGTATCCTACTATTCTATTCTTCCAGTTAGGAGCAGACTGCTTAGGGAGGTTGTGGAAGCATCTGGAGGAGGCTGGGTAGCCATTTTTGGATGGTTTAGATTAGTGGTTCCCAACCTTTTTGGCTCAAGGGTCATAGATATAACTTTTAATAACTGTGAAGAGCCATGAATTTCTGCTTGCAGCCCCCCCAAAAACAAAAAACCAAAACCCTGCAGCCAGATAAAAATTCAGTGAGGAGGCAGCCTCCTTGCTGATATCTCATCTTCTAGGCTGCAGCAGGGGAAGTGCATGCATCGTGTAGCCCTGTGCACTTAACCTGGGGCCCTATGCAGTGGCACTCATCTGCAGACAAAGAGAGAAGGTAAGTGCTCTTCCCCCCCCCCCCCCGCCTCCTTTGGCTCCCGTAGGGACCCCAGCACATAGGGATCCAGAGCATTTTGCTGCCTGCTGGAGCTAGGAGAAGGGAGTGCTGATCTCCCATCCTTCTGCTTTCAGAAGGGGCCACGGTGCTTACGGACCTCATCCAGGGATGTCAAACTCATTCAGTGGGGGGGCCCACACTCGAGGGCAGGACACCTGACAAGGGCCATGTATCCTCACAGCCTCCTCAACCCTTTCCCCTGCCATATTCAGAGTGGCATGGGCTCCCCCTTCCCCATGCTGGCTCCCAGGCCTTTTCCTGCTGTGCAGCTCCTGGACACCCCTTCCCTTTCCACTTCTACCAAGTGGTGACAGGCAATCAATGTGTCTCACTCACAGCCACACAGGCAGTCTGGGCTCCTGCCTCCCTTTCCCTCACCCATCCACTGCAGTCATTCAGTGTGCTGGCTTTGTTGGTTTCAGTCCCACCTGGCCTTTGATTAGCTGATCTCATGTGGGCCCTGCTACTTGTTACTTGTGCAGTGTGCTGTTAATCAAATTGTCATGCTGACAGACAGTGAACAGATAGGGTGGAGGCTCAGTGCAGTGGCTTTCCAGGAGTTGAGCCCAGCCCAGCCTCCTGTGACTGAGACTCTGGTTGGCAGATCACAGCAGAGCTGTGATTTGGATCATGTGAGTGAGAAGTAGGCTGTCTTGCTCTGCCAGAGGCAGACTGGCTCTGGTGTTAGCTGCTGCTGCAGAAAGCTCCCAGATGCTGTCAGGCAGCAGCTCTGCAGGCCTGCTTGGTACCTGTGGTGGGCCAGATGTGGCCTATGGGCTGTTAGGTCAGGCTGCCAAACTAGTCAGAGCACTTTGCTGTGCTCCCTGCTACAGCCAGGGGGAGGGAGGCACTTATCTCCCATCCTCTTGGCTGAAGCAAGCAGCCTGCACCAATCCTTCAGCTCCAGAGAAACATGCTTCACCAGCATCAGCAGGAGGGGAGTTGCAGGCCACACTTAAAGTTCCTGTGGGCCACTTTGGCCCCTAGGCCACAAGTTGGGGGCCAGAGGTTGGGAAACCCTGGGTTAGACACAACACATCCTGCCTTTTGATGGAGTGGTTCCCAACTTTTTGAGACACAGCCCAGCTAGCTAACACTGACAACACACCCCCATCTGCCATAAACACTATAACATCTATAAAGAAGTATAACACTAAATTCCATTAATAATACACTATCTGCTCTGTTCACACTTCAGCTTCCATGCAGGAGGTAACTGCTCCTCTCTGGCTGGTATGGAATTTGGGTTTGCAGCTCCCTCAAGGGGGTGCTAGGGGACTGTGCCTGGCTGGCATGGAACTTCAGCAGGGCTGTGCCTTTGTGGAGTTGTGGGTGAGGGACTGTTCCTCAACTTCTGCTGGGTGTCTGGCTGATGTGCAGGGCCTAGGGAGCTAAATAACCTCATTATTATTACTGAAAGCCTTATAGACTCCAGTAATCTCCTTCCCCACTCCTGAGGGTGTGTCACACTGCAGGTTGGGAGTTTTTTGGACTAGGTGACCCTTATGGACCTGTCTAACCATGTGACTTAGTTCCAGGCAATGGATTACTGAGAACTAGACCCAGATTTTTAAAGGTATTTAAATATTGCTGTGTTCAGTGTTGTGCTTACAGAGTGTTATTTTCAAAGGTAATGTAGGCACTTGGGAGCTTAAGGCAATGACAGTTAGGTTCTGAAGTGCCCACCTCATTTTTTAAGATGCCTTCTGAATCAGTCAGGTATTGCAGTGCCTAAATACCTTTTTAAAATCTGGGCCTAGGCGCTTGTGAGGGAGAAACCAGTTTGCTAGCTGCAAGCATCAGTTGGAAGAGCCGCTTGTCCCTGGTTGGACCAGGGCTTAAAGCTAGCTGGTTAACTGTGGCTTGGTTAAGGAGACACAGTGGCTGGGTGTGTAGGTATGGACAGTTAAGACTTGAGAGATCTAATTATTACAGCTTCTTTCAGGCAAGGGAAACAAAATGGGGAGTTTTCAGAACTGGCTGTGGGAAAACCTTGGAAGCATCGCTGTAACGATTGTAAAAGCGATCTTAATTCTTGTATCTTGCTTTTTGAGTGCATAAACATGTGCAATTCTATAGAACATCATAAGCCCTTTATTTCCCACTCAGGTGAACACGTTTGCTGAAACAAACTTCTTTCTTGGCTAGGATTATGTCCTGCTCAGTGTGACTGACTGTTATGAGGTCCAGCTTTGATTCACCAGTGTCTGCTTATAGTGTTCATGCTACTTCAGATCAGTACAAAAGTTGTTTTTAAATATTGCTTCACTGTTTTCTGCAGAATAGTTTAGGTCTTAATCTTTTTTGACAGCCCTTTGTAACTGGATAAATATCACCCATGGTTGCTATATTGCACTTTTGCTTTTTCTCCCCTGTTTGTTTTTTAGGAATGTTGTATTAGAGCTCTTGTATCCTTGTTCTCTTGTCTTCTGCCAGACAATGCGAGAACAAATTGGGGAACCTGCTGTTCTTATGCAAACTTATTATTTCCAGTGCACGGAGTCTGGTTTATCCTATTAGTACTTTTTTGCATCGTGTTTTGATCTAGACAACTCCATTAGTTCTGTATGGACACTCAATATAAATCATGAAACAAGAACGGCAAGAACTTGCCAATCTAGACGTTACTGTAAAAGGAGTTGAGGTAAAAATGGCTGGCATGATTGCTTTTGGGACAGCCACGCATGTGTGACTAGAGGGCTTTTATATTTTGAATCTTTCGTTTACACTGGTCACACATCTTATCAAGAGGTGGCAGGAGGTTATGGTCTCCTTCAGTATTATTCATTGTGCCCATGTATGGAGGATGAGTAGAAGAATGGAACAGGCATCGTTTGGTTTGGGCAGTTTTAATAATTGCATGACTTTAAAAACACAGGTTTTGAAGTGAGATAATACATGAAAAAAGGATAACAATATGTTAAGGGATGCGGAGAATTTGGATATTGATCTAATAATAAGCTGTCATTGAACAGCATTTTCAGTGGACAGCAATTAGTGTGGAGGTTTTTCAAGATGAATTGGGCTTGTCTTTTGCTGATTTATGACAAGCAGATGGTTTGTTTTTAAATGTTGTCTTTTGTATATTTGGGTTGGTTATTTAGGCTAGAATACTAGTGAAATAACATCCCAAAAGTGAAAGCAGGGCAATTAAGAGGAGGAAGAAATACTATTTAGACTTTTTAAATGCACTTTATAAATGGAGACTTTTTAATTAAAGGAGCAAAGGTGTTAAATCTTTGGAGTCACTACTCACAGACATTCCTGAGACCACCTATTGGTCTCTTTTTTTTTTTTTTTTTTTTTTTTTTTTTTTGCACAAACCTGGAAAGATAATCTTTTTTTTTTTCTTCATCTTTTTAAGTTGGAAACCAGCCCTCTTCTTCCCCCCCCCCCCAGCTTTTTAAATACATCAAAGTATATGTTTGAGAGTAGCAGAACTCTTGTTCTGAAAAATCTTTCCAGGTCACCTTTTGTATTTCCACTTCCTGGGCATGTACTGCTGTTTCAGCATTTCAGGGTTCAAGGAACATTTGTCTTCCATGTCAATTTCTAGTGAGTTTTTTAGGTGTGAAATCTGTGTGATATTCTGCATAGGCAGGCAAGTGTTAAGCTTTCATTATAATGGAGTCTGGTATGTGGGAGTAGCTGTTCTTTCTTGACTTCAGTTTCTTTAGACAGGCTTTTTGCTCATCACACTGGGGACACAGCTAAAACATGAGAGGCGTGGCAGCACACTCCATATTTGCTCTTGACATCCCATAAATTGATGTTGCGTATGAAGTAGAAAACACATGCCTTCTGAAGGCTCCATTATTATGCAGTTGTGTGCTGTGGATGATGGGAGTTGTACCTGCTCTTGAGCAATTGTATGACAAGCCAGCAAAGTGTGTTGCAATCATATTTGTGGAGGTTGCATGTTGTTGTTGTGTTGTCTAGAGTGGCCTAGTTTCACTTCTCTTGCTTTCCTGCGGGTTCCATACTGACTACTCCCCTTTGATTTAAAATGTTTGATAAAATTAGTTGAAATGAGTCTTGCATGCTCATACCATATGGGTATTTATCTTCATTTTGAGGAATGATGGAAGTGTTCATGGCACATCTGTCAATACATTGGTACAAATTTATATATGCTTGGAGAGCTGGTCTTCAACTTCCCTTGAATCTGCTGCTTTTTATTTATTTATTTTTTTTTTTCCCTTTTGAAAGGCCCTTCCTTCTTCAATGGTGATAGTAGCAGTCTACTGCCCGGTGATAGCAGCTCTCTTCATTGTTCTGAAAATGGTGAACTACCGCTTGCACAGGGCACTGGATGAGGGAGAAATTGTGGAGAGAAATGCCAGTGAACGTATGGACAGGGGTGCAAAAAGTGAACAAGGAAATGCTTCAAACAGGAGAACAGACAGCAATGGGCCCAGGTAAGGTAGTTTCATCTACTTATGTATTCACAGGTCTTTCTGCACATGCTACTTACCCGTAACATTGGTCCTTGTCTCACTGGTAGCTGGTAAATCAAAGTAATGTGGAAAAGCAATGGCGATAGTAATATCTGTAAGTTTGGATGGTGGGGGGGGGGGGGGGGCCATGACTCCAAATACTTTTCTTACTAAGAGAAACAGTGGCATGAAATGTAGCATATTTTGTGGTGGTCTGTGAGTTCAAGGGTTAATGTTGTAACACCATACTCTGCACTTGCCTGTCTGGAAGATCCATAAATTTTATGCCTCTCATGATGACGTTGTTCCCAACCTGATGCAGGGAGACCTCTTTTTAGGGCATGCATGTTTACTCTTAATTGAAGTTCAGAATGATCTAATGTCATCTTAGAGATCCACAACCATTGCAGCTTTCTAGCTTAATATTTCCAGAAAAACACCCTCTCCCATGTGTGGAGGAAAAGAGTTAAACACTCTACCACTGTACTTCAGAGCCACCTAGAATTGGTGTGGCTGTAAGTGTAATCTAATCAAGTGGGAAGTCTGGCTTAGATCCTGATTTCTGCAAGTGTTATCTGATGCTGATTGCTTATCTGATGACTTGAGCTCATTGAGGGCTAATAGTATTTGGGGTTGGGGGTGTATGTTGCACTTACAAACATTGTCTAATCTTCACAACCTCCTTCTACAGCTGGTAAGTATTACCTGCTTTCTGCTGGTACTCAGAGTGAGCAGATGGCAGAAGATGCACTTGAGCAAGTAGTAACTTGGCCTAAACTAAAAATGGAATCTGAATGAGAGCTGGAATTAAATATCTGGTATTCTGTGGCTTGGCCTGTCGAACCAGGCCTGTTGACCCACGTGTTCTCTGAAAAATGGGTTTAGTCAACACAATCCAGAAAACGTCTTTTAAGATCTGCTCTGACGTCCTTCCTGCTGAAAGCTGTAGCTGACTTCTGCAGACCAGCACTTTGGGATGTCTGCTGAATGCTGTTTGCTGGAATTGAGCATGTAGAAAGAAGCCTCATAATCTCTGTGTATGTTTACTTCCAACATTGTTTTGCACCCTGTTTGATTCAGAAACTGGAATTTTGAGCAAAAAAGGCTTTAAAATCCTGATGTAAATTCTGCATGTCTGTAGCAAACGACAGCTACACCTGTCTTTAAACAAGAGCATGGGGATCCTTTTGTTTAACAAACCTGATAAATCTGAATCTCTTTGCCATCGCACTGTGCTGGCTCCTAGCTGAGGGTGCTTGGCCAAGAGGTCCTGGCAGCAGGTGGCTGTGCAGCCTCCCCCCCCCCCCCCCAGCTGCTCCTTTTACTTACTCTGTGACGGCCTCAGGATGTGGAGGCTGCCAGTGCTGGGCTGGTTTGGTCTCAGAAGAGCAACACAGCTACACTGCCCCCCTCCCTCCCCATCCCTAAGGTGGAACAGCCAGCGGAGGGGAGGGGAGGGGTGGGAGAGTAGAGCCTGGCTTCTGCACCAGCCTGCTCTGCCCCCAGGACAGGGGTAGAGCAGGCTGACCTAGAGGCTGGGCTCTTCTCTCTTGCCCCGCCCTTGGGCTGGCTATTCTGCCCTGGGGCAGGGTGGGACAGAAGAGAGGAGTCCAGCCCCTGGACTGGCTCTGGGAGGGATGGTGTGGGCAGAGCAGGCAGCCAGGAGGGTGCCCGCAAAGGCCAATTGCACTACTCCTGTCCAGGGGAAATGCACTGCCATAGAGCATTCTACTTTATTTTTAGGGGCCTTGGACTATTGTCACCTAAAAATGATGGGCCCCTGGACTGGCATTCAACACCCACTTTAACCCCTGCATACAAACATTATTGATCTTAGCAGGAATGCTACAGCTTAAGGAATAATTACTTGCAACTGTATACTTGACACTACTGATCTGTACCAAAATGGTGGCCCATTTTCAAGTCTTTCTGATCCAGTGGAGATGCAGCATATTTGTCCTACCTGTTCATTTAACTTCTGTTTTTTTAGGAAGCTGTAGCTTTGAATCTATGCAGGTTGTCTGAAAATCAGTTCATTGTACTTAGTTTAGCCTGCCTGAAATCCTCTGGCTCTAACGCCTAGTAGGTTTTTTTGCCATCTTGGGGGGTGTGGCAGCGTGAGACAAAGGCTCATTCGGGAGGTGACCAGGGACCATCTTAGTTCTCAGCATAAATCATAGTGACTTCAGGAACTGCTTTGCATGGTCTCAAAGAACCATTGGACAAGTCCAAAATAACTGGATTGCACTGTCACTGCACCCACTTAGCATGGCACATGGTAAGTAGAAAATGTACATGAAAGGAATGTTTCATATCTTAATTTAAATTATTGGCAAATGTGAGAAGTTAATGGGAATAGTGACTTAAACTTTTTCTCTGTACTTTCTCTTTAGTGACCCTGGTGGAGGGATTGAGATGTCTGAGTTCATACGGGAAGCCACTCCCCCAGTTGGCTGCAGTTCACGCAATTCTTATGCTGCTCTAGATCTGAACAAACAGGTGAGTGTGAAAGCTAATCCAACTATTGCTAATGCATGTTTGCAATCACTTTGTTTCCAGTAAGCTTGTAGCCTCCCACTTCTTCCACTGAAAGAAAAGCTTAACTATTTGTTCTGTCATCCTGTTTTTAGTGTCCTCCCAACCTTTGAAAATCTCTCTTCCTCTTCTTCCCCCCCCCCCCCATACCCAAAGCTCATTTAAAATGCCAAGAGGAGTGAATGGAAGTTTCTTCTTAGGGAGCTTTTTCTGTTACAGCTGTCCGTAGCTATTGCTTATGGTGCTAACTGGCTTTCTGGGAGAAGTTACTCCGATGCATCCAGTGTGGTACAGCATGGATCAGTTTATCCACAAATTAAGTTAACGGGTGCTAGCATCATGTCTCCCAAAGCTACCAATTTAATGGGCAGTATCTAAAAACCGGGTGTTGGACTAAGCATGGAAATATGTGCAGTAAGCCTTATTAGTGTTGCCTTTTTCTTTTCATTGCCATTTTGGTAAGATGTATCATGCTTAATCATGGTGTCACAGAATGTACAGTATATATTTGATTAGCTGTAATTAAGTGCAATACTGTAGATATTTTAGTATAGGCTTGAGTTCACAGTGGCAGGAGACAAGCATCAGTGTTCGTACACCATTGAAGAAAAATTAGCAGCTATAGATTGGGTACATAAAGGTGAAACCCAAGCCAAAACTTCTAGAGTTCTTGTGGTTGCTGAAACAATACTACGAGGTTGGATAAAAAATTAAACAAAGCTGCGCAGTTTTGCACAACGTAGATTCTCAAGTCAGCCTGGAATGAAAATGCGTGCATTATTCAGCAAAGCCTGCTGTAGACAAAGCATTGTGCACATGGTTTGCCCAAGAGAGAGCTAAGGGAACACCACTAAGTGGCCCAATTCTCCGAAGCCAAGCAAGTAAATTTGGAGCTTTAATGGGTGGTGAAATATATTGAGCTAGCAAAGGCTTTACAAGCTGATTTAAAAGTTACAAGGTATTTCTCAAGTTAACATTTCTGGAGAAAGCTGATCAGCCGATAAGACTGCCAATGAGTTTCCAGCCAAATTAAAACCTATAACAGAACTGAAAATTATAGCAGTGAACAAATATACAACTGTGAAACAGCTTTATTTGCAAAGCTTTTTGCCAGACAAAATTTTAGCTTTGAAATACAAAGCCCAGAAAACAGCAGGCTTTAAAGTAAGTGAAAGGCAGGATCACTCTTCTATTTTGTGCAAACAGGATGGGCAGTTGCAAGCTCACACTGCTTCTTGTTGGTCGGTTCAACAACCCTTTGTGCTTCAAGCACCTTAACAAAGCCAAATTGCCTGTCACGTATGCCAGTAGTGAAAATGCTTGGATGACTAGGAGCATTTTTACAGCATGGTTCCACAACTCTTTTGTTCCATCTGTTTTGTAAACATCTCCAAGAAAAAAACTGGAACCTAAAGCACTGTCAGTACTTGTCAATAGACTGGTCCATCTTCCTCCTGAGTTATTGGTCTCAAATGATGATTTGCTATTCAACACATCATCAAAAATCCAACCCTTGAACCAAGGCATTATTCAAAATTATAAATGTAGTTATCAAAGTGAGTTAGTCTTGGGAATGATTTAATGTGAGTCATCAAGGGTTTCTGAATTCCTAAAAGAATTAAACAAAAAGCTTATTTGCTGAGAGAATTCTTGGGATGACATAAAATAAATCTATTAAACTGCTGGATGAAGGCTCTTTCGCTTGGAGGTTCTGCCTCTGAAAAATCAACTGTAGTGGTTCAGAATTGGAATTTGACGGGTTTACAGAAGAAGACATGCTGCTAGCAAGAACACAAATGAAAGAATAGTTTAAATTTCTTCTATAATTAAAAGACTTTATATTAGACACTGCCTGAATTCATAAATTAGTGGCTAGAACTATATGAAAATGGCACAACTACAGAAGATCTGACAGAAGAAGAAATAATTGCAGGTTGAGGTTAGGTTGGACTATGAGGAACAGTTATAGGAAGAAGGAGTAGATGATGATGACGCTGAGAATTATGTTGAAAAAGCCAAAATTTCCCATTCAGAAGGGCTAAATGCTGCCAAAATTCTTGCATGATATATGGAGGAGGAAGATGTAGAGAATATCCAAATTTCCCACATGTGGGATGATCATGTGGTGTGTGGTTTTTGTGAAGAAAAAGCCAAGCATGGGAAACAGCAGAAGATACCATCATACTTCATAAAACTTCCATCCCAGGAAGATGAACCTGTGGACTGCATAAACTTTATAGAAAAACGCTTCTTGGATTATGAACTGTGGACTTGGTGTGGAGTCATGTACATACATAATCTGTCACTATGGTAATACTGTACTGTAAATGTTGAGAATGGATTCCACTATTAGTATTTTCACACATTGTGTACAGTTTCTATATTGAGCACTGTTTTAATGGTTAAATAGATAAGAATTCATAAATTTGTTTTTGGTGATTTCTGTATTTTGCATATTTGTTTTAAAATAGATCATGAATTAAAATCTTGCTAAACAAAATCAAGTTGTGGTAGCAGAGTGGCCCACGTTAAGGTACACCAACTGCACTGTGTATGGAATTATTTTGAAAATAGTGTGTGTTTAGGACATTTCTCCATGGTCCTGTTCACACACAGTCTGTTTTTACATGCAGTTGTGGCAGCTTGTCTCCTGACATCTGCATGTTAACCGATCCACGCTGTAGTCACAAACGTTGACTAAAGGGAACAGAGCAAGATTAGGTGGTGAGATTAGACTAAATCTCTCCTCCCCTTCCCTCCCCTATTTTTTAGAACTGTGCCAGTGTCCCAGTTACCTCAGTTGCTGATCTTTTAGGGGACAAGGATTGGAGGGGGGAGTTACAGGCCACTGTAGTCAAAATGGTAAGGTGTTATGAATTCTGAGATTTCTCAGTTTTGAGTTCATTATGGGTCAATTTTGTTTTATAGCATCACGGGAGAAATCAAAAACAGTCCTGTTTATAGCAAGGAAACATTTCCACCCATAACATGTATTTGCTTTTTGTAAGGTTGATTATACTGTCTTGTCAACTCATCTTGGAGAAGGTGGGATGTCATGGGTTTCTGTTTTCCTCTCAGATCTGCTCTTTGGGAGGGGGGGAAAATCTTCCTGGCACTTAATCATTGCAATAGAACAAGTGTGTTTTGGGATGGTGGAAGGAAACTATGTATAAACAAGACTCTTTAGGGCAGTGGTGTGTGTGTGTGTGTGTGTGTGTGTGTGTGTGTGTTACAGACAAAGTTCAAAGGGAGCTCAGGTTGTGGCTTAATCAAATCAAAGTGATACACTTTAAAGTGTATGGAGAGAGCACAAAGTGTTTTCTGCTATTTATGCTCTGCTCTTGTATGAGCTAATGCTAACTGCATAAGGCAGCCAGGGGATATGGAGGGTGGATTAAAGTTGCAACTGCTGGCAAAAATGAGAACCTGGTGGTCTCAAATAATGAAAGCTGTAGTATGTGTTTTGTATGCTTTATGTTGAAGCAAGAAATAAGCCCCCCCACCGTGCTTATCTATTGGTTGTTCTTGTTCATTCAAAGCACTTGAAAGCTTTTTCAGGAGGAAATACCTGGATTGTGATAGTATGACCTACAGCCCTTTCTCCATAAAGATGGAATAAGGATAATGCATTACACAGTCCTTTTCCGCCTTCACCTGACACTCCTTTTTAACTTGGTGTTCTATATTCTTTCCATCTCTTCCTCTGTTCTCAAAGGTGCAGGCTCAGACTTGTTTCCTTTTTGAACCAGAAGACCATAAACATTATGGTGGAAATGCTTGCAGAAAGTTAAATTCCTGTGATTTCTCATTGTCTGATATGTTTAGTGTCTGTCTGTTTTTAGCTGAAAGTATACTTTAAATCACTATTTGAACACTTCTGTTCTATACTGCTGAGTTGACCTGGACAAAAATCTTCTAGTAAATAGATGAATGCATTTTTTGGGACATGGAAACTTTGCAAATGCAAGTTGAACACAGTGATTAGTTTCAGCTGAAATTTTTTGGAAAAGTCGGTTTGTTTTTGTGTCTTAGTATTTTGTTTTTTAAATGTTGATTCTAAATATCTTGTTTCACTGGACCTAAATCACATTTGTTTTGGCAGCTTGTTTTTGTTAAAAACCACTTTTTCAGTTTGAACTGAAACAACTTTTTCATGTCAGTCACCAACCTGGGGGAAAAAAAGATCATTTGCTCAGCTCTAGTGATGCAGTACTTATATGCATGCTTATACTAATAGTACTAAAGTGAACTTGACTACTCTTTTTTTTTTTTTTTTTCCTCCTTCTTAAAGAATTCATTGGATCATGTACCTTGCAACTTTCATGCAAAGTGCAAAAAGCATTCTGAAGAAATGTTAGTTTTTAATTCTTGAAGATAAAATTAGTTATCAGGCTTTCTTTAGGCACTAAATCTTGCGTTTTTAATTGGGGGCTGCAAATATGATCCAATGACAAGTGTGTGTTTTGCCTTGTGTGGTAAAGTATATATTTGACTGGTTTTGCTTCTTAAGTTACATACTTAATGGGGATAACTTGAAGCAAAATGTTGGAAAGTTTAAGTTCTTGGCATAAAAACAAGATCTTGTGGCCGTAATAGTAAAACAGGTACTGTTCTGCAACATTTATTAAACCAATTCAAATCTGTTAAGCAGACTCCTCTTACGGTGATTCCTTTTTGTGTTTTGACATTTTTTGTCACCCCTTCTATTGAAATTGGCTCTTATTTCCTTTTAATAACAGGAAAGGGTGTAATGTGGGGAATGGGATAACCAGGTTATCAAGTGGAGCAACAGCAAAAAGAGGCTGCTAAACTGAAGTCTAAGATAACTAAGCATAGACAGTGCACAGTGTGAAGAACTTTTTGCTGCTGGTTTCCATTTGAAGGCATCTGTGGCAGTCGTGGCTGAAAAGTGGCAGGGCACCATTGCAGCAGAATCTACAAAGATTCAGCTGTGCGTGTTCAAAGGGTTTTAGAACTATAGGAACAGTAAAGTCCCTTTATACATCAAATTTGAGTAGGTTGTATGAATCTGTTAACTTTTCTTACCGCTGCATAACTGCATGCTATTTTTATTGCACCGTTCAATACAGAAAATTCATTTAAAGCTTAAATTATGATCTCTCTGGGACAGGGACTGTCCTGTACAGCACCTAGCACAATGGGGTCTTGGTTCATGATTTAACTTCTTAGGTGCCATGACAATGCTTTTCAGATGAATTATTTGTAAGCTGCAGAAGCATTTGCCAGGAGCAAAGTGGATTTGAGTAACACATTTGTGATGTGATACTAGATTTTTTTGATACACTTTGGGATTTCAGCATAATTTACTAAGCTTTCATCTGTACAATTAATTGTGGCCATGCAACTTCTTGGAAAGGTGCATTGCTTAATAGTGGACTCATGATCATCACCTGTCCAAAGCAGCCTTTCATAATTCTGACTATATGGCTTCCAGTATTGCATAGCTGGACTCTCATCACCGATGTCTTTTTTTTTTTTTTTTTTTTTAAACAAGGCAAAGGAGATGGTGACAAACACTTCAGTATATATTACCCCCCCCCCCCAGCCTTTATCTCTATCAGCAGCTATAGTCTGACAACAGTAGTTTCCTAAAACACTGGGGGGGTTTACTTTCCTTTTGGATACTTTTAAAAAGGAAGTGTTACATTTAAAATGGTCATATTTAAGACCAAAGCTTCTGCTTCAGTGGGTATAACTGAAAAATGCCATTTAATAACTAAAGCTCTGTTTGAATCTAAGGACAATTGTCAAATAATTGTATTTGAGTTGTGGATAAGAAATGGAAAAAGTAGTAGTAAACCATTATTAATAGTGGGAATTTGGAAAAGCCAGAGAGGACTTGTACAAGAAGAAACTGCTGGAATGGTAGGAACACTCAAGTATTATGTTGTAGGTTTTTTATAATCATTTTGTTGCAACTATACTAGAGACATCAATGCCCAGGGCTGACAATCTGAGCCCCAGCCACTATCAGAGTGGATGAAAGGGTTCTACTGTATAAATGGGGGTAGGGGAGGAGGAAGACATTGTGTGCTAATATTTTGAATTTTGCAGAGGTGTGGAGTGTAGTAAGACTTAAAATTGTGGTGAAAGCCTAATATTTTGGGATCCACAATAACTGCAGATTAAGTAAGGTCTTAGTGATGACTCTAAGGGATGCCACAAATTAAATGGCTTACTATTCCAATAGTTGCAAAGAAACACAGGATAGTTAAGGTTCAAGAATTGGGCATCCAATTGCCATTCGTGCCTTACATGTATAGGCAAATAATGTACACACTGCACCAGTATGAATCACCAATTGCTGTGTAACTATAAAACACACTCTTATTTTCATCCTCTTTATGTACCCTGTTCCCAGGTTGCATCAGGATTATCTCGTCTTGGGACAGCAGTAACCATTAAAGGTAAGATGTTGTCTGTCTTCAATATTGCCTTGCAGGAGTATGTCAGGTCAGTTACTCTAGTGATGTTTGCAGATCTGTCCACTGTCTGTCTTTCTGCTTGCGTTGTTATAGGGGCAAGTGAGTACACTGCCTGCTGGCTTGACAAATTCTTAATTCTCCTTCAGAGTTGTAACTACAAGTGGAGAGAGAGGAAGGCATAAAAATCCATGTTGTCTCACTTGTAAAGGTACCTGTATTTGTGCATGTGTAGGGAAGGAGTTTGCTTGACTGATTCTGCCCCCCATCCCATCAAGTATATTTATTAGGTCTCATGCAGTTATTCTGCCTGTAGCAACACTTTGCTAATGTGTCATTGGATACTAAGCATCCAGCAAATAAGGAGAGGGAAGTGTTGTCCAGAATCATTATCTTAGTGCATTTGAGTGGAAGATTTTTGCAATGGGCAAAATGGATGTGGGATCATTAAATGTGCAACTTAGTTTAAATTAAGGAAATAACTAGTTTTCTTCTCTACCTTGGTAGTCAGTCTGTGTATAAACTTGATGGTTCTAGTCATCCTTCCACACCTCTAGGTGTATTTAGCAAAATCTACCATGTCTGGGTCATCAGTCTGTCTACAAATTTGTAATTTTTTTGAATTTTAAACCACCATTACTGAAGCATCATCTACACTGGAACTTTGTTGTTAGCATAGCTTTATGGAAACTTTGGTAGAGTAGCTGTCCACTGATGCTGCACTGGTACAACAGTTTCCTTAACCTGACCCCAAATTGGGCAAGTTGCAACAGTTCATTCCGGTATGCTCTCTGCTGTATATCTGTTACTAAAAACCCTACAGTAAACAAGGCTCAGGGAAAGTCATCCACTTTTTTTGTTTCTACTGGTCTTAACTGGTAACATTGCTTTCAAAAATAGTGAATGCTTATCAGTTCTTTAAAAACCAAAATCTAACCACTATCTACAAACTACTGTTAAACTAGCATGATTAACTTACATTGCTGTATGACCTAGCATCCTCAGAATAGGAGTTCACTACTGTTTTTTTGTAAATTTGTATTTCCAGCTTATTTTAAAGGATCTTGGGTTTTTTTACAATCCAATAAAAATATTTTATAAGTATCTTCAGGCACTACGTCACCTGCCTCAGGGCAAAATACTAAATTTTTAGTAGGCTGTTCTAATTTTCCTGTTTTTTTCTCTAAGAATATTCTGCTTTCCAACTTGCCATATTAAAGACCCATCAAAAGGGAAACCTGCTTATTCACAAAATAAAACAGTGATAAAGTTAACTTTACTGTCTCAGAAAGGAGTGAGAGCAATTTTATGTTAACTGTGGTAGGTAAAACATGTTCAGTTGAGTGAATAAAATGAGGCCTTTCTAAGTCTGGGTTTTGAATCTTTCATTCAGCAGCTTGCTTGAGAATTTTTTAAAGACGTGTGTCCTTAACGGGTTTGCAGGTTAATACTTTGAGCACTAACATGCCTTTTACAATATACAGGTGATACTGACACTGCAAAGACTTCTGATGATATCAGTTTAAGTCTTGGCCGGAGTTCTAGCCTTTGTAAAGAAGGGAGTGAAGAACAAGGTGAGACCTCAGATTTATAGAGCTTTAATATGGAATTCATGATTGCCCCAGAAACTTCTATATTGGTATGCACTTTATGGGGTGTTGAGTCCTTTTTAATAATAGTTGGTTTTAGACTGGCTTGTAAAAACCTCAATTGTAATACAAAACCCCCCCCAAACTTCAGTTAAATATCAGGGTCTTTGCATGAAGTTCATGCCGTGTTACTGTTGACACATTCTTTCCAGTAGTAAATGGAATAACACTTCTATTTTGTAGCTGAAATGTAAGAGATGGTTTCTTAGTTCTTGTTTAATTACACTAGACCTTTGGGTATACAATATGCATCCTCTTGGTCATCCTTTGGATGCATACTCAATGTTCTGGCATCTTCCAAGGGTGCTGGATGTACACTGTATGTTCTGCTGCCCCCTTGTCATTGAAAGTGTCTAAAAGGCATGAAACTGGTGTATTTGGTTACAACTTACAAAAGGTTAGTGAGATTTCACAGTGGGCTTTTGTAGTTTAAGGCCTCTTTATAGCTAACTACTTGCAGGATGAGAAACATCATGTTAAAGTAGTGTGTGAGAACTATTATTGCCTGAAATAATGTTATGGTATATATTCTTATTGCATATTAACTTATCTATGGTTCTCAGAAGCTTTTTGTTAAACATCTTTTTTTTTTTTTTATGGGTTTCTGACTTCATGAAAACATCTTGGTAGGTTTGAAGCTTAGTGAAAAGTTGCAGCCTAGATAATTTTTCAGAGTAGAGAACCTAAGCAAGTATTACTTGTGCTATCTTAACCAATATTTAGGTTTCCTGTGTGTATTCAGAGTCTACTTGGAGCCTTTTGGACAAAAGTAAATTTTCAGGCTTTCTACTCCAGCTAGCACAGCTGAGCTACAGTCAGGTGGATTCTGAATCTTTGTGCATAAGCAGAACTGCTGCTACTTAAATCCCAATTGCTTAATTACATTTGTACATTGTAAACAATGGGCTGGTAACTGTTTGCCTAATTAAGCCTACAGGTATTCTATGATGTTGGTAATGCACAAAATGGAACAGAGCCTCACTTCTGATGCTATCTGCAAGGGAAGCAGAGCAGAAAAATCTTTCCATAAACATCACACAAATAACTTGAGTGCATGTGATATTGCAGTCATGACACACATGAAACCTAATGGTGCTGTTTTTACAGCATCCATTTTTCAGCATAGTGCTATAGTTCAGTTTTGAATGAGAAGCAGCTACTTGTTGAATCCCAAATTGAAGTAAACACTACTGTTAGAACTCTGACATTCAGGTGTATTATGATCCAGATTGCATGCAGATTTGTTGATGTGAGCTTATATATTCTAATTTGATAGGAAACTAATGCATCTTGTAGGGTTTCATGTATATCTTTAGCTGTACGTGAGTCACTTCAGCCCTTGGGACTTATTGCGATAACCAATCTGATCACTTTTTAAAACTTATGTGAGACTACATTCACAGTCACATCTACTGTATACTTCTACAAAGGAGCAGATCACTTTTTACAAAAACATGACACGCACACATTGCCTGAAAGATCACTAAAAAGGGGGGGGGGGGGGAATTGCTTTCATGACCGTCAATAATAAGTTGTGATGGGCCAAAGTGATTCTGTTCTGTCCAAGTATTGAGGATGTATAACTCTCCTACAAACATACAAGTATGCTCTGTCTTGACACGTGCTATTTACTCTTAGCGTTTGGTTGTGTAGCCTGTATTTAACTCTCATATGAGCACTGTGGTGTCAGGCATATTTTTGTTTGCTGGCATTGACTACAAAACTTGCTCAATGATTCTTCCAGAGCCTGAGATGCCAGAGTCCTAGTTTTGGAGCTGGAAAAGACTGTTATTAACTGACTTGTCACTGAACTGTTTTGATGCTGTGCAGTTTACTATGTAGTAGTAGTGGGAGAATAAAGTTGTATATCTTGTTCACTTTAATATTCAAATGTGTACACTTACAGATATGGCAGCTGATCAGAAGCTTGTTCATCTGGTCTCCAATGACTCCTTTGTCTCCATCCAGCCTTCATTATCCTCTGGACAGGATTTGCCAAGGGACAACAGTGATAAAGTGTGCCTCCCTAACAATCACCATGTGGATCAGTCTCTGTCTAGTGCATGTGACACTGAAGTGGCTTCTCTTGTACCTTTGCATTCACACTCCTATAGAAAAGATCACAGACCACGAGGCGTACCAAGGACCTCTAGCTCTGCTGTTGCTTTTCCAGATGCTTCTCTAAATGACTTTCCCCTCTATCAGCAAGGACGAGGACTAGATCCAGTCAGTGAGTTGGAAGCTTCCAAACCCCATTGTGGATCCAAAGAATCTTTAACTGAGGAGAATTGTATTTCAGGAGTCTTTCAGTTGGATGACATCCTGAAAAGTAGCATCCCTCAGCAGCTGGCCAACTGTGGGAAGAGCAAATCTTTGAAAACAGACAAAAGTGTGGACAGTCTGAGGAGCCTGAGTGGTAGGAGTAGTGGTTCAACGGAAAGCTATTGCAGTGGAATAGATCGTGACACTAATAGTACAATCAGTAGCTACAAAAGTGAGCAGACTAGCTCAACTCACATAGAAAATGCCTCAGAGCATGAGGAGACCCCTAGAGGAGAGAGGGAGAACAAGAAAAAGGACTGCTGTATTGACTCAGATGACGACAGCTCTGCTACTGATAAAAGGACTAGTAGTGAAAGGACTGCTATAGAAATGAGTAACAGTGGTGTTCAAGAGGCAAAGGATTCTAATGTGTCTGAGATGCACAGTCAAAGGGGTCTTGGTGCCTCTGCTTCAGAAGAAGCCAATAAGAACCCACATGCTAATGAACTGACTACACAAGTAGACAGGCTAACTGGGAAGGCAGCTGAAACAAGAGATGATCAGAGTGAGAAACTGGCTGTTTTAGCTGATTCAAGAACTTGTAAAGAAATGAGTGGTAAACAAAAAGAGGGAGATGTACGACCTAAATCCTCTAGTGTAATCCACCGAACTGCCTCTGTTCATAAATCAAACAGGAGACGGACAGGAAAAAAGCGGGCTAGTAGCTTTGACTCAAGCAGGCATAGGGAATACATTTCGTTTCGAGGCATATCTGGCACCAAACCTCAGAGTGCTGTGTTTTGTCATGACGAGGACTCAAGTGATCAGAGTGACTTGAGCAGGACCTCAAGCATGCAGTCAGCCCACCAGTTCAGCAGTGATAGCTCTTCCAGCACCACTTCCCATTCATGCCAATCTCCTGAGGGCAAGTACAATGCTCTAAAGAGCAAATACACTAAAGAAAGAGGTGGCACAGACTCTAATACCCACAAAGCCCCCTTAAGTTCTGAAGGAATTAGCAAAAAACGTTCAACGCGTCGGACTTCTGGCACCAACAGTATGAAGAGTCGTGCCAGAGTACTAAGTCTGGACAGTGGTACTGTAGCTTGTTTAAATAACCCCAATAGCTTAATGGCACCAGAGAATATAAAACAATTGACCACTTCAAAATCAGATTTGGAGGCCAAAGAGGGAGAGGTGCTAGATGAGCTATCTCTGTTGGGAAGGGCTTCACATTTAGAGTCAGTCACTCGTTCTAGGAATAGCTTACCAAACCAGGCTATCTTTCCAGAAGGGGAAGAGCAAGAATTGACAAGTGGAGGTAAGTTACAAAGCTGCCAGTGGCAACATGTGGTAATGTTACTTCTGAATTTGGTATCCATGATTACTTGTTCTCTGACTGAAAACAAATTATTTCACCTTTTTCCTCCTGTTTTTGGCTTTTTTTCTTTTTAGCAAAATGTTCCCACTGAAGCCTTATGTTTTAGAGGGCACAAAGTGTTGGACTGTGTACAAATGTAATGAAAAAATATCAGCATTGGATTCTTTAACTTTGGTTTTTACCAGGACTGTCTGTTACATCACTCTAATGGAGGTTAGACCTGCTTCACTATAGCTCTCAAAATGAATTAATTTCCTTCATAAAAATTACAAAAGCTTTTTTTAAACCTTGTGCTACTTGAAAGTGTGGGAATTACTCTTGTGCCTGTTAATTGGAATTGTCTAGTATGGCTTGGCATTGCACTAAGAAGAAAAAAAAAGAACAAAACAAAACACCCTACCCTATGTCTTGACTTGCTTTTTTGACATTTTAGGTGCTTTAAGTCTTTATAGGAATTTTGACTTTTTTGCTTTAGCCTTGCCATTGTTACAAAGTTGACTGAACAGATTAGCATTTATTTTTCTCACTGAGGCAACCTAATCTTTCATGTGGTGATGATGAGGGGAATGGATTTGCTTGTGGTGGTTTAAAATTTCTTGGATCACTTGAAATAACTTCAGATGTAAAATTAGATCAGTGTTTGCAGGCAAAATGAACACAGGCATTTTTCCTCATCATGAGAGTTTGGTTAGTATCGGTTGATCATATTTTTCAACTTTTGAGCTTTGATTACTCTGGCAAACTATCTTTTTAAACCAGAAGGTTGACTCTTGTCACTTTGCTGTGGAAAGTAGGTGAACTAGAAATAATTTCTCCATGTAATTACTGATCACCACCCAACTTGTGGTTTCCTTGAAATTTGGATTTCATCTCTGATAGCTGTATTCAGTTGATGAGTCATGAGAATTCTGAAACAGCCAGTGTGCAGGTATATGCTGCCTGTATAAATATTTTATTTTTAAGTTGTAAAACTCTGATTAAGTTAATTATTAGAGCCAGTTGTATGTTTTTTTTATTTAAATCCATGAAAGGTAGAGAATATTTCCTTCTGGAAGGTTTTAAAGGCCAGCTGGAAGGCTAAATACAACTGATCCTGTCCCTGTACTGCTCTGGTTTAGATGCAAGCCTTATAACTAGGTACAAATACTTGCAGAAAATTAACTGGCATTAAGGTCTCGTGTCAGTGATTCTTGATTAAATTTCATTTAGTTTATAATTGCCTTTAATGTGAACTCAAGTCACTGAGTTCTTTCTAGTTTGCCTGTTCCTACTAGTAAGGAGTTCTAGAACATAACAAATGACCCTAATGAGGCAATCAGAGTTGGAACATGAAGCCACCTTATTTTTTTCAGAAATAGTGTTTCAAGTTTAATACTGTTAAAACATAGTAAAAACACCTTTTGCCACAAAGGTGGTAATCAGCTTTGACTTTAATACTTGCTGGGAGTGTATCTGACTAATAAAAGGACCTCTGCATGTATTCTGTGTTCTGACAATAACTTCACTCAAGTGAATGTCATCTATTACACTGTGACATTCCCCTCCCATAATCGGGTCTAGTGTGCTGCTGTGCCTCTAATTGCCCACTTCTGGAGACCCCAACTTGCCCTGCTTTGCTAGGTTGGCACCAACTTCCGAGTCAGCCCCCACCAGCGTCCTGCATGTAACTAGTCCCAGGAAGTGGAAGAGCAGTCACTAGCCACTTGGGGAAAGTCCCCCAGTGAGTACCCCCCCACCCTGAGATGCCACACTAAGAACATCTTTCCTGCAGGGGCTGGGATCCTTCCCAGATCACTGCAGGCTCTCATACTTGAGTCTGTGTATCATTTTCTTTGTTTAAACTGACAATCAGCCTTTGCTGTAAGTTAGGCCTCCCCACATTTGTACTTTGTCCAAAATTAATGATGCTTTAGATAAAATTACATTTTAAGCAATAAACTAGTACTTGTTTTAAGTGAGTATATAGCAGATCAGTGTACAATCAATCAGCCAGGGAGTTAACCACTACAAAACAAAAGGAAACAAGCATTCTAAGCTAAAGGTGGCTGTTTTATTCTTAGCCACGTGCCAGGCCACTGATGGTTTTCAGCTAGTCTCTGCCTTTCCATGGGCAGGGCACAGTCCTTAAACAGTTGCTTGGAGATGGAGTTGTTTTCAAGATGGATAATCTTTCTCTCTTCAAAAAGTCTCTTGCCAGTTTAAAGCATGAGCTTTCTGCTCCTCCTTGTGGCCAGATGATTGACTTTGATCAGAAAGGGCAGGTGATCTTCCCTCTCCTGCCAAGGTGCTACAGACCTTTAGCTAATCCATTGTTATGCATATTTTCTTCGGATGTGTGTTTGCAGCTCTGATAACTTGCTTCTACATAAGCCATGTGTAATCCACTTGGAACATATTTTATAGCTGTAAACTATGTATAATGTTGCAGGAAGCATGCTAACACAATGCAGAGCATGTCATAAGCACTAATAAAGACCTTGCATGGCATGTCTTGCATCAAACCATACAACTGCATTATGAAGGTGATCTAGAAAGATACACAGATCATGCTGTGGGGGAGGAGAGGAGAGTTGTTGTGGGATATACCATACATAAAGAAATTTAATCTCTACTGCAGTTTTCTGATGGCTTCTGATGTACATACAAGAATGGATACAATATGCTGTCTCACTAGAAATGACATCTTAATTTTTGTGTGCATGCTAATCACTTTTAGTTGGTGCATTAATAGTAGAAATAATGCCAGCTTGCAGGCTTTATGAAGAGAATAAATTCCAGAGGGGAAGCTGTGTTAGTCTGTATATAGCAAAAATGATAGTCCTGTGGCACCTTAAAGACTTCTTTGTGGACTGCAGCCCTCTTGATCAGGTGCTTGAAGTGGAAACTATAGTTACTTGCAAGGGTGAGAAACAATACACTGGGGAGGGCAAGTGCTAACAGTCAATTCAGTTAGGTTCTGAAGGGGTAGCTATGTTAGTCTAGTTCACCAACACAAACATGGATTCCTGTGGCACTGAAAGACTAATAAATTTATCGCATGAGCTTTCATGGGAGAAAACCCCACTTTGTTGCAAAGTGGGATTTTTCCCAAGAAAGCTCATACAATTCAGTTAGGTAGATGAGTCCCATTCACAACAATGATGAGAATGTGTGAACAGGGACACTTGACTTTATTGTAATGAGAACCATTTCAAGTCTCTATGGAGACCCAGTCTGTTTGTATTAGACTTGCAGATGAGTTCTAGCTGTGCAGTTTCACACTGAATACTATTTTTGAGCTGCTTTTGCTGAAGTATAGCAGGTCTGCTATGGAGTGTCCAGGGAGATTGAAGTGCTCTGCTACTGGTTTATAGCTGTTACCATTTTTGATATCTTTTGCATTCATTTATTCTTTTGTGTAGGGACAGTTCAGTTTGGCTAATGTATATGGCAGGGCATTGCTAGCACATGATGACTTGTCACATTAGTAGATGTGCAAGTGAATGAGCTAATGGTGTGGCTGATGTGGTTAGAGCCAGTGGTGGTGTCACTGAAGTCAGTGTTCAGGCAGAGTTGACAATGGGATTTGTTGCAGGAATAGGTTTCTGGGTTAGTGTTCCTACTGTATGGTGTACAGTTGCAAGTGAGTATCTGGGATAGGTTGTAAATCCTTTATCTGTGGGAGAAATTTTAACTGGTGGCTATAGATGATGGCCAGTGGTGGTCTTTTTCTCTTTTACCACCAGTAGGTGGCTTCAGGGTACCCATCTGGCTCTGTCTGTTTCTTCATTTCCCCAAATGGGTACTGTAGTTTTAGGAGTGTTCAGTAGACATCCTGTAGGTGTTCGTATCTGTCCAAGAGATTGGAGCAAATGCAGTTGCATTTTAGGGCTTGGCTGTAGATGATAGATCCTGTAATGTGTCCAGGGTGGAAGCTGGCAGCATGTAAGTATGTGTTGTGGTTGCTTTTTGATATAGGGTGGTAAAGTATCCATCCCTTATTTGTCCAGTAGTGTCCAAGAAGTGGATTTCTTGTGTGTAGTGGTTCAGGCTGAGGTGGTTGGTAGGGTGGAAATCCCTGCACATCTCCTAATGAGCCCAAAGAAATTTTAGTCTTTAAGGTGCAACAGTGCTGCTTTTTTGTTTTTGTGGGGTTTTTTTGTTTGTTGTTGTTGTTTTGCTATGAAGAGAGTGCATACCAAACCAAAAGGGGTTGACCCCAAGGTACTTAACTGCAATGGACTGTAAGATTTAGTTTAACAAGAGAAGTTTTTACATTTACTGTTCCTACTAAAGCAAATACTTTGTGTTAGGGGCATAGCTCCTAATGTTCTGAGTAGGCTGCTTGGGTGAACAAAGAATATTTGAGAGAAAGTGATCAACTTTTGTAAGTTTGAGCTCCTGTTTATGGAGAGTCACCTAGTACTCCTGAACTGATTTCAGAGCTAATGGGTAGGAGGACATCTGGGGAGGAGTGTGAGGGGCATATGTCAAATGTGCTAAACTTTAGGGGTTCTCCACCTTTCTGGCTTGAGAGCCACAAATATAATTTTTACAACCCTGAAGAGCCACTAGTCTAATTTTTTTTATAGGCTGATGGCACTTCAGGCTTGTAAAAATTATATACCCTTGAACCAAACTGGCTTTTTAAAATTTATTTTTTAAAAAAGGCTGTGCGGATGCTGTAGGTCTCATGCAAGTCTGATCCAAAGCAGGTATGACCCTTCTTGTGTATCAAAGCAGGCAGCACCAGGCCCTGCTTAGCCTGAACCAGCCCCAGTGCAATGCTCCTTGTGGGCTGGCTCCAGTCCAGGTCCTTCCCTACACAGGGACCAGGATGGGACATCCCTACTGGGCCCCCCGGCCTGGCTGTCTCCAGCAGACTCTGTTCTTGGTTAGCTGGGGGCCTCCTTCCCTCACCAGAGTCCCCTGCTGCTGCTGCCCGGCTGGAGAGAGCCAAGCACCAAGGTAGAAAGGGAGATGGGTGGCTATAGCCCACCTCCCAGCTACTTGCTGGGGCTGGGCAGAAGGCTGCAGTCCAGCTTCCAGCCAGTGATGGGGGAGTGCTGGCCACTTTAAAAAGCCCCACAGGGCAGGGGTAGGAAACTCCTGGTCTAAAACATGGTTGTGTTAAACCATTGCAGGGAAGTGCTTGGGTTCTGTACCTTGCTGTATATGTCTGGCTTTTATTTCACCACTGATTTCATAAGCTGGGACATACTTCAGTATCCAGCTGCTGAAGAGGCATCTACTGTTTCCTACTTGATTTCAGTTTTTTTGGTTTGCATTCTGTCATTTGCCCCTTGTAACTCACAGTAACTGCATCACCACAATTTTTTAAATGGATTCTTACAGGTAGAAAGTACTGTTAGGCTGAAGAACCTCATCCAATAACTTCTGTGTCAAGCTCTTAAAATATTTGGACTCTATCATATATTTTAGAATAGTATGCAGTATTTTCAGTCAAGCGATGGATCTGCCATATCCATTTAACAATTTACTTGGGGCCTAACTTAACAGCTGGCAAGTTATATGGGCCAAAATGACGGTGCTCCATCAATGCTGAGGATGGTGGGTCCTACTCACTGATACCTCTGTGGTGCTGAGGGGCAAGCTGTGGAAGCACAAAGTGGTTGCTCAAGGTGGCCCAGCCATTCTGCATTGTTTCATTGCCAGCACATCCAGCAACTGGCCAGGAGCCCCTTTTGCACCAGTCCAGGCCCCAAGCAACATGGCGGCAGCTGCTTCTCCCTTTCTCCTTCTCCTTCTGATGTAATCTGGGCTTTGGGCAGGGCACCACCAAAAACTATACCCTGAGGCCTATAACCCTATCTCTTTTTTTTAATTTCAAGCTTTATTTCTAACTCCATCTTCCAATTTTGGCTCTGGTTAGGTCTCTCTTTTGTACTAGATTAAAGAACTGTCTCATCAGAAGTTTCTTCCTCATGTAAGTTCTTGTAGGCCATGATAGTCACCTGTTAATCTTTCTTTCTGAGTAGACTGAGCTGCTTTAGTGACTCGTTTTTTTACATCATTCTTTTGGCTCTCCTTCTGAACCCTTGACTTCTCTAGTTGCCATAACTGGCCATTGCATTTCAATAATGTGCTCAATAGTAGCTGTATTGGGAGAAAAAAAAAGTACACCTTATCTTTACCTTCAAAGGTCTGACACTGTCCTAGAGGCTGATATTCAGTTGGTTATTTTTTGTGGGGAACCCCCCCCCCCCCCAGTCCTTTTCAGTTACTGCTTTCCAGGATAGTTGATCACTTTGTGGGTGTGACTAGGGAAAGATATATGCAAGAAGTTTGAACCTGATTTGGCTATATTAAAGATGGTGCTCACCTAAACCAATCTCTCCAGGTTTGTCTATAACTGACACAAGCACTCCTCTGATTTAAGTAATCTGCAGACTTTACTAGACATGGCTCTTGTGTTTCTTCTAGAGCAAATGTTACTGAATAAAATTGGGCTGAGAACAGATGCATGTGGGACTCAAATAGGAACTCTCCACTGGTTGAACATTTCCCATTATAGTTACTCTTTGATCTATCATTAACATTTTCTTAATTTTTGTATGGGCTACATGGACTGTATATTACTAAATTTTTATCAGAGTGTTTGAGGAGCTAATTCAGGTACTTCTAATTATGTTAAAGTTATCTCCTCTGTAAGATTTGTGATCTTTTACAAAAGAGCCAGTTTGAGATCTATTTTCCATTTAAAAACAGGTTGGTTGGTTGTTAAATATGCTGTCTTTTTTTTTTTTTTAATTCTTTCCTGGTGTATAACCAATATCAGCCCTCACATGATTTTTCTCCAAGTTTGTTAGGGCAATTGACCTGAAATTACCAAGGCCATACTGTTAACCCTTTTTAAGTCTTCTGGAACTTCCCAATGTTCCAAAGTGTATTAAATCAACAGTAATACTTGACAAAAGTTCCAATGTCTTTCCTTTTGAATAATCCTGGGTGTACTACCAGTCCGTTTTTTAAAACGTTCACTAGTGCAGTTTAGCTTTGGCTCTTTTGACTGGCTGAATAAAGTGTTTTGGTTAGCATTGATGTATAAATACATAATCCTGGTGCTTTTTGGATGCAGAACAGAAATGTTGAATTCTTCTGCATCACTAACTCGTCTCTATCATACCTACTAAATTACTAGTAGTTTTGTTCCTGATCTATTTAAAATCTTTTACTGTCACTCCTACTGGCTATTGAGGATTTTTAGTGATGACCTTTAGCTTCCCATATCAAATGTCTATAGCATCTTTGCGTCACTTGCTTTGTATTAATTTCTACCTTCACCTGCCGTTGGATTTTAATAAAATAAACCTTTCACTTTTTAATCTGAGAATTTAAGCAATTTTGAGTTAAATTCTAAGTTTAAATATTTCCTCCAATTGGCTTTGTTCACTGTTTTTTCTTTTCCAGCTTTGGAAATAGGAATCTTTTTTTAAAGCCCCAAATATGTATTGCTGTTTGACATGACATAAATTACATTTGTTTGGTCATCTAGGTACATGAAATTAATTTAGTTGCTTTTCTTTTATAGAACTGCAATCCATTTGGGGTAATTAATGCTTTCATGTATAAACATTAGACTTCAAGGTTTTTGCAAGTTGGAAAAAAAAAAAAAAGATCTCCAGCAGAAGTCCCAGGGTTGCTAGATTTCCCAGTCAAAAATGGGACATCCCATTGAAAAGGGAACCTGAATGAACCTGACTGAAAGTCTACTGGTAGTTATCTAAGTTGGCTTTTGCTATTGGGGGGGAGGATTGGAAGAGCAGCAGCTGTTAGCTGAAGCAGTTATTCTGTGCTCAGCTGCTGATGCCTGATGGAGAAAATGGAATCTCTTCCGAGAGAGGGCTCCAAACTATGTGGTGCCATTGCCCTGGAGGTTGGTTGGGGGTGTATGTGTGCCATGTTTTGCAAGGCCTGTTGTCCTGAAGCCGCTTAGCGTTGTGTTCAGTCTCCAGATACATATCAGTAGAAGCTCTGTGACATCTTCATCTCCTTGCTCGTTGTTGCTACAAACCCTGAATGGAGTCCTCTGATCATCCTTTGGGCAGGTGATAGCTTGATAAATTTTTCCTGGAGCAGGCATAGTTGAAGCATGTGCAACTAGTGCTAAGTTAAAGCATTTGGTGTTTACAGTCACCAGTATGCTGTTTGTTGCATGCTACTGGATTTGAGTATTTGTAAGAAAATTCTTTAGGAAGAATACCAGGGGAATGGCATACCTTGGAATACCAAGTACAGGATGCTAAATTTTTATATCAGACTTTCTACAGAGCTGAATGATTGAAGGGATAGCATTCTTGACATTAAAAAAAAAAAAAAAATCCCACAATGTTTGAGGCTTTTTTAATACTTAAACACACCCAAATGTTTTTTGTCCCCCTTCCCCCCCCCCATAATGGGGGAGAAATTTTCTAGGATCAAATTATTTTGGCTGGACCCAAGATAGAGTCCCAAATATTCCCCCCCCCCCCCCAAGTTTCTTTCAAAAATGTCTGAAATGGTGGTTAATAGAAGCAGAATATTGGTAACACTTGTACACTTTTAAAAAAAAAAAATTTTGCCTTTAGACAGGTTCTGATCATGGTCACTGTAAGAGAACCATCAAAAACAGTAGGATGCTTCTTGCATTTTGGAGCTGTTTGCTGGATTCATCATTGACTTCAGAGTTTACATGAATTTAGCATTCATATGCTAAGCTGAATCCAAGTTGATAAAACCTGGCTTCCAGTTAAATTGGTAATTCATTGTTAAGTAGGTAGCCAAGGGTAATTTCTGATGGTAACATACACTACTCAGTGTGCGCCATAGTGGAAAACTTTGCATGCTGCCGCTAGAGGGACATATTGGCTAACTCTTTAACTGTCAAGAATCTAGCTAAAAACTTAAATATGTTTTTTATTTAAAAGTGATTTGGAATGACCAAGGGGAACGGCAGCACGTGTGAGCTTAATGCAAAACATCTCCAGTTGCACTGGGAAAACAGCAGCATGTTCTGCAAGTTCCTGCCTTTTTTTCCTTCTGATTTATCCCACCTACAAAGTAAAGAGTACAAGAAGCATCACAAAACTGTAAGACATTTTATGCTCAGGGTATAACTTTTATGTCAGTCTACTGGATTTGATTGAATTTCCAGGTGAAGTTCTATGGCCTGTTACATAGCAAGTCAGACTAGATGAAGATAATGGTCTATATAGCTAGAGCCCTGCAGATTGGCGGGTATCCGCATCCATGGATGTGGATAATCACAGACCCATTGCTGCGGATCAACTCACGGATGCAGCTTCTAGTGTTACCTTATAACACTGTGACCCATTGCTGAAACTGCTGCACTGTGTTGGCATAACCATGAAGTGCTCTGGCCAGTCCTAGATTGTGATCTGCCAGCCAATCAGAGTCTCAAGGTGGGACTTGGAGACTCTCACTGCTGGCTGTTGATTGGCTCATCCCCCTGCCCACTTCTTCCTTTTCTTGCTTCCAGTTGGCAAGTCATTGCTGTCAGAGATTTCATAGGTGGGCAAAGAAATCTGATAGCACAGCATGCGAACCACAAACAAGAAAGGAAAAAGTGGGTGGGACCCATACAGGGGAATGAACCAGTCAAAGGCTGAATAGTTGTATGTGAGCCCAAGCTCGGTTGCAGCTGCAGTTATGGGTGCAGCTAAATCCTGGCATGCAGATTTCAGATCGGATTAATGTTATCACTGAGTGGATGCAGATCGGATGCAGTTCCACATTTTTGTATCTGCACAGGGCTCTATATATAGCCTTAACCTATGAATACTACAAATAAGTGGCCCATGTAGGAATGCAGATACTTCGGGTTCTTAATGTTCTCTCAGGTAATGATAGCTCTGAGAAATAAGGTGAAACTGAGAAGGGTCAGCATTTAGTACACATGCCTGGTATGTAGCCTGAGAGGGGTGCCCAGGAAACATACACACAGCAGCTGTGGCATGATGCTTTGTTCAGGCTAAAGCAGAGGTCTCAAACACATGGCCTGTAGGCAACATACAGCCCCTAAATCTATTTCCTGCAGCCTGCAATGATAGTACTGTTACTGATATTTGCAATATTGTTTGTATGGAAAGGTTTCGGTGATGCAGCCCTTGGGCTGCTGTAGTAATACTCATGCAGCCCTTGTGGTGGTTTGAGTTTTGAGACCCCTGAGCTAAAGCCTTGTGGTGGTGGTATGGCCATGGTAGCAGCCTAAGTTAGCTGCCAGAGTATGTACCCAGGAGACTGAATGGGGTTGTAGTTACTCAGTGAGCCTGAGATGCCTTCTATATAGCCACAGCTGTGCTGCTAGTTTTAGTGCACTAGTTGGAGCAGTTACCCCCTTCATGATAGCCTCTCAGGAGTAGTGCTGACCCCCTGCTCCCCCCCATTTCCCCTTTCCTTGAGCTGGCTGGAAAAAATAATTCCTTTGTGGGACAACAATGGCATTTTTGGGCAATTTCCTTCTGAATCAGGGTGAAACAAAGTGCACTTTTCATGAGAAGGGATTTTTTTGGGTGGGAGGTAAAACGGCATACAGTACTTGTGAAACTGAAGAGCATTTGAGTCTAGGTGCCAATGAGCTAAACAGCCCTGCTCTTCACCACCAACACTTCAGCTCCTGAAGCTGATGAGGTGCTATGTCTCTGCCCTCAGGAATTGTTTGGGTATGATGTGGGAGGTAAAATATACTGAGATACTTCTGTGCAGTTGGTGGTGAGAGAAGTGGATGAAGTGTCCCAGCACTACTGTGCTTCTGGAGTTGTAATGAATTTGTAATAGGTACAGTGAAACATTTTGCTCTACTGAATTGTCATTTGCTGACTGGAAAAAATTCAGCAGGAAATTCCCAACTAGTCCTACTCCATCACTTGAGTATTTGAGGTTGTTCAGAACTCTCTGTGGGATGCTTCTCCTGCAATTGTTCTCCCTACCCCTCCCTCTCCAAAACAGTTTCTCCTGCTAGATGAGCAGACTAGTCTGTGGGCTGAATACAACCTATGGGTACCTTTGATCAGGTTCTGCAGCTTTGCCTGGTCAAAGTACAAGCAGCTACTTTCCCCTTCCCCTCAAACTTTGTGGTCCACCATAGTGTAGTTGTGGCCCTCAGGTCAGAAAGTTTACCCAGCCCTGCTCTTGATCATCTGACTTTGGTCAGTCTGTCCCCTTTCTTCCTCCTGCTCAAATGTCCCCCTCTCCTGATTCATATGAAGTCTTTCTCCATTGTGATTTGGCTTTCTTCTGTCTGTGAGAGTTAGAAATTGCAGACTGTCATGTAGATGGTTTGCAATCAGCTCATGTGACTGTCTAATCAAGTCCTGAGGTTTGCATAATATGGGGCAGTGATTGCAAATATGGCTTGGTTGGAGCTGCCAGCTTCTTAAAGCTCTTTTTACCTTCACAATGTAGGAACCACCTCTTGCTAGCTCTCGATGGAGATGCTGCTGTCACTTGTTTAATTCACTTGCTAGTGTTTATCTATCAGTATTCAGAATTTCTTGCATGTGCCTTTGCCATTTAGATGTTGAATATGCAGTAAGTGGAAATGAACTTTTTTCCCTGGATAAGCATAACTTGTCAGTGTTTCCCTGTGATACATAAATGCTGAGGACGCAAGCTTGGCACACTAGCATTTTGATCCTGGGTGAACTTTGAGTCCATGCACTTCTTAGTAGTCTGCTGAAGGTGGTGGCAGCCTTTCCAGTGCCAACATCTAATTTTTCACTATGACATTAGTAGTCACAGTAGAACGTAAATGGCCAAACTTTCAGGCTACTTCCAGTTGACTCGCATTTAGGGTGATTTAAAGGATCTTCTGGAACCTGCAGTCCTAATAGAATCATTTTCTTAGTGCTGATGGTGGTGGCAAATGCCTGACACACACTTGAAAGGTAGTCCCATGAGTTCTTTAGTAGATTTCTGTCATTAGCTGTAAGAGTAGCATCAGTGAATAGGTTAGTACCTCTTTACTTTAGTCTTTGCTTTAAGTTGTGAGAATGAAGTTTCCCATCTGATCTTTTATAGGTATACACTCCATTTCCTTCTTTAAATGCACAGCTCAGGAGTACACAGAAGAGGATTCCAAAGAGTACTGGGGCAAGAATACATCTTTGCTTCACTCTGCTTTTCATCATATAGCTGTCTGAAGTAGAGTATGTTCATTTCACAAAAATATAAAAACAAGACTTTCCAAAATGACTGGGCACCCTGTCTTAATCATGGGCTTAAATGTGCAGAAGTGCAAAATTACTAGAGCAAGAAGACAGCTGGACAAAGCAAAAAAGGTTATCAAGGGAGTTAGGCTATTGCCATGCTTAAAAATATTCAACTACAACTATTCAAACACTGATCTTTGCTCTGAAAGAGAATCAAAGGTTGCTTTGATAACATGTATATGACTAGCTTGAGAGACTATAATTCACAACCCTCACAGCTGTTTCAAGCTGTATTGCATAATTCTGTATAAAGCACTTAACGTATATACCTTCTTCTGTGTGTCTGAAAGGAAACCATGTATAGCAGGCCGGTGGTGGGTCTAGTGTTGGTATATGTCAGCCATATAGTCTGCTGCTTCAGGAATGTAATAGTTATTCTGGGGTTTTGAACTGTCCACTTGACGACCAAAAACAGCCTATCAACTTCTGCACAACTTGTCTTTTTGAAATAAATAAAATTCTAAAGCTGACTTAAAATCTGTCTTCAAAGTGTGGTGTGATGGTATGTCTTTAATTACTCTCTAAAAGAAGGCTCCCATGCTTGTGCTGTTCATAGTGGTTTTTTACCCTAAACACCAACCGAATAAAACTTTTTTTACTCAGTTGTCCTAGTTCTTAAAATCAGTTTAAGTTAAACTGCTTTTCCAAGAAGGGAGGCTTTTTCCATTTAGCTTAAATCCAGTAGAATGAGGTTTTAAATTAGAAGTGAAATGTGCTCACAGCAGGGCTTACACTGTTCAGTAGAACCTAACTAAACTGGCTGCTAGTCAGTAAGCAGACCAGGCCATAGTAGTAAAACCCCTGAGCATCTGTAACTGAATAAAATAGTAACATATCAGTTCTCAGCTTCACTGTGCTGCTTCTTGCAAAAAAGCTATAAACAGCAAGAGCCAGGCAACCAGCAGTTTACAGGAGGAGGATTAAAGCATAAGAGGATGAGCATGGGATAAACTAAAGTGCCTCTTGCTCTCCATTTTTGGGACAATCTGGTTAAGGGAAGGAGGTAGAGATGTTTCTTCAGAAGTCAGGGGAGTGGTGCTGTATATCTAACACCCAAAGGCTTTCATGTAAGACACTCAGGTAGGCTGAAATGATGGAAATATGAGTGGGTGGGTTGTTTGTCATGAAGTTCATTGAGCTTCCATAACAACTTAGTGATATCTGAGCCATACCACACATATCTAATAAATGCCATATCTGGACGATCTATCTGGGTAAAAATCATGTGAAGGAACAAAGCTATGAGTTTCTCCAGGGATAGTGCTTGGGGAATGTTAGAGGCTACCAGAATCTGATCTGGACCTAGTTGGTGCCTATTTAAATATTACTGGGAACTGTGTGGTTGAGGGATTGTAACTTCCCAGATACAGACTGGAGAATGTGTGTTTCTAGTAATAAAAACCCAGATTTTCCTGGAGGTGCTAGCTGATGAATTCCTTCACCACACTGTTACTGAACCAAGAAGAGGGGATGCCATACTAGATTTGGTATTTAGTGAATAATGAGGGCATCATAGAGGAAATGGTTGTAGGGGACAGCCTAGGTTTGGGTGACCACAATCTAAATGGAAGGATAAATAAATAGATCTGTGCCTAGGGTCTTTGACTTTAAAAGAGCTACCTTCAGGAAATTAAGGGAATTTAGTTAAGGAGGTGGATTGGACTAAAGAACTCAAGGATATAAAGGAGGAAGAGGCTTGGAATCACTTTAAGCCAGTGTTGCAGAAACTAGCCAAAGTCTGCATGCCCAGGAAGGGGGGAAACTTCATAAGCATGAGTTGTAGACTGAGCTGGAGAAGTAAGCATCTCAGCCAGGTGACTAAATGAAAGAGAGAGCCTGGGAGGAGTAGAAAAGAGGAGGGATCCATAAGAAAAGCTACCTCTTGAATGTCAGAACATAAAAGTGAGGCAAAAGGTCAAGCAGAGCTGGACCTTGCAAAGGGAATTAAAACCAATAGTCAAAGGTTCTTTAGTAATATCAATAGGAAGAAGTGGAATTGCTAAAAACGGAGGATTGGGTGAAGGTCGATAATTTAGGCATGGCCAAATATCTAAACAGGAATTTTGCCTCTTTTTAATGAGGGTGATGCTGAGTTTGGGGATAGAGGTAGGATTGTTAATTGGAATGACGACATGGAAGTGGAAATAGAAGCCAAACTTGAGCTGCTTGAGGGGACTAAATGTTGAGGCTTGGATCACTTCCATTTGAGGATATTAAAGGAACTGGCACAAGAAATTGCCAGCCTATTAGCAAGAGTTTTTAATGAATCTGTAAACATGGGGGTTGTACCATATGACTGGAGAATTGCTAATATAGTTCCTGTTTTCAAGAAAGAGGATAAAAGTGAGCCACATCATTACAGGCCTGTTAGTTTGACCTCACTAATATGCAAGGGCTTGGAGAAAATCTTGCAAAAGGGAGTATGCAAAGGCATTGAGGATAAAAGTAACTAAGATATGATATGGCTTTTAAAAAGTAGGTTGGGCCAAACCAGCCTGATCTCTCTCTGAGAAGGCAACATATTTTTTTGGGGGGGACCAAAAGAATGCAGTGAACCAAATTTACTACTTGTCACCAAGGCATTTGATGCTCTACATAATGAATTATTAAATTACAAAAGATGAGGATTAATATGAAAATAGAAAGGTGGATAAGCACCTGCTTAAGGGGGAGAGACTACAGTTGGCCATACTGAAGGGTGAATGGTCAACTTGGTGGGAAGTTATTAGTGGAGTTCCTCAGAAATTGGTCTTGAGACTGATCTTATTTAATAGTTTTGTTACTGACTTTCCCACAAAGAGTGAGAATGTGCTAATAAAGTTAGCAGATGACACCGTTAGGGGAAATTGCAAAGACAGAAGGTTTGGGATATCATACAGAATGTTCTGGGTGACCTTGTAAACTGGAGTACTAGGAATAGGATGAAATTTAGTAACAAAGTATAAAGGTCATGCGTCTAGGGCAGGGGTTGGCAGCCTTTGCCAGCCCGCAAACCAGCCTTTCCTCTTCAACCCTCAGCTGATGCTGGCGGCACCCTCTGCTGGAAAAATGCGGCAGCCACCTGAATGTTTGGAAGTCGCAGCTGGAATGAGGGTGAGGGGGTGCTTTCTAGGTATGCCATGGAAAGAAGCAGCTCTTCTTGGAGTCCCCAGGAATGCTGCAGAAAGAAACTACCCAGAGTGGCTTTTGGTGGCAGGAATGGCAATTTCTGTGGCACCACAGAGGGTGCCACATGCTGCTGTGAATGCACTGAGGTGCCATGCTTGGTGCATGTGCTGAGGGTTGCCTACCCCTGATCTAGGGTCAAATAATTTTTCTGTAAGTTGGGGATGCATCAGTTGGAAGTAATGGATGAGGAAAAAGACCTGGGAGTACTGGTTGATCACAGAATGGCTATGAGCTGCCAATGTGGTGTGGCTGTGAAAAAAGCTGGTGTGATCCTTGGATCCATCAGGAGTATTTCCAGTAGAGGGAGGGAGGTGTTGAGACCTCATCTGGAGTATTATGTGCAGTTCCGATCCCCCCATGTTTTAAGAAAGATGAATGCAACCAGGTGCAGAGAAGGGCTACAAGGATGGTCCGTGGAATGGAAAATCCACATTCTGAGCGGAGACTTAAACTGTGGCTTGTTTAGCCTCACCAAAAGAAGGTCAAGGGGCTATCTGATTGGTCTCTATGAATACATCAGAGGGATGAATACTAGGGAAGGAGAGGATTTGTTTGAGTACAAGACCAATATGAACACAAGAACAAATGGATACAAACTGTCCATCAGGAAATTTAGGCTTGAAATTAGACTTGGGTTTCTAACCATCAGAGGAGTAAAGTTCTGGAATAGCCTTCAAAGGTGCGCTATGGGGGCAAAAAACATAATTGCCTTCAAAACTGAGCTTGATAAATCTATGGGGGGGGGGGGGAATGGTATGATGGCATGGCCTGATTGCCAATAGATTGAGTTTTGACCGCTGGTGGTGGATATGCTAAAGACCTGAGAAGGGAGGTTGGATGAGGTGGGTTCTGAGTTATTACAGAGAATTCTTTCTAGGGTAACTGGTTGATGAGACTTGCCCACATGCCCAGAGTTCAACTAATTGCCATATTTGGGGTTAGGAGAGAATTTTCCCCTGGGGCATATTGGCTAGAACTTTGGGGAGGGGAGTTGCCTTCCTCTGATGTGGGGCATGGCTCACTTGCTGGTGGATTCTCTATCTTAAATTCTTTAAATCATAATTTAGAGACTTTGATAGTTTAGGCATAGGATAGAGGTTTATTGCCAGAATAATTGTCAGGTGAGTCTAGTGAGTGGTGCTGTAGACACTGCAGTCAGTCCTGTGGTCTTTGGTAAACAGAATTCCTGTATGGTAAAGTAGAACCAGTTTTTACTGAGTGTATTGGCCAAAGCATAGCAAGGTTAACTGTCAAATGACATGAGTTCTTGAAACTTGTATCTGAATGCATGTATTGGACCTCTCTTAGGTTATAGGACCCCAAGTTTTTGTGTGGAGCACATTCCAAGCTCCCTTCAAAAATGTGGGTAATACTATTGAGTCTAGACAAACTGCTCCCTTTCAAAAGAGTTGTAATAAACATCCATCAAGTAGCCTTCTGTTAAACACTAAAGGAAGCTTACATTCTAAGATGAAGCTGATGTAAGAACTTAATCTTCCATTACTACTGGTGCCCCAAGTGGTAGGTGTTTTGTTTGAGATTTATCACCTCCAGCTCCTTCCATGAAGCATATGGTCATATCCGAAAGTATTTTTTTTAACTGTACTTTGTGTTAATGATGCATTGCTTTAGATCTTGTGCACTTTGAGAATGTGTGCTTTTTTTGAAAACAGCAAATTAAAGTTGGCATGATGTCTTAATAGTCTTGCTTAAGTTGTATAAACTGTAATATCTTTCGTTCTGCTCTGCACGTTTGTTCTTTGTTTACAGCAGACTGAGGTTCTTAGTTGGAGTTCTGACATATAGCTTCTTGAGAGGATAGTTATATAACATTCACTGACTCAAATGTTCAGTGGGCTGAATCTGACAGCAAGAGAAAGCTTTGCAGTTGAAAGCGTTTTGACTGCAGGACAAAAAGTAGTAATACATAATCACTTTTTTATATGAGCTGCCTGGGAGGCAATGGAGGGAGGCTAAATCCACAGTAGTGTCTTCTGCTTTTAGTGGCTGAAATGCATCTGGGCACTACCCTTGTCACTCTTGGAAAAGTCTGTTAAGAAGACCATGCAAAAACCTGAACAGAAGTCTCTATTTCAAACACACATTATATGAAAAGAACATAAGTAAGATTGTAAAATCAAGCTTGCATAAGTCAGTAAATGGCAGAATTAAGGTTACTCTAGAAATCTTAATTAGTTTCCCTTGTGCATATGCATTCAGATAGTCTTTAATAACTGGAGTGATTATTTTTCTACAGGACCTCTGTTCCATTAGGTGCACAGAATGGATGGTGCTCAATAAATGAGCAACTATTTTGTTTTGTCCACATTGTTCATGATATGGTCCCAGGCCCCTATTTCATGCACATTACTTAAACCCTGTCTGAAGAAAAAACTTTTCTTATGAGGTTTCTCTGACTCCATTATTGTAATACTTGTGAAACACTCAGACTTACACATGTATTTTCAAAACCAATGATGGGAATGGGGTGGTGTTATCCCTGTCTTATAGATCTAGGACCTGACTTCTTTCAAAATGATTTTAACCTTCTATAGCACTCAAATATCTTTAAAACAGAGCTCCCATTGACTTCAGTTGCAGTGCTGAATGCTCAGCACTTTTGCAAACCAGTCAGGTCAGATGACCAAAACATAAGGAACATCACACAATTAGTGACCATTTGTGGAAAAAGTTAATATAAATGACATGAATAGCATTGCATTGAAACTCTCTGGCACAGACAGGAATGGAATTTAATTAATTCTCCAGTGCAGTTTTTCAGATAACTATTCTCTTTCAACAATCCTCTGCCATGTTCACTACATGTCTTCTAGCTTCTTCAAAAAGTGAAGCAGGGGTCCTGCAGCAAACAGACCCCTTCAGTATACACCTATGAATTATCCTTAGAGCAGGTCCTTTCTGTACACTGAATGAGTTGGGGATTCATATGATCATGTAACTAAAGACTATCTAAATGCATATGCACAGGGGATCTGAATTAAGGCTTTACATATCTTAATCTGCCATTTCCAAGCTTCAATTTCTTAACTTCACAATACTGATGTTCTTTTAATGTAGACTTTTTCTGCATATCTTCCAAGCTTTAAGAAAAAAAATAAATAAAAAAAAAATAGAAATCCCAGCCTGTGGTACATGAACACTCATGGGGGTCATGAGCAGTGTTGCAGCCTTTTGATAAACAGCACAAACAACAGTGATCACTTTTATGTAGCCCAGTAGTAGAGGTGGATGGAACACTTGACTAATGGTTTTCATATATTTGCTAACAGAAGGATTATGGTAAAGGAATAATATGTGCTATTCCCAGCTTTGCAGAAGAGTGTTCTTTGGGGCTGTGGTTCTCAACCACTGTGTCATCACAGATTACTGTCACCAGACAGCAGTAAGTTTGCTGTAGAAAGCTGGGGTGGGGGTCGGCTGGTGTGTCCTGTAGGATTGTGACACACCACCATGCATGTCATGACCCATAAAAGTTTTGAAAACCTCTGTTGTAGGGGCCCACTTCCCTTCCACACATAGATGTGATCTTTCCTGTCCCATCTCCTCTAACCTGTCACTCTTCCATTCTTTTCTACCCCCTCTCCTTGTTGCTATGCTGTTCTCTTCAACTAGCCAGTCCCACTGCTCAAGCTTCTTATTTCAGTTCCACTTTCTGGCCTCAGCAAATCTAACTCCCAGTTCCAGTTCTCCTCTTGCACCCCAGCTCCTTATGAGATATCTCTCTCTACATCTTTTCTATTGTCTCACTGGTTCTCAGTTTCAGGCTCCTATCTCCCAGGTCCAGCTTTCCTTTACTCTGCATTCATTTCCTATAGCTTCCTCCTTCAGGATGTTGGGATCCAACAGGAGAGGCACAGAGAGCACAGAAGAGACAAGTATACTGCTGTCAGTGAGGGGTTCCAGACTTGAACCCAGAATGGTCTGTTGCAGCTCATAGCTGCAGAACAGGAAAAGTCCTACTCCACCCTGCCCAGAAAAGTCTATGGCAGGTGTAATTTTTTGGGAATGTAACTGCTAAAAGCTAAGAGTAGCCCACTGACAATGTTGAACTAATTTTTATTTCTAAGGTTTATACCTTCTCAAAATAGGCACAGATTTTTTCACAGGGATGGGGAAAAAAAATACATCTCTGACACAAAGGCCATCTTGCTGCTAAATGTTAAGTCCCTGCTTCTAAGCATGGCAGGGTACTACTGCTTTTTCAGGGAAAAGTGCATGAGAATTTTTTTAGTGTGGGCAGATGTATTTTTCTCTAGCACTATTCTTCGGGGGGGACAGACAGCATTTTTCAGCTTGAGGCAGATGCCCAGCATAGAAAACTTCAGGCAATATGGTTCAAGTTTGACAAAGTTAATGTGCAACCACAGCCTAGTATGGGAAGTGTCTGTCAACCTTTCATAGGCAGTGGTACCAGCGCTATTTATAAATTATTCCTTACATTCGAGAGCTGGAAAAGTTCCCTTCCCAGCAAAATCTAAAGTCTTGAAGGAACTGGAGAACTCTTTTTTGGAATCCTGTCTATTTGGACATGGGGAAAGTAAGGCAAGATGTAATTTAAAGTAAATAGAAATCTAACCATAATAAACCTGAGTACAGAAAGTGAAAACTAATTTCTCTGGCTTGAAAGTACATTAACTGGAGTGCGGGTGGGGGAGAGGGGGAAGAGGGGCTTCAGTTGCTATGTGTGTATAAATGAGCTGGATTCCTGTTTGACCTGAAGTCTGTCTTGATGCAGCAGCACAAGCCAGCGAGGAGACTGTCATGTTTCACCGGGAACGCAGCACTTTTAGGCGTCAGGCAGTACGGCGCCGGCACAATGCAGGGAGTAACCCCACCCCTCCCACATTGCTCATCGGATCACCCTTCAGGTATGGTATCTAAATGTTCCACCGTCTTTAGCATGCATGCAGCAGACCACATCTCCCACACCCACTAGCGTTGCCAAAAAGCACTTCCCTTCTCACTTTTTAACCTTTTTGGGCTGTCTCTGCATGTTACTGAACTTGTTGGATTGTGCATGTGTACATGCCATTCCCCCCCACCCCCACCCCATGATGAAGTTAGCTAATTTCTCAGCGTGGCGCACAGTTTTTTAGGTTCAGCCACAGAGCAGATGATTGGTAACAAACTGACCTATACTCAGTTTTCTTTCATTTTAATTTCAGTTTTCACTTTAAATTTCTCTAATTTCATTTCAAATTTAATTTCACATCTAATCTTCGGATACTTTCAAACATAATTAAATTTAAAACACCATATTTCATTTCTTCCCCCACAAGGGGGAAGAGGGAAATAGGAATATCATCACTACTCAAGAACTATATAGGGGAAGGGCTCTGTACCATAAAATTAACAGGATGATGTAAATAGCTAAACAGTTCAGCAAAAGTTGTAAATATTAGAGTGTAGGCACACCACTGCATAAATATGTTCAGGTGTAGTCAACCCTGTCAGAATAGAAGCCTTTGAAATAATTCATGAACTAGCATAATCCTGGTGTTAGATGTAATAAATCTCATAAAACTGCATGGTGCTAACTCTTCCTTTTGGTGCTTGATATACATTAGGAGCATATATAGCTGTGCCTGTCCTCAACCTTCTAAGCTAGAGCAGCTAATTGCTTCCAATATTATGAGCTGTCTGGCTTTAAATTTTGGTGGTTCTCGTCTAATTTCTTTTATTGAAAGAGTAGAGAAACTGAACAAATTAATGCCTTAAATCTTAAATCCTGGCTAAAATAAACAGTTCTTAAGTAGAGGGGGGGAGGTCATGGCTTCAGCCTGGCACTACTGAAGCAAGTAGACAGTTTCTAAAATATCCTTGGATATGAGGGTTGATGCTTGCAAAGTCTTGCCTTTAGATAGTTCACTTCATTCCCTTGGGGATGGGGGTGGGGGAAGGAGAGGCATACTTATGTAAGAATATACACATCACCTTCCCACTTTGAAGATGACATTTTATCCTGAAGATGTAAATCTAGTGTAAGACAGCTTACGGTTTCTCACATTCTTTTTTCTCCTGCCTTGCCTCCTAATGTGGCCAGCTTTTATTTGATTCCAACAATAAGATGCAGAATTTACATTTCTCATTTGCTATTCAATAGCTCTTTGTGGTTTAAGGAGGTGGAAGAGGGAAGAAATTTAAAATGTGGTTTGTGTCTACAGTTTACATAGGTGTGCCTTCCATTTCCTCGCATTGGTTTGCTGATGGTGTATAGGTTTACTCCTCCTGAATTTTGAAAGCTGCTTTTTAATAAAGATGCAATAGATCTGACCTAGGTTAGACACTAAAAAGGGCACTTGTAATCAACTGCAGAGACAGGTGACTGGGAGAGAGTGTGTCAACCCAAGAGACAGGAGTACAGAAAGTTCAGACAACTGAAGTTAAACCAAAATATTCTGAAAGAGTTAGTAACAGCTTAAATTCTGAGACCAATCTGAGCTATTTCCATTATTTGGATTACAAGTAAGGTAGATTTGTATTAGATAATACTGTATAGTGCAATAATTAACCAATTTTGATTTTTAAATACATTTTATTAAAAAATCTCCATGCTGGACATTAATTACTCAAAACAATAAAAAATTAGTGATTAACGTAACAATGAGGGAGATTTCAGCTTTAAGAGGTAGCCCTGTTAGTCTGGTTCAGCACAACAAACAGGGAGCCCTGTGGCATTTTTAAAGGCTGAGAGATTTATTTATTGCATGAGCTTTCATGGGAGAAATCCTACTCTCTCAGATGCTAGAAAATGGAAAACTTAAACAATATTGGAGGAGGAAAAAAAAATCCAGGAAGTACAAAAGTTCATGGGATACGTATATTCATTAGTCTTTAAAAGTGTCACAGGACTCCTTGGGTGTTTGTTTTTTTTTTTTTTTTTTTTTAACCGACTTTTGTTGACTCATCTAAGTCTGCTCTGCATCACGTTCATTTGTACTGTTCTCTGCTCTTCTGAAAGAGGGTACAGCAAATGTCTTGTCTTTTAGATCATGCAGATCAGTGTGAGTACTAATAATTGTACATCAGCCAGAAAATGGTAACATGATTTCTGTCCATCAGGCAGAGCAGAATATAAAGCAAATGAAGTACTATCCTAGGTGTTCCTGCTGCTTAAAACTAGGGGTGGTAGCTGCCACTAGCGTAAGCACCTGTATTTCCATGATAGAATTGCTGTGACATGGAGATGGATTTTTTTGTGGGGGTAGTGAAAACTGAAATTTAAGACATACATTCTTATTCAGACACAAATTTTCAAGAATGAGCAAGCACGGAAAAATTCTGGCCAAGTAAATTTATCATCTTTATGCATGTCCCAATTTATTTCAGGAAGAAAATCGTGTGTAAATTAAAAGCCTGAATCCATTATCTCACACCTCTGAACTTCTACAAAGAGGCACAGAATAAACTGAAATTAAGTATTTCAAATATGCATGCAGAGCCAAATACTAATGGCTGACACTTTACTAAAAGTATTGGTGGTGCTTTCTGGGAGCCCAACATATTATAATTTTAAATGGCCATTTTTAAGCCTATTTTTTAATCTTGTTCTCAGTCAACCAGTGCAACAAATGACTTCATTTTTACAGGAAGGAAGTCACCAGTTGTTTACATTTCAAAATAAATTTTTGCCAAGCTGAAATTTATTTGGAAATTATTCATGTTAAATAATTCTTTAGACTTCTATATAACTAGTAGAAAAAATAATGCTCCTTTTTGTATGTATAACTTCGTGCTGGAGATTCGGAAGACCCTTAAAATAAGAAATAAAAACTTAGTGTGTGAAAAGGAAATGCACAGAAGTATGTTAATTTACTCTGTTATGAACTGATTTTGTAACTTATTGCAAAAGTGGTGGTGATCACTGCAAATAAAGGCATTTATCTGTTAATAAAAAGTTCTCAAGTTACAATATTGCTAATAAACTTTTGCTGCAAGTTTTAAATTTTAAAAATAGTTAAGCATATTAATCTTTAGTTGGCCTGATGCTAGTTCCATTTAATACTCTTGTCAATGAGACACTTCTTTCCCAATCTCTTGACTGTGGCATAATACTAGATGAGACAGAGATGATCATTAGAAGGCCTATACAGTCCCACTTCGTGTGTCCCCCATGCCCTTCTAGAAATGTCTGTGGTGAAATATTTTATTGAAATAGATTAATTGCATTGTGTAATTAGACATTTGGCCATGAATAAGATATCAAGTTAAAATCACATGATGAAAGCATGATGGTAAAGTAGGTACATGGGTAAACATTGCCCCCATTTAAAACAAACAAACAAACAAAAAAAAGCCCCACCATGACTGCTTTCAGACTTTGTGGTTCATATGAGCAGTATGGGCATGTCAGACCTAGCACTGTACAGTGTGTGCACCAACACTTCAGCACAGTGACAATCTGTAAGTGTATCAGACTTCTGAATTGACAGTTACATTTACTTGCGTTTGAAATGAAATGTCAGGCAGCTTTTTATATTCAGAATTATACTGTGGATTAGTCAGAATAACATTCCTTGTTGCATATTCTGTTCAGACTGTTAAGTGTTATGCTTACTTATTATCAAAAGGTTTGATAGTTAAAGGAAGTTAATAAATACAACTTCTAACTTGTAGATGTTTTTGAAGGAAACATAACTGAAGTAATTATAGCAACAATGCCAATCTCTGCGGGGTAATGCTCAACTGAAACAATGAAGCATTCTTGAGGGATGATGCATCTTTGAATCTTTCTTCCCCAAGGGCTTCTGTTGCAGTGTAGTTCAGGGAGAGCCTTGTCTATAGGAGCAAAACAGTGAATTAAATAAGCTTTGAAAAGCATTCAAACCCCAATGTTAAAAAAAAAAAAAAAAAAAAAAAAAAAAAAATGGTGGTAGTCACTTGCAAGCTTGCTCTTTTCCATGTGCTATGTGCATGACTGCTTTGTTTTGCATGTGCTTTTTAACACCCATCCTCAGTACATAATCTTATGGTTTTTCCAGTGGTTTTGTAAGAAGGAAATGGAAAAACAGAATTTTTAACCATATTTTGTTGCTGTAATCAGGTATAGTTTGCACGCACTTTTCTATATTATCACTTCTTACTGATTTACAGTTGTCTTTGCTGTAGAACAGCATCTTCCTTAAAGACATCAAAAACCACCTACAACATGAACTCTTAAAAGGAACGGACAATGATGTTTAGCTTATCAGAAAGGAAACTTGATTTGCTGAACAGAACCATATAATGTACAACACAGCAAGGCCCTCAAATCAAATAATCTCTTAAATCAAATAGAAAAATACATGTTGTGTATATTACAGTTGTGTGACGTGCAGTTTCTTACCTCCAGCATAGGAAGGAGGATAAAAACATAGTAGCCTAAGATGTGATCTGCTAGACGTATTTTAAAAAACAGCATATATACTGAGACTTTTTTTGCTACATTGTTCTAGAAAACTTTAGTTGTGGCTTGGCATAACCACCTACTGTGTGTCACTCTGCTCATCTTTTGTCCTTTCAGATGTTTTTATTGATTAAATAGTACCTTTTTATCAAGAAGGTAGTTTCAAAATGGGGATGGGTTATAAGAAGTAAATAGTATTTTAGGCCTGGGAGGAAAATAGTTATGCTGTAAGCTCTTCTTGACCCTACGTGGCAGTACTTGAAAAGTTTTCTTGTTATATCTGTATCTTTTGGTCTTAACAGGACTTTTGTTCTTTATAACAAAATTGGATGTTAATGCTGTAGTTCTAATGGAACATTGCCACAATAACCCACTTAAAAAATCCAAATTAACATTAGAAATCTTGAGTTCAAAACAGCTGTAAAATAAAACTGTCCAGGTTGGCCAACATATCCATAGTGTATGTGACTATAGTCTGGCTATCTGTAAGATGTACTCCCAAGTTTGGCTAGTAAGTTCGCCTGAAAGTATAGAAAGCATACTGTTAAACAGCTAGCAGGCAAGCAGATCTTGCTGTGCATCCCCAACTAAAGCAAATATTAAGCAATTCAGCTGCTCTTCTTTTGAGAGTCCACCAAAGGGCATGCAACTATTAAAAACATGGTGTCTGGGACAGGTAAGAATTTTTTAGAAAAATAAAATACCTTCCACACTTTTGCCACTGCTCATGCAAATGCACTCCTTAGACTAGCACTGTGTGAGGCAGAAAGACAAATTAAAAAGCAGAAAGACTAAGCCATTTTAAAATGTTGCAGTTCAGGAATCAGAATGTATTTACTTAGCTGACTTCTAAATACTGCTGAGCTGTGATAGCATATTTAATAGGCCAAATAGCTTTCTTATGGTATGCTTTATTTTAACTTTGTCTTTTTATTTTAAAAATAGTTTTGTTACTTCATTTCTAGCTATTTTTATTCTTCCCTGTAATGTTTCCCCAATCCATGTTTTTTCGTAGCCTTCAAGATGGTCAACAAGGCCAGCAATCCACAACACAGGTCAAAGTCCAGTCCCGCCCCCCTTCCCAGGCAGCAGTGCTCAGCGCTAGCGCTTCCTTGCTGGTGAGAAATGGGAGTGTCCACTTAGAAGCATCACATGACAATGCATCTGCTGTAGGCGGTAGCAGTTTGCACGATGAACTTGGTATGCAGGCCTTATGTAACCTTGGTGACATGGACGTTTTAATGCAGCAGATTTATGGGTAGTAATGCACTGAAAGTCATTTAAACTAAGATCTTCATTTTCTGAAATGTGTGGGGTCATTTCTTAGAGAAATATTGCTTTTGGTCAGTTTACCTAGTCCTTGATAATGATCTTCCCAGCATACTTCCTTTTGCACTATGCAAACTCACATGAGAGGCATAGATTTAAATGAGCTTTCAAGATTTGAATGGCACAAGTTTCCAGGACATAAGCTTCATTATAAACTGCTGAATTAGCTCTCTTGGTCTTTCTTGAGTCTCTTTCATTTTGGTCACAGAGCTAAGCAGGGATTGATGTCTATGTTTTTCTGATTCAGGATGAGTGTTTAAAAATATACTGGCCTTGAAAGCATCATGCTCTGCAAAGAGTTCTTGCTTATAGTGGGTCATGATGCATTAGACTTCAAATGGGTGAGTGAGTGGGGTGGATGGGAAAGCATACGAAGTTGAATACAGACATCATCGGTTATTGCAAGTTATGTTTGTAAGAAGTTGGAAGCTTAACTCAAAATAAAGAATAATCTGTTTGTATTTCTGAGATCATCTCTTAATGAAATGTGACGTAAATGCCCTACTGCTGTTGTAACCACTTAGTTACATAGTTAGGAAGATGTTGTCTCTGTGTAACTTCACTGGGCAGCTTGAAACACGTGCAAGCTTTCCCCATTTAAGTCAGTTTTCTCTAATTCGTTGGGCTATTGTAACATCTCTTACTACATATTGTGTGTTTTTATATGAATGTCACAAAGCACTTTGCAATTATTAATAACCCTCAGTCACTTTTCTAAGGTCAGTTACCACATAATAGATGTGGAATCTGAGATACAGTAATGTTAAGCGACTTGCCCAAAGTGACAAAACAATCTTGTTAGATGAAAATGGACTAAGATGGTTTCAAGGGGTCCTTTCTCTAAACAGCAGACCATGGTTCCTAACTTCAACATGTTAACAACTGCTACTGATTTTCCAGTCAACCCAGAATTTCCAAATTTTCTAGGCAGAACACATAACAAAGCTATTTAAAATAGGGTACATGTAACAATAACCCTCGTCAGTGACCAATATTTTAAGGTGCAGTCACATAATTTGAATGCAGGTCTATAAAATCATGTCTTTGCTAAGCTAACACTTAGTCTTTTCTAGACTTAACCAATAATCCTGTGTTTGGCAGTAAATATGCATCTTACTCCTCACATTGCAGATGAGAATTTAAAGTATTGCTGTTGTATAGTGTACTGTTTAAATACAGTTTTAACAGAGAAGTCACCATTATATATTACTGTCTGTTTCCCCTGGGTGTGGATTTGATAACCTTGCATTCCAGGATATTGAACTTTAGAACATTAACCTGTAGAAATGTAACTCATAACTGGCTTTTTTTGTTCTATTTTTAAACTTTGGTATTCCTCCAGTTTCTAGACAGCAAGCTGAAGGATGTATGTCTTCGTAAGATTGAAACAACACCACAGTGAAATTCCAGAGTTTTTGTTGCCATTTAGTTTGAACCATTGAATTCTCAGTTGAAGGTCCATCATTACAATTTGACTGTTGCAGGAATTATGGGAGTTTGCTGCTCCTGCTTCACAGTTGAGGCTGAGCTTTGTTCTTAAAGCAGGGGGTTGAACCACGTTAAGTGTGAAGAGTGCAGTATGCCATCCCCAGGACTGCAGCACGTACTCTTTGGGTACAGAATGAGTTTTCAGAGAATTGACAAGTAAATTCCTTTTAGTAGTTTGAGTCAAAATTACTTTAAACCAGCAATTTTAGGATTTAGTACCCTGTGTCATAATGCTTTGAATTTTTAAATGCTGCCTTGTCTTTGCCACTGAACTAGGGTGGGTTTTTTTTTAGTCAGTTGTTAGCTTTCTTAATTATGGACTCATGCCCCTTCAGCCACCTAAGTCATTCTTACAGAACTGCCTATTTTTGTTCATATTTTTCTGTCTAAACTTTTCCTCCCTGTCAGTTTTATTTATTTGAAGTGTCAAGGGTGCATGTTACTGGTTGGGAGAGACGTTCAGCATAGGCAGAGAGAGGAAAAATGGTCGTGCAGATTTCCAACTCCTATTACTTACTAATCAGTTCTCTGCATTGGTACATAAGCAATTGAAAATGTCCTTTGCCACTCTGGCTCTATTTGGTTATGACACAGCAGAGTCTATGTTACGTTTGCTGCATTAGCAGCCTCTCCTTACGGTGTTAGTTTTAGTGTTCTCTGGACTGTTCCATTGTGTTTCTAATGAAGATGATTAGATCCTTTATTTGATCCAGGCTGTCCTGTTCAATAAACCCCCATCTCTTACTGGGATGTGGCCCAACATCCTGAAAACCAAAACTATGAGCCTCACACAATTCATTCAGCGAATGCACTTCTTGTCGTCTTTGCCTTCTCTCACACATGGGATTGGAAAGATCTCCAGGAAGATCATTTGAACTTTCCTCTTTAGCTCTCTTGCATGATCTTTTGAAGACTTCTGTAATGTTGTAGTTCTGTTCGGTGTCATGTCACTTGTTTGAATGTGTATCATCACCATTGGAGACTTGCGAGATTACTTCGTTATCCTGTCCAAGTTTGCCTTTCTATGTTGTGTTTTTCTCCAAGGAGACAGCAAACTACCCTTTTGTTTCTTGTATCCTGTGCTAAAAGCTCTGTCTGCTCTTCTGAATATGAGTCACTGATGACAATTGCTCCTCTTCTTAAGAGGTTGAAGAACTTGTCTTGGTACCTGCTTGCTTCATATTGCAAGGGACATAACATTAGATATGTCCCTAGTAGTTGTTTCATTCGTGTAGAGACAAGATTTTTGGTGGTTGACTCACTGAGTAACTGAATGATTTGATATTTCTAGCTGGGTTGAATGTCTCCTTGTTTGTTCCTCTTGGTCACAAATTGCTAGTCATCTTCAGTTGCTAATCTCTCCATGTCCTTTATGCCTTCCTTATGTGCCATCTGTCAATGATTTCAGAACCTCATTGACAAGCAGTGTTGTTTCTCTCAAATGCTGAGTAGAGATGAAATTCACCTTCCAAGTTAGCAATCTTCGTTTCCAGTATGTCCACAAACGTGCTCTTCAAGAAACTAGTAATCTCTTAATTTTAGCAGAAAGGAAATAATAGCACACCCAGTGCAGAGCATAGCAATTGTTTCCTTATCATCCATATTCATAATCTGTAGTCATTCCTAAATGGAAGGAACTGCACTGTCTCCTTAATGCCCATGTCCAAAACTGTTCACCAGGATGAGTGCCATGCTCATCAGAAAATCTGTCCTTGCAATCTGGGAGGCTTTTATACATAAAAGATAAGGAGTTAAACTAAGGCTAATGTAAATCCATCTGGCAGCTTTAGTCTGAGGAGGATCTTTTGGTAATTTCTATAGAGAAATGTATCCTGCGTTCTGAGTTTTGTATCCTCTCTGTTCAGTTATATGTTGTTAGCAACATCTGAGTACATTGTAATAGATTTTGTTTTGATCAGATCTTCACACCATCCTTTTTTTTAGCAATCTAGATAAATAATTTGTTAAAGTACTTTGATTTTGATATTAGAGGTGTAAGACTAGAACCAGGTACACTCCCATGAGAATGACCACGTCTAATACTATTTCCCCCTGGGTATTTGGTCAGTCTTCAGCTCTAAGTTTTCTGTCTCTAAAATGAGATCTTGAAAACTTAGCCTTGAAGTATCACAAAATACATTTTCCTAAGTGAGTGCGATCAGCTTTGATGCAGGATCTATGCTTTCATGTTTAAAAATAAATTTTAAAAAATTCTGGCCCTTGCACAGAGAGCCTTCAAAACTAAAACTGTGTAGGAATGCTGTGCAATTTGTAAATAGACTCTGCTATTACTACCATTGAGGTTTTTCAAGTTATGACAATGTGAAAAAATGATCTGATTCTTGTCAGCTTTCACTGCTGCTAATCAGAACACCACAGGTAACAGGATCAGTTGCTTGGGAAATCTCTGAAGCTGTCGTCACAGGAAGAGGACTCAAAAATAGAGGATGAGGGCAGGCCAGTGGCTACGCACAATAGAACAGTGGCTTTCAAACTTCCTTGCTCAGGACCCAGTTGGAAAAAAAACCAAAACATTTGTCAGTGACCCAATAAATACCTCTTTGAGCAATGCATTCCAGTCTTTTGGCGATGGCAGCAGTGGGTCATGTGACCCAGTTCCTAAGGGTCTGTGGTGCAGTACTGGGTCCTGACCCTAAGTGTCAAAACTACTGCAATAGAAGATGCTTCCCACTTGGCAACAACCAAAAAGCTGGGGCGCAAAGGAGTGAAGAACACTTCTATTATAGCAGCCAGAAATCTGAGAGAAAAAGTAATGAATAATGTAGGCATGATTTTAGTAGCCAGCGATGATGGTGAGTGAGGCATTTTACATCTACCAGACATTTCCAAGTTGATTGCAACATACCAGATGATATATCTGAATGAGGTCCATGAATATCACCCTCGTTGGAATCCCAGCATCGTTTTTCTTTCACAACTGTGGAGGAACAAGTGTGGCTTCTCAACTGGGTTTGGATGGATGGATGGGTGATGGTAAGGAGTATCTTCAGTACTTCCATGTGGCCAGATAGCTTTAGTAGTAATTGTAGATGCAGTCCTTGTTGTTTGATCTCTAGTAAAACCTCCAAAGTATCAAAGATCTGCAGCAGGGACAGCAAGCAAAATAAAGCCTAGACAGGAGAGACAGTGTGAGGAAGGAAAAGAGAAAAATGCTGAAAACAAACTGGGTGTCCTGATGTATTGTACACATCTTTAAATCTGGCATACTTCAGTGTCAGTTTTTGGGGCATGGCCTGGCAGGAAAATAGGTGTCAGGTAAATTTTCTGAAGTCTTTGGTCACAAAGGGATGGAAACAAGTTCCAAAGGGAGGTAGGTGTGTTAGTCTAGTTCAGCAAAACAAACAAGGGGTCCTGTGGCACTTTTAAAGACTAACAAATTTGTTAATGTTTTTGAAGCAGTTTTAAAAATGAAAAGTGCTTATTTGTTTGAACAAGTTCTTGATTTCTAGACCTAGGATGAGATGCATGTAACCATTCTTTTGAACTTCAGCCAACTATATCCTTAATTTTGAAAAACCTAATATGGTTGATCTTGTGGTCACAGCACAGATTTAGGTGTTTGGAACCCTAGATTTAATTTTAGGTGATGTCACAGACTTTTGTGACCATTGGGCAAATCTCTTATCCTTTATCCTCATCTGTTAAGTGAGGATGATGACTACCTCTCAAGTTTATTGCAAGGTTTTAGTTTATTGTTGTACAAAACAGAGATTCTTTGAAAGGTCCAATGGAAGATCAGTTTCTAGTATTGTGTCTCTGGGTTACCTGAGTCACTTGTCTGTGTACCAGCTTGAATCTGAATCAGTTTTCCAAAATAATAAACCAGATGAATGGGTGGGGCTGGGGAAATTTTTAAGGCACAGATAGCAGTTATGCACCTACTTTTCATTTGTACCTTTGCAATAATTACTTTTTGGGAGTTTGCAAGGTTGCTCTTGATTGTTGGGCCAATTTTCACAAACTCCGACCTAACACTTAAAAAAAACAAAAAAAAAAAACAAAAAAAAACAAAAAAAAACCCCACTGTATGTTGCCAAAACTACAATTATATAGACATCCTTCCCCCATGCAGCTGACAGATGAGTTAGGGAAGAGAGAAGTCTTGTGCTTCTCCTTTAATACTTGCTTCTAAGGTCCAGTCTTGCACAGTGATGCATGTCCTCAGCTTCCTTTGACTTGAGGCCTTTTGACTCAGGTTTAAAGAGGTGTTAAAAGTATTGACATGTTTTATGATGTATTCTAACACTGAATTCAACATGTGCTAAGCTGACCAAATTGCTTCATCAAGTTTTTCAGCATCTTTCAGAATTGGACTTTTGGAGGCTAAATATAGGTAAACTGATTTTTAACCAATAAAAAATGTGAAGTGAGATCTGGAGGTATTCAGGAGAACACTTCAGAATACTTAACTTTCATAAAACGTGCTTAAAACTAAGTTTTTTTTTTTTTTGGCTTCAGTTATCTGAATTAGTGAATCTACCTTTCTTGCACATTTCAGTGAATGAAGTCCAGTTCAGAGAGGATCCCCTGGATCCCCACACTCATTCCAGAGTGTAGCCTGTTTGTTTATTATTTCAAATTTGGATATATTTATCAAGTGGCTTTACTAAGAAACTAGGGTTCTTGTGTGAATCTGGCCATGGAAAAATTTAAACAGGGATCCTGGGATTCTCAACAAGAATTTTTGTACAGATACTCAAAAGTATTTATTTATAAAACCCTTTTATTGCAGTTAGCATAAAAATGATAGAATGAAAACTGAAAGAAAATCAGATGAACAGATGAGTAATACATGGATGACAGTCAAATTCTGTTCTAATACATATGGAAATATGTGGTATGATTTAAACGATTCTTGGATTTATGTTAAACAAGGAGTCCTGTGGCACTTTAAAGACTAAGAAATTTATATATCGCATGAGCTGTTGTGGGAGAAAATCCCACTTCATCAGACACTTTGATTTATGGTATCCCTTGCGTTAATGCACTTCCATCCAATCGGCTGGTTAAGAGAAGTGTCCAATTCCTCAGCTTGAAGGAGCGGGCAGAGAGCTTTATAACACTGAACAGCTATATTTAAGGTATACTTTAAACAGTTAAAAACAAACCAAACCAAACCAAACCAAAAAAAAACTAATACAGTAGCCAGTAGGAGAGGAAAGGATTGGCACCACTGCTGGAACGAAAAGCTGAAGCTCCAAAAGAAAAAAGATGGAAAGCTACCCCTAGCAACAAGGTTGGTCTGTTTATACCTTGTATTGCATAGGTTAGTGTGTGTCCTCTTCCTATACCTAAAATATGGGTTTGTTGTCCCCAAAATTATAGGGGTACATTTATTCTGTAGAGAGGCAGGTTGATGCATATGATTGATTTTTATGTCCTCCTTCCAGAACATTCTGTCTTTCCCTTTATTATGTCTAGGTATGTTTGTGGGTTGTGTGGTGTACTTTTAGATATTTTAGGGCCCAGACTCGATAAGTCCCTTCTTGTTTTGATGTTTGCTGACCACCCCCAGAGCTCATGATCACAACATAGCACCTGGATTTCCACATCACTGCCCAATGCACAAAGAAGTCTGTCTTATGCCAACTTATTTTATGCTAACTTGTGCTCCCAGTGCCGTTAGCTGTCTCATACAGGCCTAGTATTTTTACCCAAGCCTACAAGGTATTGTGTTACAGCTTTTAATATAAAATGTGTATACTATCTTATGAACCTATAATAAGTCTGTAATCTACACTACCATGATAAGTCTGTACACTGCCATGATGATACCTTAAACACAGTGGTTCTCAATCACTGCATCAGGACACATTACTGTGTCACCACACAGTGATAAGCGTGTCATGGAGAGTCAGCGAGTGGTTGGATTTGGCTGGGGAGGGGAGAACTGGTGTGTCTTGTTGGGTCACGATATGCCACCAAGTGTGTCATGACCTGTAAAAGGTTGAGAACCACTCTCTTAAACCTATAAAGAAAAGATGAGTGTAGATAGATACATGCATGCAAGTCAAGCAGAGGTTAGGAGCAGCAAGAGCCACTCCTTGTTTGTGCTTGGCCAGATGGTATTCTTTGATTCTTGTGGCAAATGTATCCATTCCTTTCTTCCTCTTGCCATCTCAATTCTAGTATGTATTCTATACTTAAGTATTTGAGTACCATTGTATTGGCTGTATGCAGATACTCCAAGGGCTTCTGTAAATAGGTTGACAACTTAATACTCAAGAAGTATTTTTAATTTCAACACTTTTTGAAATAGAATTCACAGCACTTCTTTTGCATGAAAAGTTTATTTAATAATTTTATTACACTCTGAGCTATGTGGGTAGATGCCATCTAATGGCCATCTATATTACTGCCTGTGTTTTTGTGTCTGGGATAAGTTTGAATGATCTGCTGCACTAATGAAATGTGGTATCTAAATAGTCTCCTTTCTCAATTCACAAGTATTAAAACAATTAAATGCTATATTGAGAATCTGAAACTTAAAACTGAAGTAGTTTTTTATTTATCTCTTTGTTCTCAGGAGTAAGCGATATCACTCACCTCAAAAAACCATGACTACTGTAAATTGTGTGGACATTTTATACTCAAACTAGTTAAATGTGATGTGGGATTTAAAAAATATCAGCTTTATTTTCAAAGACTGCTGTGGTAAGAGGATGGAGAGGGATAGGTTCTTGTTAGGTAAACATTGTGTCTATAGTCTTTGTTAGCAAAAAAAGAAAAAACAGATGTGTGGCACTGGCATCTTTTGACTAGAATATGAGAGGAACTTGAAGAAATAGTCACTATCAAGTCATTACTTAAGTGCATTGTGAGGATGTCAAATATGAGCTGAAAGTCTGTCTACAAGCTTCCAAACTATCCTAATCCTGGATTTTCTCAGCATATGGTATGAGGCCAAATGGCATTTTAGCAATTCATGCTGTTAGAAATCTCATCTAACTTAGGCTGAGACTCTGGAGTACAACTGTAACAACATCCGAAGCTTAACTTTTTTCTCACCAAAGCTATCTTGTATTAGTCTTTCCTGCTTTGGGTCACTTCATACCTTAATAAAACATCATTTCCTTTCTTTGTTTAAAAACAAAACAAAAAAACCCCTGATTTATATTTTCAGATGCCAAAATTTGAATCTTAGCCACATTTTTTCAGATAAGTGAGCTAACTCTCAGTAGGAAGGGTATCCATTTTTAACAAAAGTATGAAGCACAGCAAATACCTTGGTGAAAGTACATCTGTTATGTAATTCTAATGCATGTAAGAAAACTTCTTACATTTTGAGTGGCTTTTGTCTTTTTGTTGCAATTATTTGTCCTATTTCTACTTACATGGAATATTTATCCCAGTATGGGCCTTAAATGCTTGAAATATTCTGTATTTGCAAAGCTGGATTTTTATAGATTCAGAAAGATGTTGGAGTGTGGGGCGGTGAGAATGAGTGTAAAGCCTACCTATATGTTAGAATTTCCATAGCTGTACACTGAGACTATTTTGATGTAATAGTATAATCTTTAACAGAACACTTACTTTGATGTCCATAGTAGACAAGCCTTGAATAGCGTGTACATTTTATTCAACTAAATGATCTGTATTCAACAGATTGAGAGAATATTTTCAGTGGATACTCTGTTCTGATTGTATTAACAGGATTGCCTTTGATTTCTAAACTAGAAAGTTCCCTTAGACTGTTAACTCAGTTGTGCAAGAACTTTGAAAACCAGGGGTATCCTAGGCCAGTGGTTCCCAAGCTTTCTGGCTTGGATGCCGCAAATATAATTTTTGTATCTCTGAAGTCCTACCAGCCTCCACCAGTAGCTCCTCCTCCTCCCCTTACTGCAGCAAGGGGGAAGAAGTGCAGGGAGATTCTTTGTTCCCTGACTGTAGCAGGGAAATTGCACTTCACCTGTGTTCCTAATCAGTGGCTCATTTCCACAGCCAAGGGGATGGGAGGTTGGTTCTTTCCTCCTCCTGGGTCCTGTAGGCAAGCCACCCCAAGGAAGGGGAGAGGCAGCACCTCTGCTTAACATGCAGAAGGTCCTGGGTTCAATTCCCAGGGGGTTGGACTCGATGATCTCACGAGGTCCCTTCCAGCCCTATGATTGATTGATATCCCAAACAGCCGGTGGGGTGGGGGGTGGGGGGCAGGCTGAACAAGAGGCCAGGCCCTGTGCTTCCCCCACCTCCCCTGGGCCGGCTGTTCCACCCTGGGGAAGGGGAGAGCTGGCCCAGAGGCCAGGTTCTATACTCCCACCCCACTGCCTTCAATGGGAAATAGATGGCAGCTGGGGGGGTCGTGGCAGTGGCACAGGCCCCATGCTGCCCTGATGGAGGCGGAGCAGCTTGAGGCCCGGGGCTGTAAACCCCCCCAACCCAGATGGCTCTGCCTGTGGGGACCCCAGTGCCTGTGCACCCAGGCAGAATGCTTTGGTGTGCTCTCCGCTACAATCAAGGGGAGAAGAGTGCTGATCTCCCATCTCTTTGGCTACAGCAAGGAGCCTGCACCGTCCACACCTTCCACCTGGGTGCTTAGGGGGTGGCTCCTTTCTGCAGCCAGCGGGGGAGAAGCTCTGGGCCACTCCAAACCCCAAAGGCACAGGCTGAGAACCATAGCCCTAAGATGACTAATTTGTTTCTTTTCAAGAAAAATTTGTCACGTGTTGAAATGTGATGGGGCAGGGAAACCAGTCATAAATAATACTGTCCTGTTTAGCAAGAGGCATATGATGTGATGTTGATGTTCACTTCAGCTCCAAAAAATATCTTTCCCCAGATGTAATTGTGAAACTTAGTTATATAAAGGGGATACATTAGTGGTGGTAGAATAGCTTTCTGTATTTATATATAATTTTTAATTTTAAAATTAAACTTTTGCTTCAATTTCAAATTGTTCACTATGTTTATGCATTGGAAAACCATGGGCATTTTACTGGAGAGTCTGACAGGTCTTAAGCTTCCAGAAAAGCAGTGACATTTGAAACATCAATTAAAACATCTACAGAGTCTAACTATTATAATCCATAGCAGATATGGTTAGATATAGTGGACAAACTTTTGCATACCCAGGTTTAGTGCATATTGTATGTAATTTCTAACACACACAGATGTTTCTTTCCACTTTGGTCCAATTTACAAATGGTCAGTTGCTCCAAGTGTCCTTTTCCCTTATTTGTTCAACTATTCTTGTTACAAGTAGCAGTTAGTCTGCTATATCTCAGTGGGAAGGGTTTTGTTTTTGTTTTTTTTTTTTAAATTTTGTGCAGATATTTTCTGCTTATTTTGTGCATTGAAAAGAAGTTTGCATGAGTTTCATTGTTCTTGCTGACTGAGATGCATTTCTTATCTCCTCACATTCATATCTCTCTAATAAGAGGGAGTGCTTATGTCCGTCCCTGCCCCCTCAAAACTCTGTGAGAATGTACAGGAGTTACATACAGAGAGGAGAAAGAAGAGGGCCTTGTGTATGGTGTGGCTCATGAGCCTGCATATTACAGCTTCTAAATATCAGGAAGCAGAAAATTATTTTTCTTATGAAATTAAAAAATGCAGGGCACACAAGCTAAAGGTGTTTACAGTGTTGGCTTTGATTTAAAAGGTTTAATGGGATAGGCATGTGAAGAGGTTCTGTTTATTCTAGTAGAGAGGTAGTTGGTAGCAGGGCATTTTCCATTTACTTTAGAATTTATTTCTAATCTTTGGTCAGCAGGGCAAGTTTTCAGGCTTTGGGGGAGAAAAGGATGCAAGGACATGTAGGCAGAAGCATCTTGAGCTTAAGGCAATTTACTATTTTGGGGTTTAGTTTTTCATATCTGTTTTCTTCTGAAGTTTTAGATTTAGGAACAGGCTTTCTCATTGTTCAAACAGGTGTTTGTTTAGCCAATTTAAAACATCATTAACGGCATACCTCTGGTTCCCAATAACTCCTTCTTTCTCCAAACCCTATTAAGTTCTTGATCCTAAATCTCTGCTTGCAGTCCTTTTTCTCCTCCCCAAAGAAAAGCATGGACATGAGTATAACAGACAATGTACTTGTGCTTTCCATAACATTTTCTTTTTCTTTTCAAGTACAAACCTAGCTTAAAAAGCCTCTTAATCTTGCCGCCTGTGATATTTCTGCCATAGTTAAATATCATGGTTGCTAGTGGTAGACGATTCAGTAGGTGGTTATAACATGGCTCAAACCCTGGTGTGTGTCTGAAATCTCACTGAGGCAATTTTACCATTTCAAGTAGCTAGTTTACATATTCACTGAATGGCTATCACACTGTTTCTGTGGGGTTAATTCACTGTTGTTTATCCATATCTCTGATATTGCTTTATCTGGACAATAAAATTAATTGTGATTGTGTCTAAAACTTTTATCATGGAAATTGACATGTGACATCACTTTGGTATTAGAGGAGAATGCGAAGAAATCTATGCTTTTTTCTACCCCTTTTTGATAATTTGTTAATCCTTTATGCTGGTCACATGTCATGTGCTGACCTGTATGTTTTGATATCCACCTTTTATAGAAGTCCATTAAAATATTGTTTTAGAAATTGGAACTCCTGGAACAAAGTGGTATAAAATATTTGATCTCTTTCTTTAATAGGTAAGTTTAGTTCTACACTCTATGAGACGGGAGGCTGTGACATGTCACTTGTGAACTTTGAGCCAGCTGCAAGAAGATCATCCAATATCTGGTGCGTGTGAAGGCTAGTCAAAAGGTTTTTTTGTCTTATTTCCTGAATAGTTGCAAAAACTTAATAGAAAAGGTAACATTTTAATTCGTTCTAGAAGACGGTGAAGTATAAAAAAAAATGTGATCCTGTGTGTCTCCACTGTTGTGAAATCTGAACAAATTTAGCAGAAAACAGCATTAAGCTGACAAATAGCTTGGGAACTTATTGCTGTGCTAAATAATAATAGATGTACTCGCTCAAAGATTGACAAATCCACTTCCATATAGTCTACAGGAAGCTATTTTTTCCTTGGGGAATTTACATGTCAGTTTCTGTAGAGCATGTGATGATAAATAAAATATAGCGTGTAGTTCTGCAAAATGAACTTCCAGTTGTGAAGTGGATGTAAACTGATACTGCTGTCCATGTACTAGGAAGTTCTCCTGGTGCTAGAAGAAGTTTTCCATCCTCCAAAAAAACCCCACTTTAAATGCAGCAGAATTTCTCTGGGCCTACTATTCCACCCTCAGGGTTGACATACCCTCACTTATGCCCATTCTGTGTTCCATGGAAGTCCCATTGGATCCGTATAGCTATGGATTTAGACACATCACTCCAAATCTCTGCCATGCAAAAGTATGCAGGGACCTCCTGTAGAGCTGAATTTTGACACAAACTTATGTATCCCTTGCATGGGCATGCAGGCCTTGCCCATATGCCTTAAACATTTTAACAGCAATGGTTTTGCTTAGAGAGCCCTGCATAGTTGTAGAGAAAGCAGTGGGATTCAACCCAACAGCATTATGACTTGACCCGATCCAATCGAGGTATTAAGTTTCAGCTTTCCCATTTCTGTATGTGGTGGCTATTTGGATGGTTAAAATTTGTCTACCTTTTGCAAGGCTCCAGACAATTCCTTTTTACCTGCCACAGACCATATACTGAATGTGTTGGCATGGTGTAAAATAAGTCTTCTGACTTCAGAGCTATGGGATGAATTGTCAAAAATAGCTCTCATTTTTTTTTGGACCAGTTGCTGTGTGCAGATTCATCCTGTACTTATGGTTGGTTACTGAATTTTGCAGTTTTACAAAAAAAAACCCCAAAACTATAATCTGATTCTACACCAGCTGAACAATGGACAGCACCATTGAACTGTAGTGAGACCGGAGAATAATTCACATACATGAGACTTTTTGATGAATAAATAGGTGGGCACTTGGAAGACCACCACCACTATGGCCTTATATAAATGACTCGATCCTGTTCAGAAGCCTATTAAATCCAGAAGGGGGGTGCAGGAGATGTTTTTTCCTTCCTATACTCCACCTGTGTGGAGTATTTAACTAGCTATATTGACCATTACCTGCCAGAGCAGTGGCCTGAACCTGCAGTCAACTGCAAACTTCAAAATCAGTATCTAGTGTGTGTTAACTAAAGAGTGCCTTGCATCTTGTCAATTTTAAAAGGGGTAGCTGTGTTAGTCTAGTCCAATGAAAAAACAACAAGGAGTTGTGTGGCATTTTAAGACTAACAGATTTATTTTTTGCATGAGCTTTCGTGGGAGGAGATCTCACTTCCTCAGATGCTTTGAAGATGGGTGAACTTACAGAAATTGTACTGTAAGTTCACCAAGTTCACCCATCTTCAAAGCATCTGAGGAAGTGAGATCTCCTCCCA
>ML681963.1:90661579-90689899 GCA_007922195.1 Podocnemis expansa | reverse complement strand
TGGGAGGAGATCTCACTTCCTCAGATGCTTTGAAGATGGGTGAACTTACAGAAATTGTACTGTAAGTTCACCAAGTTCACCCATCTTCAAAGCATCTGAGGAAGTGAGATCTCCTCCCACGAAAGCTCATGCAAAAAATAAATCTGTTAGTCTTAAAGTGCCACACAACTCCTTGTTGTTTTTTAACTAAAGAAGCCTTTGACAAGTCCTTCTAAATGAGAAGTACAACATTTACAGCAGGCATTTCGCAGGAGTGCTTTGCCATGTTTTACAATCTATAGCAGTGTTTCCCAACCGGTGTGCTGTCAGGCCTGAGCAGATGTGCCACAAAATTTTTTTGAAAAACTACTCAAAGAGCTCTGGATTGGCTCACGGCCTTATGAATATTAATGAGTTCATTTGGAAACTATATAGTGGTGTGCCTCAAATTAATTAAAGGTAGCAAGGTGTGCCACGGCAGAGCAAATGTTGGGAACCACTGATCTATAGTGTAACTTGTCTATGGCTTTTGAGTATAGGCTTTAAAATTAACTCGTCAAGTCCTACAAAAAGATGTACTCTTTGGTTTTTAAACCAAAGACTGCAACTTATTTCACAATTGCTTGCTCTTAGAACGAGGAGCAAGGTTTGATGATCTAAAGTAGCATAGGATGGGGGTAGGCACAAATTAGAAAAAAACTGGATAACCACACTTCTGCTTTATCTGTACAATACCTTGTTAGTTTTGATAACAAAGTGCCTTTATCTTGCATTTTATCTCATGGAGTGGGGAAAAAAGGAAATGTGTTTAAACATGGTATAATTCTGGTGTATCACCATGTTATATTTACATGAATTTAATTGTCTGTGTTCTTGCTATAAATTTAACTTTGCTATGATCACCCAGGGCTTGATGTTGGAATCCACTGAAAGCAATCTAGCCTTGTGGTTAAAGATGAAATGAGAGTGCAAATGATGGGGTGACTTTGTTTCCATATCTGACTAGAGATTGAGAGTAATATTTTCAAAAATACTTGTCATGTTTTCAAGTCTTCTAGTGTTTTGTAAGTGACTTCTAATCAGGGTTAGACTCATAAATTGCTTAGGCATCTTCGTGAGGGTAAAATTTCCAATCCGGAGCAACATGAGGGTTCAGGAGAGATGGAAGAGAGAATTGGAGATAGGAGCAGAAGTGCACCAGATTCTCTTTATCTTTATGAGCTGGAAGGACACACACTCAGATTTTCATTAAAAGATCTCTGTGCTGTTCTTATGAGGGCTAACCAGTTTTTAAAAGGGTGCTCTCAGGCAAGAGGAAATGAGGTGATTCCTTTTCTGACAACTATTGCTAGCCAATTCAGGGATCTGTGGGTTTAAGTGCTAAGTAAGGAAATGGTGATGGGGTGAGGTAGAAGAGGGCATCTTTATTACTGCGAATGTAGCTGATACTGTCACACATGAGCCCTTTTGCCGTTCAGTGTAGGAGTAAGATTTGTCGTCACTCTTCTTGGTTTACATGTGCGGCTTCTTAAAAATCAAATGCGTATTCGTTTAAAATACATTAGTGTGAGGTCTAAGAGAAATTACAAAAATGGATGAAGGATCTTAGGCTAAAAGTTTGGTATTTTGTTTGAGGGGAAAAAAATAAAACTACAAGCATTGTAATAAACTGTGATGGTTTGTTGAAGTCAAATGTAATGTTAATCTAAAGCATTTTCCTTCTTCCTATAGTGACACGGATTCTCATGTATCAAGTTCTACCTCAGTTCGCTTTTATCCACATGATCTAGTAAGTGTTTTTTAATTTGTTTGTATAATAGAGTATGCAAGTAGGCAAAAGGCTGCACATTTTTAGAGCACAGATCCACCATACTTTGTTCCATTTTTGTAAAAAAATTGTTTTTACTAGGTTCAGGTGCAAAGTTCATATTCATTATTCCAGTGCCTTCAGACTTATGCATGTACAAATGCTAATGCTGGATTTTTATGTAGTCATAACTGTGTGAGTATCCTGTTAAAATGGAACTAAGGCTACAATATGATCTTTAGTTTGTATACATTGACCATAGAGCATGTTGGAAGTAGGGGTTCTTCCAACAAATGTCATAACACAGACTAAAAGATTGAAGTATATATTCAGGTAGAGCTCTACTCCTGTGCATGTGTAAGATCTGTAGGAGACAGCAGAGGTGAATTTCTGTCCTGCAGTCCTCAGAACCAGTTCTGACTCTCCTGTTAGGGTATGTTACCCTCTACTGGTATCTAATGCACAAAGCTGAGATCATGTGAAATGACACTTGAGGTCCACATGAATTCACTGACCAGGCAGTATCTGCAAAAAAAATCCTAGTTCCCAGTGTTACTGTGAGAGAGAGAGCTCTGATGTTACTGTCAGCTACCTGTGCACTTCCTTCCATTCCCATGTTATTTGGAGTCTGAGTGACCAGTATTCTGATAACCCACATAACTTATTGTTAAATGATGAAACTTGTTAAACCACTACCAAAAGTAGACAGAAGGTAGAATTTTGATGCTGCACAGGACAAAGCAGGAAGAGGCTTATTTCTGCCTGACCTTTCCTTTTATGGGTGGTGTGGTCTCCACAGCTCAGTCCTGATACCTGTGGGAAGCATTGCGACTTCCCATGGGAGCTTATTTCCAAGAGAGAACTCCTACTGGGTTGCTGGGTGCTAAGTATATATGTAGCACCATTCTCTAGTTCCCTTTCTTATAGCTATGTAACTGGATGGCATGTTTGCTCATTTTAAAACAATCCAGGAAATTCAGAAAAACCCAAACTTTACGCAAGAGTACAGAGCGACATTTTTACCCTCTGCATTTAGCTAGCTGCATGGACTGTTATGATGTGACAGATCTTTTGTAGTAACACTACTTTTAAGAGAGACTCTCAACTTGCAAAAAATGGGGAAAAAAAATTGTGATAAGACTGCATTGTAAATTGAATGCTCTGAATTCTGAAAATTTCTTTTTAAAAAAATGACTAAGAACTGTAAAACTGACTACACACACAGCTTTGAATGTGTGAAGTAGCCATAATGAAAAATAGCACCATTATAGTTTATTTACAGTAATCGCAAATGTAACTATATAGATAGACAATTTTTAGAAAATTTGGCTTTTTTTCAAGCTGTCAATGTCTTTTTCAAGCTAACTTTTTTTTTAAAGCCAAGATGTATTTAAATGCCATCTACAATTCCGTGTTAAAATTTATTTTATAATCTCTGCCACAGAGGTACCCAATCTGTGGCCTGCAGGGGCTTTTGAAGTGATCCAGTGGTTGCAGAGGGGAGCTGCTGCTTAAGAACCCAGGCAGTGTGTGTTGCCACAGGGGTAAAAGACTGTTGTAGGCTCCTTGCTGCAGCCAAAGGGATGAGAGATCAGCACTCTTTTCTCCCTGGGCGTAGGAGGGAGCACACCAAAATGATCTGTTTGGCTCCCTGCAGGAGCCAGAATGGCAGTGATAAGTGTTCCCCTTCCCTGGCTCTGGCAGAGACAAAAGTGCTCTGCCTGTGTTGCTAGGTGCCTGGGGTCCAGTGCTCCTCTCTTTCTTCCTTCATCAGGATCTTCCATCTCCCTGGCTACAGACGGAAGCCATTGCCTAAAGAACCCAAGTGGAGCTCATGTAGCTACAAGGTGCATGCGCTTTCCCTGCCGTAGCCTGGGAAATGGAAGAGTCTCCTTGCTGAACTCCTTCCATCTGACTGCAAGGGTTGGGGAAAGGGACTGTTGATGAAGACTGCTGGCCCTTAAGGATAGTGTGTTAGGAAGAAGAAGAAAAAAACCCACCATCACTATATCCATGGCCCATTGAGCCAAAAAGTTGAGAGCCAATGCTCTACAGCATCATAGGTTGGGAATAAATGGGGCCTCATTAAAATATTGCTTGGCCGTTTCATGGTATTTACACACCTCATTGGGCAAGAGGTTTCATACTACATACTTTATGCTCTTCAGCCATATGCATCTTTGGGCATCAATAGTTCTGTATTCTGTGGTGTTATTGTGCTTTCGAGGAGGAGTTCTGATATTATATGGCAGGAAAGGAAGAGAGAGGAAAGCATGGCCAATCACGAATAATGCTTTGCTAGTGAGGACAAACCTTATTATTTAAAATTTAAATGTATATTAAGTACTCCGGGCATAAGTTTAATCACTGATATGTGAATATGTTGCTTTGTCTCACAAAATCAACCATTGAGTATGGGTTCTCATGCAGAATAGCTGATTATGTGATGTCAATGTATAGTCATTTATCTAAAACCAGGATTAGCTTCTGTCTGGGGCAAGTATTACTTAGTTTACCTGTCTTCCTATTTGGAGTTTCCACCATAAATAGCATAATTGGGTTAGCAGACACTTGCATGTTGCAAAAGTTGGGTGAATACTAGAATACCAAATTATCTTTGCATTCACCTCCACTGGTGCCACTCACATGTTGGTGTGAGGGCAGAGAAAATAAAGTGGAACTTAACTAGGAGTAATTAGTATTTCAAAACCAAAAGGTCTTGATCTTCAAGGATGTTAATAGAAAGTGTAATTATAAATTGAAGGTACTCCTAATGCTTATTTTCTTTTAGCTGTCTCTTCCTCAGATCAGGTTGAACAGGCTGTTAACCATAGACACAGATCTGCTGGAGCAGCAAGACATTGACCTAAGCCCTGACCTTCAGGACCATATGCAACCACAAGAAGCAGCAGCCCAGAAAGTTAAACAGTACTACCGCTTTTGGATCCTACCCAAGCTGTGGATTGGCATTAATTTTGATAGGCTGACCCTTTTGGCTTTGTTTGATAGGTGAGATCCTCATTTACCACCAAACTACTGCTCAAAGGAGGAAAGGTTAAGAACTGAGTACTATACTATATAATACAGAGGGCTGTATCCTTGGCAAGCCTTTTATTGAGCACTGAAAAAAGAAACAGAAAAACATACCTTATAATATTATAAAAATGAATTTCTGTTTTGTCCTCTACCCCTTCATATTAACAAGGAAAATTCCAAATTGTTCATTCTTCTGCGACTCATCTTGTATGGAATCAAGACAGTGATTTCTCTGGGAACTCTTGGAAAACAGAATGAAGGGGATTGCTGTTGCACACTTGGCTGTAAATCCAAGAAAAATGGCTTGTTCAAAGCTACTCCAAGTGATAGATACAAACTGAACTAATACAAGTATGATTCAAGAGGTGAAAGCAATCCCAGAGGGTCCTCTTCTAACAGACAAATTATGTTACTTGATATCACCTGTTGAAATAAAAGTGAGCATAAATCCCCTTGGGGCATGTTCAATGTACTGAAGTTTAAACAGTAATTTCAATTTTTTCTCAGTACAATTGTCTGTGGAATAATAGGTATTTAGGGAGTTATTTCTGTTATTCAGCTCTATCCTGTGGTCTGTTTAGTCCGATTTGAGTGGCTTAGCGTCACTGATTGAGAGAGTAATTTTATCTCGTACACTGCACAGTCCTGTTAAATGCATATAAATATAGCTAAAGTATTTTTTTTAGCTCACTTCTCCTAATGTAAAGAACCCCTGAGCATTCTTTATGGCACTCTAAAACAGGCAGATATTACAGGTCTCCGTTCTAGCGGAGCATTAACTACTTTCTGAAGTCATCAAAACTGCTTCTGAACGGCCCACGGTTTCAAGATGCTCAGTGTCTTCAACCTTCATTAAATTCATGCAGAGGATGGCAAACGGTGTGAGGGAAGAGGGCAAAAGGTTCATTAGTGGTGAGCTGGAGAGCAAGCCAGCCCTTCACTTATCCAGTAATGATGGCCTGGTGACCATAGACCTGGGCCTTGTTCCTCATCCTGAACTTTGCAACCTATAGGACTGGAAAAGAGCGAATATAGTGCCCACCTATAAAAAGGGAAATAGGGATAACCCAGGGAATTATAGACCAGTCAGTTTAACCTCTGTATGAGGAAAAATAATGGAGCAAATGATTAAGGAATCGATTAGCAAACATCTAGAAGAGAATGTGATGTTAAGTGATAGTCAGCATGGATTTGCCAAGAACAAATCATGTCAAACCAACCTGATAGCTTCATATGATGGGGTCACAAGCCTTGTGGATAAAGGTGTGGTGTATCTAGACTTTGGTAAGGATTTTGATATTGTCTTGCATCACCTTATGATTAACAAACTAGGGAAGTACAGCCCGATGGAGCTACTATAAGAGGGGTGGAAATGTGGTTTCATAACTGCTCTCAGAGACTAGTTATCAACAGTTCACAGTCATGCTGGAAGGGCATAATGAGTGGGTTACAGCAGGGATTGGTTCTGGGTCTGGTTCTGTTCAATATTTTCATCAGTGATTTAGATGATGGCGTAGAGAGGACACTTACAAAGTTTGCCAATGATGCCAAGCTGGGAAGGGTTGCAAGTGATTTTAAAGATGGGATTACAATTGAAAATGATTTGGACAACTGGTGAAATGGTCTGAGGTAAACAGAATGAAATTCAATAAAGTCAATTGTAAAGTGCTCCACTTAGAAAAGAACAATCCATTACACATGCAAAATAGGCAATGATTGCCTAGGAAGAAGTGCTGCGGGCAAGGATTTGGGTATCATAGTGGATCATAAGCAAAATATGAGTGAACAGTGTAACACTGTTGCAATAAAAGCAAACACCATTCTGGGATGTATAAACAGGAGAACTGTGAGTAAGACATGAGAAGTAATTCTTGCAATCTGTTCCACCCTGGTTAGGCCTCAGTTGGAGTATTGTGTCCAGTTCTGTTCACTTCATTTCAGGAAAGATATGGACAAATTGGAGAATCACAGCACAGTGGAAGTTTTTTTAAGAGTAGGTTAGACAAGCAAATGTCAGCGATGGTTTGAGAGTATTTGGTCCTGCCATGAGTGCAGGGGACTGGACTCAATGACCTTTCATGGTTCCTTCCAGTTTCCATGGTTCTGTGATTCTATATGCAGGGTCAGAGGGTGATTTAGGTTTAGCTGGGTCAAATTTGAGTGAGTGGTGTTTGTAACACGGTTTACAGGGAGCCGTGGCAGACCAAGTGTGCAGTCATTTGGGACAGGAGTTGCTGCTGCTGGGTGAGGCCAAGTTTGCTCTCCAGCACCTTGTGAAAATTTGTGTTGTACACTATCTTTTGTCAATTGTATAAGATGCTTTAAAAGACATTGGGCATACACCAAGAGTCTTTCACAGTAACAGTCACCACACCCCTATTCCCATCCTCGTCCCAGTTCTCATTTATTTTGGCCACTGAACTCATAGCCGTGTCTTCCAAAGCTTCGCTGACAGACAATATTATAGTTTGCTAATATGTGCTGTGCAAGAGTTCAGGCTGATTTTGCTACCAGCAGCTTTTTCTAAGCCTTTGCTCTAGCTGCTCTCTCCCAACCTCTTCTAAACCTATGCAGTTAGTTTATTTATATATGTGTGTATATAATATACATATATTTTTTGCCCCTGCAGGAATCGTGAGATCCTTGAAAATGTGTTAGCTGTCATCCTAGCTATTTTGGTTGCTTTCCTGGGTTCTGTGCTCCTTATAGAAGGCTTTTTCAAGGATATCTGGGTCTTCCAGTTCTGCCTAGTAATAGCCAGTTGTCAGTACTCACTACTCAAGGTACTGTAGTTTATCTTCATTTTTAATTACAGTTTTGAACACTAGAAATAATCCATTTAGGATTTATCTGACAAACTTTCTTGTTCAAAAGTGTCTGTAAAGGTTGAGTACTTAGGCTACCAGGAACTTTGGAAAGAGCTATATTTAAAATGTCCTGTGTAAAACAAAAATCGCAAATTTGGACTTCTTCTAAAGTTTGGAATAAGGCCACGCAAGTTCACTTCATTGGAGTAGTCCTGTGTATATTTGTTAAACAGGAACAATACAAATCTAATTGCCTCTGCCTATGACATATCTTCACAGTTGTGGTAAGGGGAAGCCATTGAACTGAAGCCACACATCTATAAAAAAAGGAAATGATTGGCAGGGTGTTCTGTTAGGATCATGGACTCTGGAACTTGCTTACTTCTGGTTTGGAGTGGCCTAAGTGGGTTAGCCTTACAGACACATGACAAGGGCCCATCCATTCTCTCTAGCTTCATTTGAGGTAAGTGTTGGTTGAGATGGGAATTGGTGATGTGGGGATTATCTGTAGAGATCTTATATTTATTGATTTGATTATTCAGTGTATTTTTAAAAGATAGGCAAAGAAAGTCAGTGCATCAGTGGATACTTGTGTTGTAATTTATTTAAATAAAAGGGGATTTCCCTCCACAAATGCATATAGATATTTTTTTTTCTTCTGCTCTCCAACAAAGCATTCACCAGATGTCATATTGCCAAGAAGAATGGGCAGAAGTGGTTTGGGTCTCCTCTAGCTGGGAAATTTCATCTATAAAACTTAAAGATAATCTAAATTATATTGCAGGACTAGGGATCAGTGGGGAGGTGGGAAGGGCGTAGAGAGGGCTAATTTTCCAGTTTGGAAGATTCCCAGTGTCTGTTTAGCTATCTATTCATGATTCCAAAAACTGCTTGCTATAAAAAGTTTAAATTGCTTTTGCGCACTAGCTCTTAGTGGGAAATGGGTACAGCCCTGTGTGGGAACAAAATTTGTATTTTCATCAGTCTGCAAAAATGGTCTGCAGATATAAAACATATCTGCAAGTTTGCAGGCCTCTAAAAATACGTCCATAGAAGAAGCTCATTAAAGTTTAACTTCCAAAATAAAAAGTTATTCAGTGACAGCTTTGTTACAGTTGAAAGTTCTGTCTGGTCCCCAGCTGGAGTTTTAAATTTCAGAAGGCATCTAGTGAATATTGACAAAAGATTATAGATTTCTAGTAGCTGAAAGCCAATGTTATGTCTCAGATATAGCAGTTTGGCACATAACCCCCCATCTGGGTAGTCCTCCGTCAGACAACCAATGAATTTGTTGAAACAAACCAATCTATTTGTTGAGACAGTGGCACGTAAAGCCTAACAAATCTATTTATTGAATGAGCTTTCATGGGAGAAGATCCCACTTCGTCAGATGCTTTTAAGATGGGGAAACTTAGAGAATGGGAGGACATAAATGCCAAGGAAGTGTAAGTCATGGGAACAGGTCACACTGTAACAGCAAATCAAAGCAGTTGTTAACATTCAAGCACTGGGGAACAGCATATAAAGGAAGATGGTCAAATAACCTGTTGTAGTGAGAGAAAAATCCAAAGTCCCTATTAATGAAATTTTTGCATGCAAATTAGCGGTAGAGTCAGGATTGTGGTTTGGTTTAGTTTGCTCTATCACAGTTGTCAAGGACTCTTGGAATGGCATAGGTATGTGCCTTGCTGTCACACAAGTGTTGTTCATCAAGTCAAAAATGGCTAAGAACCTTAGAATGGACAGTAACAAACAGTGAAACTAAATGGTGTTTGCACCTGATATCTGAATCAAAAGAGCTCTCGACTATACTTGTAGCTATTTCCACTGCTTTACTCTAATTCAGCAGACATTCTACGCTTCACAGGGATACACAGATAGTGACAGCCACAATCTCATCTGTATAATAATCCTGTAATATCACCTAAAATCAGAGCTGCCACCTAGAATAATGCTGTAAAGATAGTGGACCCCAAAATAACATTTTTCCTTGTTCCATTTTACTTTCAGAGTGTTCAACCAGATTCTTCTTCCCCTCGACATGTAAGTCAGTTTGTATGCCATTTCAGTGCCCTAGTGGATCTAGCACTTCCACCATTGAGGACTGAATCTCTTTGTCTGAATGTTTACTGTGTTGGGGAGGAATGCCACGTCTGGGACAGCAGGCTTTTGTTGCTGTGTTGAACAGAGAGTTTGAATATTTAATTCCAGTTGTGGCTGTCTGTGAGTTGGGCAAGTTACAGCTTCCTTGCTGCAGTTCTTCAGTCTCGAAAACTGTAACTACTTGACTCACAAGTTTATTATGAGGGCTAGTTTAAAATGGAAAGAGTTTAAATTGTTACTGTTGAAGACTAGGTAGGAAAATTGTTTAAGAAAGTATTAGACTGGGGTGACAGAAGTTTATTTTACTTGTGACCTAAACCACCAGTGAAAAACTACATCAGTCAGTTACGCAGAGTATTGTAGGTGGTTCTGTACTGTGTTTTTATTAATGTAGCTAACATTCTAGCTTTTTTAGCAATAGCAAAATCTAGCCTACTCAAAATATTTTCTAATTGGAGATAGATATCTAATTCAAACCTAGAAGATTCTTCATTTGTTAGTTTTTTACAAGAACACTTCGAGTGTAATCCATTTCGTTATCTAAGTAAAGATTATTTAAACAAAAGCAAATCTGGTCTTGGTTTAAAGAGACACTGAACATTAGAGCAGTGTTTCCCATCCAGTGTGCCACAAGGCCTGAGTAGGTGTTTCACAGAATTTTTAGAAAAATTACTGGAAGAGTTCTGGATTGGGTCATGAATATTCATAAGCTCTTTCAAAACTATATGGTGGTGTGCCTCAAAATAGTTAAAGGTGTCAAAGTGCGCCGCGGCAGGGGAAGGCTGGGAACCACTGCATTAGAGCATACATGTCCCTTTCTTTACTGTAGTACGAGACAGTACATTGAAGAGTTTCTATAATGTCTTTGAAAGAGGTTGACAAACTAAGGGAGAAGGCTTTTAGAGAAAAGTGTGGGCAAATTTGGGGTTGTGATTATATTCTTAGAAATATGAAGAGGGCATTTCTATCCAGTAATGAAACAAATCTATCATTTCCAGGGTCATAACCGTATCATAGCCTATAGTAGGCCTGTTTACTTCTGTTTATGCTGCGGTCTTATATGGTTGTTGGATTATGGCAGCAGAAACACATCTACAACAAGGTTCAGGTTGTATGGAATGGCTTTCACCAACCCGTTGCTGCTGCTGTCTGCCAGGGACTTAGTTATAGGTGAGTTACTTTCTGGTACATGAACATGAAATAACCTGGATGATGATATAATCATGGGTTAGATTTTTGTCATTCTACCACAGTGGAAACATTTTAAACTTTTTAATCTCTAAATCTGTGGTCCAGACCTTTGTATCAAACTGTTAGAGTATTACATTGACTCCAGTTCACTTTCCTTTCTTGTGAGAGAGCAACTTAAGGCTTGCTGGTGTCTATTTCAGGGCTTTAAAGTGTGAGAATTTTCCCCTCTCAAACTGCTAGGAATTCAGAATAAGTGTATCATAGCTATTGGATGTGTTTTCCATTATCTATGTACGTATTACTAGAGGGTTAGGAGCCTTAGTTATAAACTGGGACCCCGTTATGCTAAGGGATGTACAAATGTGGAACAAAAGATGGTCCCTTTCATAAGGAAGATACAGACAGATTGGGGAATACAAGTAAATAATGTGACAGTATTGCTCAGTATGATGGGCAATGGTATTTTCTCCAGGCTCTGTTCATTTTGGAGATAGCTTTCAACATACTTTTACCTCTGTCTCTCTACTGTCTAAAAATCTTCTTCTTAATACTTCCTTCCAATATTCTGTTCAGGTAGGCTTGTTTCCACCCGTATAATTTTTGTGTGTGTTAACTGTACTAATAATACCTAAAGAGCATGGATCTGAACCACAAGACCACCAGAATTCATTCATTTCTCGAGAAGTAAGGCCTGTCTGCCAAAGAACACAGATGCAGGACAAGACAAACCTCAGGATTTATTTGGCTTAATTGCATTGTACTGGCATCAGAGAAATGAGAGCTCAACTTGGACATCTGTTACCATTTGGCCAGCATGTGGAACTTGTGCACCTCCTTTGCAGATAGCTTATAAACGCTTTTTGCGCCACAACAGAAACATCTTAAGCTCCTCCTCTTCCACCTTAGTTCAGACTACCTGTACTGAACTATTGCAGCTCCAGTCTCTGACAGACATCTGGAGTGGATTTAAGCTATGTGTAATGTCCAGTCAAATGGTTGACCTCTGTCTTTGGGATTGAGGACTTCTGTGTTTGGGGCAGAGATAGAGGGGGAAGCTAGAACTGAAGCAACAAACTTGCTGTCTTCAGTTTATAAACTTGCTTGTCAGTGTCAGTATGGTTCTTCTGACTGTTCAAAACTACAGTGGCACAATAAAAACCAGTATAAAATTTTGACCCCATTGAGCTAAGTGAGGCCAGAGGAGTTCTCCAAGTGATCTGATAGAGGTATGAGAACCTTAATTCTAGTGAATGAGAAATGTACATGTTTTTATAACTGAAGAACCTTTTCTCTGATCTTTATTATGTAAAATTGAAAAGCTTGTGATTAAACAAGTTCAAACTGGCTCACTGTGATTACATTGCTGGTTAGCAGAGATGCACTTTACCTTCGAATGTTAAAATGTCATGACTAATTTAGGCTGGAAATAGAAGGTAAAGTGAAGTCTGATATAACTGGAATCTGTCAGAAGGTGCATATAGTGTAGCTATAAAAATGTTGTATTTCCTTGTTTGAATATATCACAGCTCAAAGAAACTGAGTACTGCATGTGCACTTTTTTCCACCTATCTTTCTTTCCATAGTGTTTACGCTGTGTTTCCCTATAGTATTCTTCATTGGTCTCCTGCCTCAGGTGAATACATTTGTGATGTACCTCTGTGAACAGCTGGATATTCATGTCTTTGGTGGCAATGGTGAGTGCAGCTTTTTTTCAAAGATAGAGAAGTATTAAATGTATCAGGCAACTGCCGAAACTTTCCAAATCAGATTAACAACATAACTTAGTCTATTTATTAACATGATTTCTAGGTCTAGGCTTAAATGCAGAACCTATTACTCAAATTCATGTGGCACAGTTCTGTAACAAAGCAAATCCTTTTACAGTGCGAATATAAGTTGTAGTTTTTTGGTTTTTTTTAAAATTGTAAATATAAGTAAAATAATCCCTCAGGGATGATTTTACTGTAAGAGATGTGTCACAAAGCTTATTGTTTCAAAAAATTATGAACTAACCAACTTGTAGAAAATTCAGTTCTGGATCACGGGAGAAGAGGAAAACTGTTGAATACTTCTTTTTAAAAACCTACAAGTAAGAGACTTTAACCTAAGGCAACAGGAACAGAAAAATGGTGCATTTGTAAAAAAAAAAAAAATTATTCCTTCAATTGTTGTACTTGGTACCTAGATACTATGGCAAAAAGAACATTAAGAAGGCCTAAGATATGTAGAACTGCAGCATGTTTACATCCAGTTTGTCAGTGTGTGTTTTGTTCTCACTTAAAGGCAGGTGAAAGAGTACTTATATTCAAACACTTTTCTTCCCCATCTTCTCTGTCTGTTACTTGGCGCTTGCTTACTGCTTCTCCCTCACTTACCCACTTAAGTTTGCCACTCTTATCCATAGCCACCCTTCAGTCTGACCAGGACCAAACTTGCTTTAAAATTCATCAACATATCTGCTTAATTAGCTTGTGCCTTAACTGTTTAGCATTGCTGAGGGTGTGTCTAGACCGGGAATCAGCAACGCAGGCTCAGTGAGCCACCTTTGGCTCGCTGAGCATCCCCTTCTCGTTCCCTGGCAGTCTCCTCCAGGGAGCCAGGTGTGCTTTGGGGACTCCCAGCTTGCGTCCCTGCCCCCCACCACAACGGCATGAGCTGGAGCCAGCTGGAGTGGGGGAAGGGGGCACAGGTGGCCCCGCTGGTGGGGAGGAGCAGAGGGGCCCCACCTGCCAGTCAGCCCTCCTTCTCAGGAGCAGCCGGGGGAGAGCTGAGGCTTGCGGAGGCAGGGCCCTGGAACGGCCCGTCTGTGGAGTTTGGGCCACTTTGACTCCGCCACTCCAGGCCTGAACAAGCCAGATTCAGGGCCTGGGAAGCAAAGTGGCCTCCATTGAGGCCTGGAGTGGCCAGGTCGAAGTGGCCTGAACTCCGTGGAAGGGCTGTTCCAGGGCCCCACCTCCGCAAGCCGCAGCTCCATTGCTGGCTGCTCCTGGGAAGGAGGGCTGGCTGATAAGCGGGGCAGCCTTACTCTGCCCTGCCAGTATAGGAAGGGAGGGAGTGAGCGTGCGTTACCTGTGCACCCCTCCCACGCCAGTGCTAGGGGCCACAGCCGCTGGGCTGGATCCCACACATGCAGTTGTGGGAAGGGGAAGCAGGGATAGCTCTTCTCCCCTGCCCGGTTGCTGACCCCGTGGTCTAGACTGACAGTGGCAAAATCGCTGCCGTCAGCATGATCTTCCATGCATGATTTACAGCGAGTATGAACTTACTGCCGCACTCCAGAAGTCGTCATAGGAACCCCTGCCCCCTACCAGGAGTCGCTGAAAGCCCACCACAAGCCATTTGAAGTCAGCTTCCCCCTGGTGTGTCTTGGCAGCTTAGAAAGTCACCAGCAGATACTCAAGGTATTTTATGTGCCTTGCGTATCTGCCATCAGCTGCCACCGAAAATCATGGTAAGTGTAAACTAGGGATGAGATGATAAGAAGAAAGCTCTTGGGTAAGTTTTATATAGCAGGGGTAGGCAACATCTGGCATGTGTGCTGACAGTGGCATGAGAGTCCATTCTGAGCGGCATGTGGCATCCTCTGCAATGCCACTGAAAGCCACTCTGGGCAGCCGGGGCATGGAAGGTCCCCTCCATGGACATGTTCCAGGCATTGTGTGGAAAGATGATGTCTGGCATGGCTTCTCCCCATGGTATGCAGTTGCCAAGGAGCCACTGTGGGTAGCTTCTTTACTCAGCATGCCTGGGGACCCACAAGATGAGCCACTGCAGACAGCTTCTTTCCACAAGTGGCTCCTTTCAGTGGCATGCGAGGGAAGGGCCTCCTTCCCTGCCACCCAACCTCAAGCCATGGCTGCCCCCAAATCTTCGGGCAGCCACCACTTTTCTTTCTGTGGCAGAAGCCACTGGCAGTGGCTGACAGTCAAGGAGGAGGGGTTGGCAAAGATTGCTGACCCCTGTTGTACAGACTGTATGCTCCTCAAAGCAAGGGAATGTGAAAGAGTAGGAGTGTACCCAAAAGCATTTCGTTGACTAATTTTAGTTGTGGGGGGAGATAAACATCTTTATTGTACCTGTATCTGTAAGGATTTGTGAGCACAGTTTTAAATATTGGGTACAGGTTTAAATTAGTACCTCTTCCTGATGCATCCTTTTGTTCTCAGATTCCTGAGCAGATGCTTTCACTCGTGTAGCAGTGCTGACTTGCACTAACTTTCACTAGGGTTTGAAAAACATCTCTCATCCAATTAATTACTATGCTCACCTATGGTGTTACCTAAACCTTTACCCCAAAACGTATGCATTTATTACCAACTGTCCACCTTTGCCTTTCAAAAACTTTTTTTGCTAGGAATATTAATTAACAAAAACCAAAATAGTACAAGAGAACAGATTAGAAGAGTTGGTAGCACTATCAAGTGTGCAAGGCTCTGAATTTAACAGATGGCCCCAAGCTTCTTAATCTACATTTTCTTTATAAAGGGTAAAATATTCTCTGGTTTATTGCTGAGAACTAAGAAGACTGATAACGTAGGGCTGATAGTGTTAGCTTTTGTGTCTTATTGCAGTAGTAGTTGACTGTTCCAAGGCAGTGGTGTTGAATAAATGGTAAACATGTTATTTGTGCTCATTTATAAAAATAACATTTGTTGGGAGAGACCGCCTATATTTTGAAGCGGGAATGGGTAAAACAGTTTGAGCATCTGCTAGGGTATTGAAAAGAATGAATTGTTGCACTTTTTATAGTTTTCATTTGGATAAATTTTAAGTGTTACATTCAGACCTAAATGTCTTCAAGTTTGGCTGATCCTTTTTTTTTTTTTTTTTTTTTTTTTTCCACCCCTTTCCATCCCTTTACTTTTAGCCACTACAAGCCTGCTTGCAGCCCTTTACAGTTTCATCTGTAGTATTGTGGCAGTAGCATTATTATATGGATTGTGTTATGGCGCCCTGAAGGTGAGCAGCACAGTGATAGAATATAAATAAATATTTAGAGTTCAATTCTTCACTGCCTTTTTCTTTTGTTTGGTTACTTATATTTGTGAAAAGTGAATGTAAAATGTTGGCATACTGATTCAAGAAGGTTTTCTACCTTGCTATACGTTTAACTTCATACGATCATGTAGCTGTCTCAATATGAACTTTTTTGTTCAGTGTAGCTTTCCCCATATCTCTTATATTTATTTTGTGTGCTTATTTTGATGAGAGGCACATAACAGCTGGTCAGTTACTTGCATTGTCTTGTCACATTGCTGTTTTTCCTGATTTACCCAAACGACCAATTTTGAAAACTTGCACCCAGTACTGCAAATTAGAAATAAAATAAATTTTTTACATTATTGCTAACTTTGAAAAGAAACCCGGAATAGTTTGTTCTGCCAAAGTGGTCAAGGTATTTATATGGGAGAGGGATGAGAGGCAGCTGACAAGTACAGAGGAACAATGAAAAATGTATACTTGCTCAAAGCACAATTTTACTCTGAAAAGTAACTCTATAAAAATGACACAATTGGTTCCATGGTTTTATATAACATGGCATTGGTTTCTAGGTCAAATGTGCTCAGTTTGTAAGTAAAATAATTTTTTTCCTGTCAGTCCTACAAGCTCAGGCTGAGCTCTCAGGGTCAATTGAGCATCTTTCCATTATCATAGCTAATGAAGGATTCACTAGCCAATTTTTGCCCTTGGTGTCATGTAGCTTTGTGTTTTTGCACAAGTGTAACTGATTAGGTTTTAGTAAACAAATCTGTTGATATATGAGTGAGAACAAATTTTTGGTAAATCAGTCTGATCCCTGCAGATCCAGCATAATAGGAATGAAAGAGTAAATATTGCTCCCACCCATCTAAAGCACACATAGTTGGTTTTTTTCATCAATGTCCAAATTTTGGTCATGGTATACTAAAGGTCCAGATACCAGAGAAAATAATAAGATATTAGCCTCCATTCAAAAGCGTATGGTGGTCTGAATTTGGCTTGTGGTCTGGCTATTGTCTACCCTGATCTAAAGTCAGTAAACATTACAAAAGGATTAGTTCTAATGAATAAGAAGCTGATGCTTTCTTATTGTCAATTTTCAGAATAAAACTGCAATTTAAATAATTTTTGCAAGGGATTATGATCACAGAGAACACAGTAAATAGTATGTAGACTACGTGGAAACTATTGAACATTTAGTTACATAGGCAAATTATATATGACTTTATGGTGCTTGTTGAAATAAACCCCAAATAATAAAACTATTAAAACCAAAATGAATATCCTTTGCAAATTACTTTGGAACCAATGTGATCAGCATTGTAAACAAGAGCATCAATTTAAGATGGTGTTCCTGTGTTTTTTGCCATTTATATATGCTGGCTGTAGGCAGACTAGAAGTGAGTATGTAGATACTTATGAAATCAAAAATGAATTATGCAAATAAATTGTATGAACATGAACATTCTTATCTTAGGCTTGATCTGGCTAGTGCTCTGAGGGTGTGAACAATATTGTTAATAAGAGTTTTCCATTGACTTGAACAGGAGCAGGTTCAGGCCTCTATGTAATGGGATTAAAAATTGGTATAAGGCTTTAATTTACAAAAAGTATAACTGAACATCTTAAAAAGTACTTTTTATTTTTAAAAGCACATGACTTTTAAAGTTCACTTTGCATTTTTCTTATAACTTTGTAAATTTTTCTGATGTGATACTAATTTTCATGTATTCTTGTCTTTCTGTTTTAAAAGTTATTTCTTCTGTCCCTAGGATTCTTGGGATGGCCAGCATATTCCAGTCCTCTTTTCAATATTCTGTGGTTTGTTAGTAGCGATATCCTATCATCTCAGCAGACAAAGTAGTGATCCTTCTGTACTTTTGTAAGTGTCTGACTTTATATCTGTCCTCAGGACAAGTTTAAAGGAGATCCCTTTTGAAAATTAGTAGAAACCGTGGAGTCCACTGACACTGATGTTGGCCCAGTCCTGTGGAAAACAAAATGGAGGGAGGAGTGATGGTCCGGTAATTAGATTGGTAGCTAGGAACTCTCAAATACTGAATTCAGTTCCCTGTGCTGCCATGATATGACAATAGGCAAGTCTCTTTTTAACTGTCTGAATTCCCCTGGTATGCAATAGGGATAATTGTATTTACCTGCCTGCCAGAGATGTTGCAAACATATATACGTGAAAAGTTGTTAGTCACTTAGATTGCTATTGATTAATGTGGCCATATTAAGTTTTATTACTAAACGCCTATTAATAGTTTGACTGCTCAGGGACTGAGGGAGTGTGGATAGTTTTGTTAGAGCTTTAATTAGGACTAAGGAATTCTTGGCTTCCTATTTTATATATGGACCTAGGTGTTACTTTTTTTTAGGTTTTCTTATTGTAAAATCTGATTAGATTTTATTGAGCTTTTCACTTTAGTAAAAGAGAGATAAGGCAAATGGCTAGGATTACCTTTTTATATCTCCTTGAGATTTCTGAATCCATTTAAGTAAGCTGAGCTGTGCAAGATAGATTAGGATTGGTTATAATGTATTAATTTGTAATAGGCCCAATTAATGTTGCGTCTTCTAAACCCTCCCAAACCAGTATCTTTATCTCAGTGAATTCTTGCTTTGTATCTTTTTAGCTCTTTAGTACAATCAAAATTTTTTCCTAATTCTGAAGACAAAAACCCAGAGGATCCCCTGTCTGAAGTCAAAGATCCGCTACCTGAGAAGCTTAGAAATTCAGTGGTAAGTAGGTTGGCTTTTTATAGAATGCAACCCAGGCATATATAGAATCATAGCCAATACAGCAGTGGTTTTCAACCAGGGAGAACTGTCCAAGTGTGCCATGAAATTTTGTACATAGGTAATGAAAATCTATGTAAAACAAACATTATTTCATCTTAAACAATATTTTATCCAACCAGAATTACAGCACATAACTTGTGAATTAAAAGTGAGGTATCAGTCTTTCGATTCTAAACATAGGTGGCAAAAAGGCAAAATTGAGGTGATGTCTATTTTTTTTTTTTCTGGTGGATTTGAAACATTAATGCATTTGATCCTTCTTTAGCTTGTTACATGCATTATGTTGTGAACCACTACACTAAGACTGTAACCGTAGTAAATGTGATGTCTATGAGCAATCTATTCAGAAAAGTGGGTGTGCCACGGAATTGTTTGTATTGCTGAAGTGTGCCATGCTACTGAAAAAGTTGGGAACCAATGCAATAGACCAGGCGTGGCCAAACTGTGGCCCTGGAGCCATATGTGGCTCTTGAATGAAAAATTTTGGCTCCCAGAAGAACATCAGCAAATCAGTTTAGGAAAGCAGCCCTAGCCTAGGAGTTCAGGAGGGGGTCGAGACAGTGGAGAGAAGTGTGGTATGGTTGGGGATGGCGGGAAGAAGTGTGGCATAGTTGGGATTTTAAAAAACTCACCACTTACCTGCAGTCTTCTACATCAAGCAGCAGCTAAGTTTTTACTGTATGGGCTTAATTTTCATGGTAAGCTTAAGTAATTATTAGAATCTGACATTAGTAGGATCAGTGTGTCCTCTTTTTACGATAAAATTAAAGTGCAATGAATTTTAAACTTAGTAATTTTGGAATAGGTAAAAGTATATGGCTATATGTCTCAGTGTGGCTCTCGAAGGTTTAATACTCAACTTGTGTGGCTCTTGAGTTCCATAAGTTTGGCCACCTCTGCAATAGTCTATGTGATATTTTGGCTTAGAGTTTGTTAGCATCAGTTATTCTGGAGTCTAAGGCTGCGACTTTCAAAGCAGCCTCAGGGAGTAAGGCACTAAAGTGTCAACTTTCATTTGACTTGAAGAATTTTAGGTACTTAAATAACACAGTGCAAAATAATTCATTAAGGACTGAGTTAATGCTAATGGGTATTTGACTCAAAGTTTTACATTCAGAAGACCAAGTGCATCTACCCTTAGAATGCATCTCCACTTTGAATATGAAATGCTGGGTGTGTTGCCTCATTGACCATGTGTATTGAAATGACATTATCATTCTCTATACACCCAATTAAAAATACACTGCCTTCAGAAAAAGTTTCTTTCCCTTGGAAATACAGTATAAACTATTTTTAAAAAAAAAATACAGTTAGGAAAGTCAGGATCCCCAAATGTTAGACCAGTGAAGAATAATTGGTATTTTGTAACTTGTGTTTATAATTTAATATGTACTTAAACAGAGTGATATCTGTTATGTGTATGAAGGTTCAAGTGAAAAAGACCAAAAGATGTTAACTCAGTGTTTTTGAATAACCAAGAGCTGTGGGTAGCCTAGCTCACAGATTAAAACTAAGGGAAGTTGATGGGTTTCTAATGAAAAATGAGTTGATTCTAATAGTAGCGGGGACTTGCTCCATTGACTTGATTTTATCATCACATGCTTTGGATACCTGGAGGAAACCCATTGTAGATTCTTGTGCAAATAACAGTGTATGGTTATTGCCCTGGTTCACATGAGCAAGCAGTAAGTGAGAAACTTCAGCTTAATCTATTTAATTTATCCAGGAAAAGAGTAATCATTTTCTAAAAGTACCTGTATTGAGAGAAGATTTTCTGATAATGTGGGGCTTGTTAATCTAGCAGATGAAGGCGTAACAAGATCAATGGTTGCAAGCTGAAGCTAGAAAATTCAGAAAAGAAATAAGATGTGTGGGGAGGGAGAGTTAGATTATTTTTAACAGCCAGAGTATTTAGCCATTGGAAAATTCACCTAAGAATATGATGGATTCTTTCATCTGAAATGTATAAAACATGATTATTATTGTATATCATCACGTATAAGCCGAGAATTTTGTGCCTGAAAATTGGCTTCGAAACAGGCACTTGGCTTATAGTTGGGAGAATAGGGTAGACAGACCTAGCCAGCCATTTCCCTGACGATGCGGCAGGGCAGAGCCCCAGTGTTGCCTGGCGGCCATCTTGGGCAGTCAGCCAGGGCTGGGGCTGGAGGAAGGAAGGGACCCCGGCGTCTGGAGCGGCCAAGTAAGGGGGCCTTGGGGGGTGTGTTGGGTTGGACTTTGAGGGGGGAATTCAGGGAGGCCAAGGAAGCGGTGGCAGGGACTGGAGGTTGGGGAGGGGGTCAGGGAGTTGGAGAAAATGATGAGATGGCCAGGAGGGTTTGGGGGGATTCAGGGAGGCCAGGGAAGGAGTGGCGGGGTTTGGGCATGGTGGGGGTTGGGGAGTCTGGGAAAAGCAGCAGGAGGATCCAGGGTTTTTGGGGAGCCCAGGGAAGCAGCAACAGGGACCGGGGATTGGGGGGCCTGGCAGGTCTGGAAGAGCGGCAGCAGGGGTTGGGGGGTGAGGGGGAAAGGGGTGGAAAGGGTGTTGGGGAACAGGGGAGCAACAGCAGAGAACTGAGAAGGGAGCGGGGGGGCAGCAGTGACAAGCCAGCGGGGCAGCAGTGGGGAAGGGGCGGAGCAGTGGGGGCAGGGGAAAATCAGCAGCAGAGATTTGATGGTTAGGGAAGCTGTTGGGAGCCCCAGGGGAGGCCAGCAGCAGCAGCAGCACTGGGTGGTGAGGTTAGCAGCCAGGGCCAGAAGGGGGTGGTGGTCTTGGCTTATTCACAGGGCACCCATTTTTTGCTCCTTTTTGGGCTCAAAATTGGGGGATCAGCTTATGCCCGGATTGGCTTATACCCAAGTATATACAGTGTGTATCTTTTTAAGAGAGACTCTTATCATCTAGCACAAAAAGAAGTGACAGTCTTGATGCAGGGATTACTGAATGAGATTCCTTGGCCTGTGTTATGTAGAATATCAGACTAGACTGCAGTGTTTCCATCTGGTATTTAAAAAATCATTAATTCAGTTGCATACATTGAGGCAGTAGACTCAGACTCTGAAAGGAAAGCCTGTCAGGAATGAATGAGTATTTTGTACATTACCTTCTCAGGTATGGCAATGATTAAATGTTTTCAGTTGAGTATTATGGACAAATGCACTTGGTCAAGACCAGGTGAGTGAGGGTTATCCTACATGCAGTGGTGCTTGCTGCAGTCATCTATTAGGAGGTGGGAATTTTCTTTTTAAAGCACTTACCTAACTGCTACTGCTGTCAGATCAGAAAAGGAAGTTCAGTTGACTTCAGACGAAGCAGATTAAACTATTTTGTGTTTATTCCATAGAATGAACGTTTGCAGTCTGATCTGATAGTGTGCCTCGTCATTGGTGTACTCTATTTTGCAATTCATGTCAGTACTGTATTCACAGTTTTGCAGGTAAGATAATGGATTATGCATCACAATTCCTAATATACCTGTGCTATTTCCATTCTTGTAGGTACCTTTTTACTAATGCTAGTACTTTTATTATGGTAGTGCCCAGTGGTCCCATTTTTTGCTTGTGGTGTGACTTACACTAGGAACTATTCAAACATATAATGTAACTTATACCTGCCCTTAAAGACCATTTTAAAACTGAGTTTTTTGTTTTGTGTCCCCAGAATTGCTCTTCCCTTTTTTCCTTCCTTGACTGTACATATGATTTTCTGCTTAGGTGCTCCACTCTTTTTGGATAAAGTGCTCTTTTACTGAACCCGCACCACAGAAATATCTTCAGGTTCGTTCTAGAGGAAGAAGAAACTATAGAGACCAAAGGTTAAAAAGGTCTCCTCCCTCAGGGACAGAGGGCAGGGGTCCACCATTGTCTAGGAACAATAAGTGCACGTAATATGTACCTCCTATGTGGGAAAGTGGGGGGAGGAGAAAGAGATGATCCTTTGTAGGATATCAAAGGGGTAGGAGACCGTTCCTTATTGTTCATTGCTACGTTTCCACAGATCAGCCTTATTATCATTAGCACATACTTCAAAATAACCTTAAAAATTTTCACTTCAACATGTGACAACATCAGATCTTGCAACAGGATTTTTGTGGGTGAAGGAGTCTGTTTGAGCAGGTCCAGGGGTACAGTTTGCCATTTACACATCAACGTGGCCGCTGGAGAAACCTTCCTAAAACAACTTGGAGAAAATGACCAAATTACTAAAACAAATAACCATGGGGCAGTTTGTTACACAAATGCCACACACTTGATTTTTGGCTGCCAGGAAGAACTGAAATGTCTGAATCATAGGGTTGGAAGGGACCTCATAGGTCATCTAGTCCAACCCCCTGCCAGAGGCAGGACCACTCCCACTAAATCATCCCAATCATGGTTTTGTCCAGCCGGGCCTTAAACAAAAAGATGGAGACTCCACCACCTCCCTAGGCAGCTCATTCCAATGCTGCACCACTTGCCTAGTAAAATAGTTTTTTCTAATATCCAGCCTCGACCTCCCTAACTATAACTTGAGACCATTGATCCTCGTTCTATCCTCCATTGCTACTGAGAATAGTCGAGCTCCATCTTCCTTGGAGCACCCCTTCAAGTAGTTTGAAGGTTGCTATCAAATCCACCCCTCAGTCTTCTCTTCTGCAGATTAAATAAGCGTAATGCTTTCAGTCTTTCCTCATAGGGCTTGTGCTCCAGCCCTTTAATCATTTTGGTTGCCCTCCTCTGAACACTCTCTAGCATGTCCCTGTCCTTTTTGTAGTGGGGAGCCCAAAACTGAACACAGTATTCTAGATGTGGCCTCACCAGTGCAGAATAGAAGGGAATGATCACATCCCTTGATCTGCTGGTAACACTTCTTTTGATGCAGCCCAGTAGGCCATTGGCCTTTTTGGCTGCAAGAGCGCACTGCTGACTCATATCTAGCTTCCCATCCACCATGACCCCACAGGTCCTTTTCTACACTGCTGCTACTTAGCTGAATGTTCCCCAGCCTGTAGCAGTGCATGGGGTTTTTCCGTCCCAAGTGCAGGATTTTACACTTGTCCTTACTGAACCTCATAAGATTTCTATTGGCCCACTGTTCCAATTTATCTAGGTCTCCCTGAATCCTGTGCTTTCCCTCCAACATATCTACTGTTCCACCCAGCTTGGTGTCATCCGCAAACTTACTGAGAGTGCAGTCTATTCCATCATCCAGATCATTGATGAAAATGTTGAACAGAACCAGCCCCAGGACTGACCCCCTGGGGCACCCCACTCGTGACTGGTTGCCAGCTAGACATGGATCCATTGATTCCTACGCACTGAAACCGTTGATCTAGCCAGTTTTCTAACCACCTTATAGTCCACCTGTCCAACCCATTCTTCCTTAATTTGCCAGTGAGAATGCTGTGGGAAACTGTATCAAAAGCCTTGCTAAAATCAAGGTATATCACATCAGCGGTTCTTCCTGCATCCAGAAAACCAGTCATCTGATCATAGAAGGAGATGAGATTGGTCAGGCATGATTTACCCTTGGTAAACCCATGCTGACTGTTCCTGATCACTTTATTTTCCTCTAAGTGTTTGAGGATGGCTTCTTTGAGAACCTGCTCCATAATTTTTCCAGGGGTTGAGGTGAGGCTGACTGGTCTGTAATTCCCTGGATCCTCCTTTTTCCCTTTTTTGAAAATAGGTACTATATTTGCTTTTTTCCAATCCTCTGGCGCCTCCCCCGTTCTCTGAGTTTTGAAAGATAATGGACAGCGGTGCTGCTATCTCATTGGCCAATTCCCTTAGCACCCGTGGATGCAGTTTGTCCGGCCCCATGGACTTGTGCACATGCAGCTTCTTTAAACATTCCCTAACCTGACCTTCTGTCACCAAGGACCTCTCTCCAGTCTGCCATACCCATGGTAGTGGGCTGAGAGCTGACCCTGCCTGTGAAAACTGAAGCAAAAAAAGCATTGAGCAGTTCAGCTTTTCCCTCATCCTCTGTCACGAGGATGCCTGCCCCATTCAGCAAGGGACCTACACCATCCCTGATTCTCTTCTTGTTATTAACATACTTGTAGAACCCCTTCTTATTATCCCTTACATCCCTCGCTAGCCTCAACTCCATTTGTCCTTTGGCCTTTCTGATTTTATCCCTGCAGTCCCTAGCAATATCTTTATATGCCTCCTTGGTCATCTGACCAAGCTTCCACTTCCTGTAAGCTTCCTTTTTATGTTTAAGCTCAGAGCAGAGTTCTCTGCTAAGCCATTCTGGCTGCCTCGCATGTTTGGTGTTCTTTCTCCTGACTGGAATGGCAACTTCCTGTACCCTTAGCAGGGTTTCTTTAAAATATAACCAACTCTCTTGGACTCCTTTCCCCTTCAGATTAGCTTCCCAAGGGATCCTGCCCATCAGTTCCCTGAGGGAGCCAAAATCTGCTTTTTTGAAGTCCAGGGTTTGTGTTTTTGCTTCTTTCCTTCCTTCCTTTAACCAGCATCCTGAACTCAACCATGTCATGGTCACAACTGCGTAGCTTGCCATTTACCTCTACCTCCCTGATCAACTCTTCCTTGTTTGTGAGCAGCAGGTCAAGAGATGCAAGGCCCCTAGTTGGTTCCTCCAGCATTTGTACCAGAAAGTTGTCCCCAACACACTCTAAAAATTTCCTGGATTGCCCATGCACTGCTGTATTGGCCTCCCAGCAGATGTCAGGATAATTGGAGTCCCCCATCAGCACCAGGGCTTGTGATCTAGAAGTTTCTGCTAGTTGTCCATAGAACACCTCATCCACCTCCTGCTTCAGGTCTGGTGGTCTATAGTAGACACCCACCACAACATCCCTCTTGTTGCTTTCCCCTCTCAATGTAACCCACAGACTTTCTACTGGCACGCTTCCACTTCCATAATGGAGCTCTGAGCAGTCATAGAGCTCTTTTACATATAGTGCTACTCCTCCCCCTCTTCTTCCCTGCCTGTTTTTCCTGAACAGTTTATACCTATCCATGGCAGAGCTCCAGTCATGCAGACTATCCCACCATGTCTCTGTTATTCCAATGATATCATAGTTCCTTGTCTGCATTAGTACTACCAATTCTTCCTTCTTATTTCCCAGGCTCCTCGCATTAGTGTATAGGCACCTAAGATACCCGGCCAATTTCCCTACTTTGTCATTTTGATTTTCAATTCTATTACATATACCTCCTTGCATTTTTTCTAGGAGTTGTCCTCCCCCACTCTCCTCACGTATTGGGTCTTCAGTGGAACATTTAAGACAATTATTTGATTCCCCCCATGTTCCAGCTACCTTCTCTTTTATTCCTGTTGTTACACTACCAGCAACCCCCAAGTTCCATCCGTTTCCCCAGATCTCCCATATTCTCGCTTACCCATGGGCTTTGGTCTCCTTCCCCCTTTGAACCTAGTTTAAAGCCCTCCTCACTAGGTCAGCCAGTCTGTGCCCAAATATGCTCTTCCCCTTCCTGGACAGATGAAGGCCATCTCTGCCTATCAGTTGTCCTTCCTGAAACAGTACTCCATGGTCAAGGAAGCCAAATCCCTCCTGACCACACCATCTGGTATTTGTTTGTCCAGCATCACTGTTCCAAGAAGTTTAAAAAAAAAAAAAAAAGGGGGGGGGGGGGAAGAAATGGGATAAATTCTGGAAGGGTTCCAGTGTTCTATTACTCTCTCTAAAAACAAAAATGGAGAGGTTCTTTAAGAGTTTGTGTTGGTTTATTTTTAAAACTAAACATTTTCAGATATAGGATCCACACTAATTTTTGCCAAGGCAGACAGCTCTTCCTGGGAAAGCCCAAACTCCACCAACTCTCATGAATGCATTTTCCATCCTCATGTGAGAGAGTTGGTTATTTGCTGTTGAGTTAGCTATATAGTTTATTGTCTTCATGTTTATTGTAAATGGCCAGAGATGTCAGAAATTTAGAAAGGAGCTCCTAGACACAGGGACTCGTATGAAAAGAATTTAAAGTTTGTGAATTCACAGCCATTTTGCTACTCATAAAAATTATTCATAACAGCAAAATAGCTGTGGTAGCAGACACTGCTGTATGTAAAATGCATATCAGTGTCTCTGAAGTTACTGTATTTAGGTACAGTGAGTGCATAAAATTCTTCAACATGAAGGCACACACATAAATAGAGGCATTACATATTGCTGTATGTAAAGGGTGTGCTGTAGGAAGAAGTGGTGGTCAACTCTTCCTGAAGAAAAATCTTTAAATATGATCAGAATGAGGATCAATCTCTTATGTGCTTGCACCTCCTTTTTATCTAGCAGGTAAAAGGCTCCATCAAATGTAGACTTTCAAGGGTAACAGTTTTACCATTTTAGAGAGCAACCACAGAAGAATCAGAACCACTTCTCTACCAAAGAAGATCAACAGTACTGTAGAAGAAAACATAGCAACTTAATCTTCTGGAAAGATCAAAAATAGGATAGTCTGTCTAACTTAGAAGTGTTGTCCTCTGAGGCATCCCTCATTATTTTACATTCTTAACATTGACACAGTATTTTCTCATGTTAAAAGGACAAATTACAATTCAGATGTGCTTTTATGAACTGATTTATAAAGGTTATAGACATCATCAAATTGTTGGCTGATGTGCTTTTTGTTTTTTCAACTCTGCTTTTTCTTTAGCCCATCCTTAGCTACGTTTTGTATGCATTGGTGGGCTCAGTAGGATTTTTAACCCATTATGTGCTGCCTCAACTCCGAAAGCAGCTTCCTTGGCACTGTTTCTCTCATTCACTGCTGAAAACCAAGGAATATTATCAATTTGAAGTCCGAAGTAAGTGTCATCAGTAAGTTTTGGGTTGGTGGGGTTTTTTTTGTTTGAACTTGCACCGATAGTTAAACAGTTTTATATAAACCATTACTTTAACTTTTGTAATTTGTGTTATAGTTTGAATGGTCCAGGGTCTCAGACAGTGTTAATTCTTTTGTAACTCAGCATGCCTTGCTCAATTTTTGTGACATTTTAGTTACCTATAGTTAAGTAATCATGATGCTGTCATGTTAGCAATGCTATTGGTAAGATGAAGGCGGTTGTACTGACCCCCCCCCCCCCAGCCTTATGAGTATCAAAAATTTGCTTTCTGTCCTGAAACTTCTCTTGCACATTTTGGCAGACTTGTATAGTTGTCCACTTTTTCTCAACATTTTGGAGGGTTTAAATTGTTTTCATTTTAAGATATTTTAGATACAATAGTGTACTTTCAGCTTGCTATATTGGTCCTTATTAAAGACTAATGCTTTTAGTGTGCTTCTTAAAATTTAGTTGGGAATAACCAAACACCTGAAAGTGGAATATAGGATAGTGCACGTGTGGCCAAACTGTGGCTCGTGAGCTGCGCGTGGCTCTTCAAAGAGAAAGGTGTGGCTCATGGAAGAGAGGGCAGGGATGGGCAGCATGCTGGGAGACAAAGGGGAGAGGTGTGCAACAGTCAGGGGCAGCAGAGAAGCAGTGGCAAGGTCCCAGCCGGCAGGGAAAGCATGGGGGGGGGGCGAGAAGTGCAACATGGTTGGGAAAGCAGAGAAGCAGCAGCATGGTCAGAGACCACAAGGAAGTGGCACCGGGGGGTGGGGAGCAGGGCATGCTTACATTTTTCTCATAAGCCCTAATGC